>CM035118.1:4222815-4822815 GCA_020205555.1 Panax stipuleanatus
ATGTCCTGGATCGGCATTTGCAGCTACTCATCGGCCCACTCAACCCCAGACTGGGAACACAGCATAGTGACCACCGAGGCATGCGAAATCCCACCTGTCGTGCCCCCTCGCATATAGCGGAGCATCGACTGATGAATCAGGTGGCTGACATCAATATGCTTGCTCATGATGATCCCCCACAAAATGATAGCTCTGTCAGCCGTGACGTCGTGCTGGTGGGTGGAAGGCATCAAATTTGCACATATGAAGTGGTTTCATGCCTTGGCATATCGATTTAGAGCAGAGCTGGGAAAGTTGGTGTGCGTGTTTGTGCCCGGCTTATAATTCCATTTGGTGCCCGGCACACATAAATATCTAACAACCCTATCCAGGTTTATCTCGAATCTGTCAGACACCACCCAATTCTCAGCCTCGAAAGCAGGAAGGAACATGTGGAACACTTCAGTAATTGCATTTGGGCGATAATCTACTTGCTTTCCTCTCACGAAGGAAATGTCGTTCATTATCTCCTTAGCATTAGCATAGAATTCGCGCACTATAGCCATAGGCACAGGTAATGGTGTGGCTACAACCCCAATCCATCCCATTTCCCTAATTATTGCAAGCATTTTCCCATCTTCTTTGGATGGCCTAAGGCCCCTTTCCTGAACAAAAGATTTGCGGAGCAGGATTGTGTGGTAGTAAGTCTGGGCTACCAGACTGATGAACCTGGTCGTGTCCACAGTGTCGTCACCTTAACTGCTAGAGGACGATGGTGATGGTGTAGGAATTCGCTTTGGCGCCATGATAACTGCAGAAATAGGCACTGACAATAATTGATGAGAATTACCCAAGATTTCCTCTGAAGTTTATATAGCAAACCCTAGTTTGATGCTTGAAGTGTATAGGAATGATGTGGTGGTAGTGGCTAGGTGATGGTTAGGTTTTATAGAGAGGATGGAATGATTAGTGGAGGCTAGGGTTCGTGGGATAGAGTTTGTATAGGAGAGGGTTGTGTATGAGGGGGCTATAGTTATAACATAAGTTATAAGGAATGGGTCGATTATATAAAGTTAAGGCTGAAATCTGATTTTTAAAACTTTAAAACTGACAAATTTCTGGGGTCAGGCGCGGGCGTGCCAAGTTTTGCTGTGATGAGGGCGCGGCCGCGCGGGTCAAGAATGCACTCTAGAATTTTTGATAATTGGCACGGGAACGCTGAGTTGTGCCTTGAGGTTGGCGTGAGTGCGCTGATACCCAGAACTACTCTCTGGCCTCTGCATATTGGCGCTGCCGCCCTACTTTTTACCTTGAGGCTAGCGCGGCCGCGCGGCCCTGAGCCCAGCAAAAAAAAATTCTGCAGCATGTGATGAAGATTAAGCAGCAACTGATATGCAATTTTTTTCCTATACACATAACTTTCAAAAATAAGATATAACTTGATTCCATATTCAAAATTTGACTATGTAAGATGTATGTACGTTTGAATCCTCAAAAATGCTATATGTGTGTATATGCAATATGCTCACAACTCCAAAAATATATGCAATAAGCTCTTAACTCCAAAAATATATGCAATAAACTCCTAACTCCAAATTTGTTCAAAATTTTCATGATTCTTAGAATTAAACTGGGGGAGAGAAAGAATAGAGAAATGTAACCAGAATTAAATAAGAGGGAGAAGAGAGATGATGGGGTGCCTCCCATCGAGCGCTTGTTTATAGTCAATTAGCTCGACTCTGTCTGAAATGGTCAAGTAGTGGAAAGGATCGAGGCGACTTTTTGTCGATCAAGCTCGCCTCCATAGTAGTGCTTCAACCTTTGTCCATTCACTTTAAACGGTTTGTCTGGGTATTGATCGAAAATCTCAACTGCACCATGTGGAAACACGGTTTTCACCGTGAAAGGGCCCGACCAACGCGATTTGAGCTTTCCAGGAAAGAGTCTAAGACGAGAGTTATACAACAACACCGCTTGCCCCTGCTCGAATTTCCTTTCCATGATTTTGCGGTCGTGCCACCTTTTCACTTTTTCCTTAAACAGTTTTGAGTTTTCGTAAGCCTGTAGTCTGAATTTATCTAGCTCATTTAGTTGAAGAAGGCGCTTCTCCCCTGCAACTTTCAAGTCAAAGTTTAGATTTTTTATGGCCCAGTAGGCCTTGTGCTCAAGTTCTATGGGAAGGTGACAGGCCTTCCCATAAACTAGCTGATATGGTGACATACCCAATGGTGTCTTGTACGCAGTCCTGTATGCCCAAACTGCATCATCGAGCTTAAGGGACCAATCTTTCCTTGTAGGATTGACAATTTTCTCTAATATCCTTTTCACCTCACGATTAGACACCTCATCCTGGCCGTTCGTTTGGGGATGGTACGTCGTGGCGACACGGTAATTCACCCCATATTTGGCCAATAATGTAGTAAACTGTCGATTGCATAAATGGGTGCCTTCATCACTTATGATAGCCCGAGGAGTCCCGAATCTTGTGAATATACTCTTTTGAAGAAATCGTACTACCACCCTAGCATCATTAGTCGGCAAGGCTGCTACTTCTACCCACTTGGACACGTAATCCACTGCCAGCAAGATATACAAATTTCCGCACAACGAAACAAAAGGCCCCATGAAGTCTATCCCCCAGACGTCAAATATCTAAACCTCTAGGATCATATTTAAAGGCATCTCATTCCGTTTAGATATATTGCCCACTCGCTGACACTGGTCACATTTTTGAACGAAGTTGTAAGCATCTTTGAACAGAGTTGGCCGATAAAATCCAGCCTGAAGCAGTTAGGCAGCTGTCCTCTCACCCTCGTAGTGTCCTCCATAGACTGATGAATGGCAATCCTAAAGTATATTGTCTGTTTCACTTTCTGGGATGCACCGTCTGATCATCCTATCGGCGCATTGCTTAAACAGGTAAGGCTCATCCCAAATATACCATTTAACATCATGTAGAAACTTCTTTTTCTGGGGTCTAGTCAAATCAGAAGGGATAATGTTGCTCACTAGAAAGTTCGCAAAGTCCGCAAACCATGGCATTTCGCCTTGCACCATAAACAACTGTTCGTCCGGGAAGGACTCATTAATCATCACTTTGTCATTCGTGTCCTTTACCGGGTTCTCTAATCGGGATAATTAAGTGGTCAGCCACTTGGTTCTTGGTCCCCTTTCTGTCTTTGATTTCTAAATCAAACTCTTGTAGAAGAAGTATCTAGCGAATGAGACGGGGCTTTGCATCTTTCTTTGGAATCAGGTATCGAATCGCAGCATGATCGGTGTAGACAACTACTCTTGTGCCAATCAGATAAAACCAAAATTTATCAAATACATATACCACCGCTAGAAGCTCCTTCGCTGTGGTAGTGTAGTTTAGTTGGGCATCCGTCAGGGTTTTACTGGCATAGTAGTTGAAATGAAAAACTTTGTCCCTGCGTTGCCCCAAGAAAACTCTCACAGCGAAGTCACTTGCATCACACATCAGTTCAAACGGAAGAGACCAGTCAGGAGCTGTGATAATGGGTGTTGTAGTCAACCGTTTCTTCAAGTGGTCGAAAGCGGCTAAGCATTCCTCGTTGAATCTAAACGGGACATCTTTCTCAAGCAAACTGCATAGTGGCTTAGTGATCTTTGAGAAGTCCTTAATGAATCGGCGATAGAATCTCGCGTGCCCAAGGAAGCTACGAACCTCTTTCACAGAATTTGGTGGAGATAAGCTCTTAATAGTCTCCAGCTTCGCTCTGTCCACCTCTAATCCTTTCCTTGAGACTTTATGTCATAGGATAATGCCTTCTTGTACCATAAAATGGCACTTTTCCCAATTCAACACTAAATTGGTCTCAACACACCTCTTTAATACCAGCACCAGATTCTCCAAGCATATGTCGAAAGAGTCTCCAAAGACTGAGAAGTCGTCCATGAAAACTTTTACATTTTGTTCGACCATATCGGAGAATATTGCCATCATACATCTCTGGAATGTGGCTGGAGCGTTGCATAATTCGAAAGACATCCTCCTTAATGTAAAAGTACCATATGGGCACGTGAAGGTAGTCTTCTGGAGCTATAACAATCTGGTTATACCCCGAATAACCATCCAAGAGGCAGTAGTAGTCATGTCCCGCTAACCTATCCAATATTCGGTCAATGAACGGGAGAGGGAAATGGTCCTTTCTTGTAGCTTTGTTCAATCTGCGATAATCCATGCAGACCCTCCACCCTATGACTGTTCTGGTAGGTATAAGTTCATTATTTTCATTGGACACTACTGTCATGCCCCCTTCTTCGGAAAGCATTGCACCGGGCTCTCCCATGAGCTGTCAGAAATTGGATAAATGATTCCAGCATCTAACCACTTTAGGATCTCCTTTTTGACGACCTCTTTCATAATAGGATTTAATATCAGTTGTTGCTCTACCGTCGGCTTACTGTCATCCTCCAAGAGTATCTTACGCATGTAGAATGAGTGGCTGATCCCCTTGATATTCGCTATGGTCCAACCAATAGCCGATTTGAATTCTCGTAGCACTCGCAGCAACTTGCTCTCCTGGCCAGATGATAGTGCAGAAGCAATAATAACCTGCAACGTGGAAGATTCCCCCAGAAATGTGTATCTCAGATGATCAGGAAGAGGTTTAAGGTCAAGGGTGGGAGGCATCACAAGAGAAGGCTTGAGTCGCTCCGATGTCTCCCTAGTATGTCCAAGTGGTTCAATGGGAATCTTGAATTTTCTCATCTGTGACACTGTGTTCAAAATTTGCACATACTCCACAACATCTGCAACATCCATGTCAGAGTCTCCCAGTAGAGCACTCTCTAATGGATACATGTTCATCATTTGCTCGACCTCTTCATGCAGTACCCTGTCGACTACATCAACCCGGAACCACTCTTCTTCGTCAGTGGGGAACTTCATAGCTTTGAAGACATTAAATATGACCTCTTGGTCCTGAACTCTCATTGTCAGTTCACCCTTCTGTACGTCTATGAGTGTTCGCCCGGTAGCTAGAAAAGGTCTTCTAAGAATGATCGGTATGTCTTTGTCCTCTTCGTATTCCAGAATAATAAAGTCGGTCGGGAAGATAAACTTGTCCACTTTCACCAAGACATCTTCTACAATACCCCTTGGGTATGTGATGGACCTATCGACAAGCTGCAATGATATGTTTGTCGGCCTACGAGCCGGCAATCCCAACTATATGAATACCGATAGAGGCATCAAATTTATACTTGCCCCCAAGTCACATAAGCACTTACTGAAGGACAATTTTCCAATGGAGCAAGGTATTGTAAAGCTGACTGGATCTTTGAGCTTTGAAGGTAGTTTTCTTTACAATACTTCACTGCATTCTTCTGTCAAAGCAACTGTTTCATAATCCTCTAGCTTCTTCTTCCTCTACAATATGCCTTTCATAAACTTCGCATAGCTTGGCATTTGTTCCAAAGCTTCTGCGAAAGTAATTTTGATCTGCAGTTTCTTAAACACCTTCAAAAACTTCGCGACCTGTTTGTCTAATTTGTGTTTCTGAAGCCTTTGAGGGTATGGTGCAGGAGGGTAGACCACTTGTGGTGTAGCATTGGTTTTCTCAGCTTTATCATGCTTCACAGACTCCACTACATGCTCCCCATCATTTCCATCATTCAAAGTTGCTTCAGGATTTTCTGCATATTGGCGCGCCCGCGCCAGGTTCTCTTCTTTTTAGGGCGCGACCACGCCAGTCTCCTGACCTACAGTTTGCTTCCCAGACCTTAATGTAATAGCTTGACATTGTTCCATCCCTTTTTCCTGGATTTGCTTCAGTATAGCTTGGTAAGACCCCTTGCGGTCTGTTGGTCAACATATTGGCCATCTGGCCCATTTGATTCTCTAATATTTTGATCGCCACTGCTTGACTTTTAAGCATCAACATGAGCTCTTCTATTTCAGTTTTCTTCTCTGGTTATGGAGTAGGAGCTGGATGGTGTTGATGTTGTTGTTGTTAAAATCCGGGAGGATGTGACGGTCTAGGTGCATACTGTTGATGAGACTGTTGTGGTTGGTACTGTTGTTGTTGAGATGGTTGATATTGTTGCTGTTGAGGTTGGTGTTGTTGAGCACTTTGATTAGTACTCCAGCTGAAGTTTGGATGATTTCTGTTGCTTGGATGGTAGGAGTTCTGAAATTGATTCTGTGGCTTTTGGTAGTTGCTAACGAATTGAACCGACTCTGCAGTGATAGCACATTGTTTTGTCTGGTGTGATCCCGCACATAACTCACAGACGAAGGCAACTTGCTGCACTTTGCTTTTAGCCATAAAGTCAATTTTTTTTGACATTGCCACCATTTATGCTGATAGTGCCGTGATGGCATCCACGTCCAATACCCCGGCAACCTTTTGTTGAGGCATTCTAGCTGTCGGATTCTGGAAGTCATTTGCCGCCATGGTCTCAATCAAATTATAAGCTTCCACAAAGCTCTTTGCCCATAAAGCACCTCCTGCGGCGGCATCAATACATGGTCTCGATTGCCATCCCAAACCATTGTAGAAAGTATTGATCACCATCCAATCAGGTATCCCGTGGTGAGGGCATTTTCGTAGCATCTCCTTATACCTTTCCCAAGCCTCATATAGCGATTCTCCTTGTTGTTGCTCAAATTGAGATAGAGCACTCCTCATCTTTGTTGTTTTAGCCATCAAAAAGAATTTTGCTAGAAACTTCTGAGCTAAATCCTCCCACGTAGTAATTGATCCTGACGGTTGCGAATGAAGCCAGCTCCTCGCTTTGTCCTTCAAAGTAAATGGGAAGAGCGGAAGCTTCACTGCATCATCCGACACACTATTGTACTTGAATGTGTCGCAAATTTCAATAAAGCTTAGAAGATGTTCGTTCGGATCATCGTTAAGTGAACCTCCAAATCGGACTGTGTTCTGAACCATCTGAATTGTCCCTGGTTTGATTTCAAAGGTGTTCGCTGCTATCGTTGGCCGAACAATACTCGACTGTAGCTCATTGATTTTTGGCATAGAGTAATCTCTCAACGCTCTATGTTCCTCTTTATGTTCCTCAGCTGCCATTTGTACCGTTGTTTCAGTGTCTTCTTGTGTGTTAGTAGTCTGTGTATTCGCTCTCCAAGCTCTCCCGTTGATATTATCCATCCTAGGTACCAACGCAGAATCTGTAGAACGAGTGTGCATATACTAACCACAAGTACCTGAAACACAAATAAAAATAAAATAGAAATAAGATAAGGTGTGAATTGTTCATGTAGGGATTTTCGCACATAAACGCAACGAAAATTAAAATTTTCTGAAACCCTAAAACAGGATCCATGCGAAAACATATTAATTCAGATGTTTAGATTTATTTTACCGATTAGCCAAGCTTGAATGGAGACGATGGAAATTCTGGAACAGCTTTGAATCTTCAACGCAATCCAAAGGAACTGCGTCTCTACGGTATCCACACGAACGCCCCGCGAATCGTCACACAATCTGCAGCAAAGAGAACTGCGGTACTAGCCGCCAAGATCTGGATTTTGGAGCTTTTCTCTCAAGTCTCTCTCTAAGAGCGGCTAGGGTTTTTGATAATATTCACCCTAAAACGGCTGATATCATATATATAGCAGTTTAAAAGGAATTAATCAAAACCTAATCCCATTAGAAAAGTAAAATCCGAATTTATATGTATATATATTATATCTTAATTAAGTCTTACTTAATTAATATACATATATATACAAATTATCCTATTAATTTAAATTTGTAATTTTAAATACTATCAATCATATTGACATATTTAAATCCTTACAATTTAAATTAATTTCTTTTTAATTACATTCTTAGTGTGTGACCCTATAAGCTATTATTATGTTGGCAATAACTTTAAAATCATATTATAAAATTATAAACAGTGAGCGGCATCTAGTAATGCATCACTGCTACCCAAATAATAATAAGATCGGTGATTCGATACAACCATTTCATGACCAATGTTTCAATGTAATTTAATCCTTTTAACCTTGACATCCTAGATTAAACTCGAGGCATGGAATGTGTCATACTCTTCATAATTTAATCTGAGTTTTCTTAATCAATGAGTAGACTATATGAAATAAATCACTATTTGAGCATGGCCATGCATTTCATAGTCATACTCAATCAAGAGGCCTATGGATATCACCCTAATATATAGGAGGGTTAAATTCCATCTAGATCACTCATATTCCTCACACGATTCTTGATGTACCCAATAATCACCTTTATTGTCCACCTTATTAAAGGTGACCTTTAATGATATCAAAGTACATAAATTCCCGTGTAGTAATATAGTGATTTCAGGTCGGAGGATCATTACATCATTGTCACTATGAGAATTGCTTATAACACTTTGCATAATGCTCCACATAAAATTCTCATGGTGGGTCTGTCCAGTACATTGTTCTCTAACATGTACCTGTGCATTGACTCAATATCTCATATATTTATGACCAATGAGATTTGGCCATCAATCAATCCACATACTAGTCTCAATGTATCACTGTTGTCCCATTAATAATGACACTCGACTAGGGACATTTAAGAGTAATGATACTAATTGTAATTATATGATCTCATGTTCAAGTCACATACTTGAAGCCATATAATTTTTATTACTAAGGACTTTTATTATGCTAACATTTATATAACGCAGTAAATAAAACCATAATAAAATAATTCATTTATTCAATCAAATATAATATCAAAAATGTTAAGCAATTACATCAAAGAATTGGACTCTAAGTCATAAACTTTAACAGTTCAAGTCAGACAAATTTAACTTAAATTGATGTCAATAGTAATAAAAATAACAACTTCTCCCTGGCAACGGCTCCCAAAAACTTGTTGGCTTGTTTCGGTGTTAGCAAAACAGACACAAACACGTCCAAGTATACACGGTCAACAAGTAATATATGATAAGTAAAGATCGTTCCCACGGAGAAAAGCAATTACTCTTAATCTATCATGCAACAACTTTATAGCTATTTCTGGCTGGTCAAACGAGTAAACAAGATATGAATTAATGACTAAAATGATTATCGACTAAAAATAACTAACTAACAAAAAATTGATTCAAATTGGGAAGATATAAGATCCTAATGTCACTTAATGCATCATCCAGACTACACACCTCTTGTTAAGCCTAATTAATTACTTCGGATTGCTAGTCGAGAGCACGAAGGTGAGAAATGGCTATCTTCCGATATACCAAGTCCATATCACATAAAATCCACAAAAGAGATTACGAATCACAAAATCTTCATATATGGCAATATTGATTTAAGTGAAAGCTCTCAATTGACTACATATGGTAAGCCGATATATATTTTTCTGGATTACGAATCACAAAATCTATCACATGCAAATTTTATGAACATATGTTATAGCATAGCCAAATCTGAGTTTATACTTCTTCTTTCAATTCCATACAAACTATTAAGGTAGATGGTGATCAAGCATCTAAACAATAAACACAACCATGCTAGGCAATCCATACATAATCAATCACACTTAATAAAGAGGCATATAGATCTAAATTAAACAATAAGCACTATTAGAATCCCATAATGATGATTAGTTCATCTCTGAACCAATACCCATTATGGGATTTGACCTTAAGCATTGAAATCAAATAATGAAAGAGAAGAGAATAGAGAGAAAAGGATAATGCAAATCTGATATTCCTCCTTCCAGAATAAGCCTTCAAGCTCAGTTCAGAATCACAATAAAACCCAATTGAAACCCTAACAATGGAAATCTACTAAGAGCAAAGAGAGAAGCCAAAAATGGTAGACTATAGCTATGCCTCTCTCTAGCTCTTCAAAACCCTAAATACTGGAAATAAAAACTGTAGAATAGAATGTCTTGTAACTTGCAAATACACCGATATAAGGAAAAAACACTACAACAATATTTTTAAGTGAAAGTCAACTTTTGGTGAAAAGTTGATTGGCTCGGCCGTGCGGCCCCGTAGTTCATTTGGGGCGCAGACGCACTGATCTTCAAGCTGGCTGCTTCCTGGCGCGGGCGCGCCGAGTTTAGCCTTCATGCTGGCGCGGCCGCGCTGGGTTATGTTTTCTGATTTTGCTGGTGCAATGCTGGTTTCCTGTCCAATTGTTTGCTGCCTCAGTCTTCTCTCATCTTTTACTTGCCACTGTCCATATGTCATTTCCACATGCCATAAGCTATGCCCTATCTTCAACAAGCCAGTTCCACCTTGACTCCACCAAGAGCTCTCCATCTTGACTTCATGCCATACCCATGCCATTTCCATGCCAATTGTTTCCATTAGAACCACCTTAGAGTTTCCATCATGCAATCTTGCAAAACAAAGATAAAAAAGCATAAAAAACACTAAAACACTTGAGTTTAAGCCATAATTCTAGCAAGTAGATAGCCAATAAGTAGGTATAAAACCTACTTATCAGGTACTATTCATGCCAGAGTACTATTCATTTGGGTACTATTCACAAGATACTATTCACGGTTACTATTCATGATAAAAATTGGTATATTTTTCTGTCCAATTTATCTTTGATTTATGAATCTTATTCTTGAAATTGGATCCATGTTTTGATCTTTATGTTAATAATTTGGATATTCTTGAACTTTGGATAAATTGAATTATAAATCTTTTATATCTATCCTTGATCTCACTGGATTCATTATTTATATCATTGTCATAATCCTCAGTCTTAAATTATGGTGAAAGTTATCTTTGGCCCGTAGTGCAAAAATGAACTATTGATTGATGAATATCTTTGGCCTGTAGTACAAAGATGGACAGGTGTTTGGCATGATCATGATCATTAATGTTAAATATCTTTGGCCCGTAGTGCAAAGATGGACAGGTGTTTAGCATGATCATGACCATTGATGTTACTGTTGAATATCTTTAGCCCGTAGTGCAAAGATGAATTGACTAACATGATTATGACTAAAGGCTGTAAACTAGTATAATCATGACCATTGATGTTACCAATGAATATCTTTGACCTGAGTGCAAAGATGAATTTATTAGCATGATTATGAAAAAGAACTGTGATTTGGTATAACCATGATCTTTGGTGTTTCAAGTAAAGACAAGTAATGAAAATTATCTTTGTCCTGGGTGCAAAGAGGAATTTATCAACATAATTATGATCATGAATTATTTTCATGATTATGGAGAGGAACTGTTGATTGATGTTACAAGGATAAAATATTATTGGTGAATTTTTAACATGGAGAAGATAATAGACATTATGGTCTATTTGACTCTTCTAATGGATTGCTTGTTCCGCTGCAACTATGGTTGAAAACTTTTATCATCTACCATATGTTCTAAATATCTGGTTCATTACTGATGAAGGCTATTGATAATTTAATTATCTTTAGTCATAATATTATTTACTGGACTATTTGTGCTCACCCTTTTGCTTCACAATTCCTTTCAGGTAATAAGAGTGTAGCTGGGTCGAGCAGGAATAACAAGGGAATAGAGTAATGGTCAGTGACTGTTGAAGTTTCTCAATACATTATAAAACAGCATGACAATATATAATTGTATTGAAAATTTTAAATGTGTGTCATATTTTATACGTCATTTAACAGTTGATTTTGGTGACCCGACTTTAGAAGGGTGTGTTGTCACTATCATTCAAGATGTCTAACCACATACGATTTCGTGTTACAATAAGACATGGTTGTGCGCATCCACTTGCTGATTATATCTATGAGCTTTACTTATATAATCTTGGAGTATGGTTGGAATATAATACTCAGTTTAAGACAATGGAGATAATTATATGGCAAGAAAATATCCACCATTGGAATGAACAGGATATTAATCTTCTCATTCTTCTTTGGGATCTATTGGGTCAACCAAGGTTAATTCTCAAGTCCTACGATATCTATTATAACTTAGAAGCATGGTCTCCCATGTACGAAGGTTTCCTTTAGCATTTTCTAAAGATTTTAATTCCTAAAACAGTTATTGATTGTACCTTTATGTAATGTATCATTGATAAGGAGTATGAGTATTTTTATTTATATTTGTATTGAAACTCACAGTTTATGTGTGGTCGTATTGTGCACGACAAAGTAATAGTTGGAATATGAAGATTTATATTTGGATTTTGTAGTGTGTATTTGGCGACTCAAAATGGGTTGTGTACTGGACCTATTTTGGGGGCGTCACATTGTACGCATATAAATATAAATAAAATCAAGCGATAATTAATTACTGTGAGTGTAAAATATAATATAAATAAAATCAAATGATAATTAAATATAAATAAAATCAAGCGACAATTAGAAATATATTTTTCTTTTTAATTCGTTTCAAAATTAGAGATACATTTAAATTTTAAGACTATAAAGTTGTTCGTAATTTGCCATTACTTTTTCATTATCATTTTCAATGTCGCGCCACCATAACCGAATTCTTAGCCAGTACTAAGGTTATATTTGACAACATAAAATTACCCTTAAAAGTTATCATTTTACAAATATATATTTAATTTTAAAATATAAGGAGTACAAAAATAACAGTACGTGTGTTCTTCATCCAAGAAAAGAACCACAATGCATAACCAATTAAGGATTGACAACCTTGAAGGTTTTTAAAACTATGTACACTTCTAATTCCTAACTCCTGATGCTATAAATAAGGGATGTTTTAATACATTCAAAGAACGCTATTTTATTCTCATAATAATTTTCTCCCTCCATATCAGTATTTTGATTTAAGCATTGGAGAGTCCTCCCAGAGCCCCCAACTCCGGCAAATTTTTTGCAGGTTTTCCAGTGAGATCAAGGCGGTCAAAGTCAAAGTTCAAGTTTGTGGGTTGACCGAAACCCTAATTTGAAGGTTGCTGATTGATGCATCAAATAGTTTTATTTTGATTCAATTCTAAAAATTAATTCAACTATAGTTCAAATTCCGCTCAAAATAATTCAAATTTTATCCTAAAAAATTTTAAAACGAGGCAAAGAAGAGGAAGGATGACAAGTGTAAAATAATTGAGAAGACAATTGTAGTTCTGACAATTATTTAGTAATGAAATCCCATGGTGGCTAGACAATTTTAGTGGATTCATTACTAAATAATTGTCCTACCTGCAATTATCCTGTCAAGGTTCTAATTAAGTATTTAACTAATTATCTTATTCATACAACACTGATGAGCTTGCTCTTTTTAACCAAATCACATTATAGGGAACATCTGGAATCCAAGGCCGTCTCTCTATGTCTTCAAATTAAACTCTGATGTTTTAGTTAAAGGGTATGATTTTACTCGTATTGGGTTTGTCATTGGAGACCATGAAGGGAGGGTGTTTGGTGCTGGTTTGGATAGAGAATTGGGTAATGTAGACCGTGATTGTGCAGTCAGTATCTGACTTATTGATCTGTGGGTAATATACCCATAAAATAGGTATGTTTAGACTTGATATATTGTTGTTCTTGAGTATTTTATGTCTTTTTTATTTGTTTTATTGTTATTTTGTAGGTTAAGGCAGCAGGAGGGAAAAACAAAGAATTCAACTTCATTAAGGGCAAAATTAGAATTTGCAGAAACATGGGCAGCGCCGAGGTGTTATTGTCTAGTGTAATTCCAGCGCCGGGGCGCTGGGCATCAGAGAAATCTGGGCGGATTTGTGCAATTTACAAGGAAATAACTTAACTCCTATTCCTAACAGGACTCTACTAAGAGGCTGACTTTGAAGATACTTAAAGCTATAAATAAAGGGGAGATACACAAAGATTGGGGACACTGTTACACAGAGATTTTGATATAGAGTTGGACTTGGAGATTGAAGATTTCAGAGGAGCATCACAAGGATTTCAAATTGGAGATTAAAGACTGGAGACAATTACTGAGTTTTTATTCTTCTTCTCTATGTGTAATTTAATTGTGATGTCTTTCATGGAATTTTTGGTTTTAATTTTCAGTATGAACTAATTTTATAATTAAGGCTAAAATTGAACCTTTAAACTTATGAATTGATTATCTATATTAATCTAATTATTTATTCAAATTGAGTTGTCTATCATATTTTATGCTTATTGTTTAATTGTCTGGCCAACAATTACTGTGATACATTAGATGAATTCGGGAGATGAAATCTAGGGTTAGATCTGAATGTGATAGCATGTATTCTTAATTATTTGCATGTGATGAATAATTAGGACTGTGAATTGAATAATGATATCTCTTTTCACTTAATGTAACAATTGAGAATTGATACTTAATGAATTTGATTCTTTTGTTTTGCATAGGAATATCGCAGAATTAATTGAATTGAATATTTTTATTTGATCACTTGGAAAAGGGTTTATAAATACTTTGAATTCCTGTTAACAACTCAAGTAAATTTAATAATTGGATAAATTGAGTAATTGATTTATATTGCATAAATATTGGGGATATTGTAGTCTTAAGCCTTTATTATCTGAATTAAATATTTGTGTTAAATTTAGTTTTAATTACTTCAATTTAGTTTTTAATAGAAAATCACATAATTCGGTTGTTTAAATAAAATTAGATTGATATAAAACTAGTAGTTGAGATTTGTTAAATAGAGATTCATGTGGTTTCGGCACTCTATCTTATCACTTTATTACTTGTTGATCGTGTATACTTGCACGTAATTGTTATTAACGAAATCAGACAACACTTGTTAAACAGAAATGAGAATGTTCTTACTTGAATTTGATAATTGAAGATAGTCATATTAAGGAAGAAATTTTGAAGAGTAATTTTTCTCATGTTCGTAGGTAAGGGAATTCAGTTGCTCACAACTTAGCTGTTTTAGTACAAAACCCATATTCTAATTTTCCTATGAAGATTGTCGTCTTTGGGAAGTAATTTTTCTCATGTTCGCAGGTAAGGGAATTCAGTTGCTCACAACTTAACAATTTTAGTACAAAACCCAGATTTTAATTTTCCTACTTACTAGCTGTCGTAGGTAAGGGAATTCAGTTGCTCACAGCTTAGTCACTTTAGTACAAAACCCATATTTTAATTTTCTTACTCTGACTAGAAGATATTCATTTGAGTTATTCCCTTAATTGTAAAGATGCACTTGCTTAATAAATTTTTCTAAGTAAGGAATAGTCCCACATTAGTGTAACATGGTGTGGGTAGATATAGACTTTAACCTTGCATTGAGAGCTAAGTCCATGAAACCTGATCCTATCATGGCTTGTTAAGAAAAAATTTGCTGAGAGATTTTCAGAATCTAGGAACAAATTTGCTCTGATCAATTTGTTGAAGCTATGAAGCAAGCTCGCCCAAATTTCGATCCAAAACATGATCGAAAAGTTCTTATACAAAAGTGGAGGATTGCTTATGTGAAGTAACATATTCCTTAAATTCATTATACCAAGAAAATAATGATGAAGATTATGATCGAGTTATCCCTAAGGTTAGAGATCATGAGGATTTGCTAGCAAAAATTGAAGACCTAAGCTCACAAATAAAAAATCAGATAAAATGTAGAAGACAACGAGTTTTAGATCAACAACGGCAGCGGAATAAGCAATCCAATAGAAAAGTCAAATAGACCATAATGTCTATTATCTTCTCCATGTTAAAAGTCCACCAATAATTTTTATCCCTGTAACATCAATCAACAGTTCCAGCCCACAATCATGTAAATCAATAGTTCATGTCATAATTATGTTGATTAATTCCTCTTTGCACTCAGGACGAAGCAAATTTTCATCACATGTCTTTACCTGTAACACCAAAGATTATGGTTATATTAATTCACAATTCATGTTCATAATCATGTAAATCAACAGTTTCTCCTTGCCACAAAGGCTTAATAGAACTTTCACTCAATGTTATTGCCACAAAGGCTTAATAGAACTTTCATTCAATGTCATTACCATAAAGGCTAAAGACACTTAATAATTATATCTTCTTTACACCCTACACCAAAGACATTCAAACGTAATAATGGTCATGATCATACCAATCAATTGTCTATCTTTGCACTACGGGCCAAAGATATTCAACTGTAATATCAATGGTCATGATCATGCCAAACAACAGTCCATCTTCGCAATACAGGCCAAAGACATACAACTGTAAAATCAATGGTCATGCCACAAAGGCTTAATAGAACTTTCACTCAATGTTCTTGCCACAAAGGCTTAATAGAACTTTCATTCAATGTCATTGCCACAAAGACTAAAGACACTTAATAATCATATCTTCTTTACACCCTACACCAAAGACATTCAAACGTAACAATGGTCATAATCATACCAATTAATTGTCTATCTTTGCACTACGGGCCAAAGATATTCAACTGTAATATCAATGGTCATGATCATGCCAAACAGCAGTCCATCTTCGCACTACGGGCCAAAGACATATAACTGTAAAACCAATGGTCATGTCAATCAACATTGTGACGAACGAGAATTTTGTAATTTAATTTAAATACTTATTGAATTAAATAAATATTTTTGATTATTTATTTATTGAGTTATCGATGTTTTAATTATTGAGTTAAATAATTGTTTGATGGAATTGTGGTAGATTAATTTAATTATATGTGTTACAATGATTAAATTAATGTGGAGAATTTTTATAGTTTAAAGTATCTATTTAATTGAGCCTATTCGATTAAATGAATTATTTAATAAGCATAATGTTACTCTAATTAATTTAATAATTAATTAGAGATTTAATAATTTGACATAATTAATAAATAAGAATTTTAATTATGTAATAATGTGACCTAATGTGTATTATTATATTTTATTTAATTGAATTTAAATAAGATTAATTGATTAGTTAAAATGTGACAAATAAACTATATGCTAAACACTTTAATTAAAATAATGAGAAAGGAAAAAAATAGGACAAACCAAACAAGGCCTTAAGGGAGTTGGAGCAGTTAATCCATAGTGGGGATTAACTGACAACCATTACATCGTCAGTTTATATTATACGTATATGTATATGTATTATACTAAACCTTATATATTATATCAGTTAAATTATATTCATATCATATATCATATCAGAGAGAATTTTAGAGAGAAAAGGAGAGAACTTGAAAGATTGAAGAAGATTGGAAGAAATTCATATCATCTAATTAAACAGAGTTATCAAGGGTATGATTCTTCATCCCAAGTTATTATTACATTCTTATATTTTTTTCTCCATGAAAAACCAATTTTAAGTTCTCTGTAAAAGATTATTTTGGTGATTAATGCATGAATTGATGATATGTGTATTAATTTATGTTCATAACATGTTTTCTATCACTTATGTATGTTTTAAAACAATCAAAAATATGTAATTATGTTTAATTTAGAATTTGAAAGTTACAGAGTATGAAGAACACGTATATGGTCCTTATGTACAAAATATAATGCTCTAACTATTTAGTTAACTTTAAATTGATGATTGAATATGATTATGCATGTTTAAACGAACAAAAAGGAATTCAAACGGACAGATTCGGTGTTATAACGAATTTGTAGTGATGAATTTCATGATTTCTCTCGAAACTTTAAAAAATACCAAAAATAATAAATTATGTGTTCTAATTTGAGTGATGATGTGATCTAAATGGTTAAAAGCATGCTAGAAACGTTATATGATGTTTCTGTTAAGCTACTAGTTCATGAGTAATGTTAAAATTTGTTAGTTTAGTTTAATTTGGGATTTATTTAACTTTTCTCTGTGTTCTTCGCGAACACTGTCAGGCCATTCTCCGACTCGGCGCTGCAACACCGGTCCTGTGAAGGAACCGGGCGCTGCAGCGCCAGGCAAGCAGTGGGTGACGTAATCGTGGCGCGACAGCGCCGGTCCTGAGAAGGAACCCAGCGCTCCAGCACTAGGCCAAGGCCAAAGCTGACGTAAGTATGGAGCCGCGACGCCGGTCCTATGAAGGAACTGGGCGCTGCAGCGTCAGGCCAGCAGAATATAATTTATAAAATTTTATTAAGTGTTTAAAAGTCAGAAATGTAACTTTAAACTTAATGTAAAGAGAATGATGACATGTTAAGCATTTATTGAGATGTTAAAATAATTTATTAACTTATTTACGTGATTAATTGATAAGTTAAATAAGGATTCAAACTCGTTATTTATGAAATCTAATAACGCGACCAAGACTGATGTTTGTGATTCGATGTGTATATCGAACTTAGAATTAATTGGTATTGTGAATGTATTGATATGTAGGATTAATTAAGGGACGAGAATTATATTTGTAACTTGTGCACGAGGCAAGTTACCTAAACTTTACTTTTAATTAAACAATTTCTTATTCTTGATTTATTATCATGATACAAGTTCATTAAACTCTAAGTAATTCATTGAGCAAGTCCTAGACTTATATTTCTATATTGAGCAAGTTTTTATTCTTGCTTATTCAAGTTGAGATTCCATATGAGATGTTATAATTCCTTTAAAATATTACTACAGTTATACAATACTTATTCGATTGTATACTCTTGAGATTTATTATTCGATTTGAATATCATTGTTATTGTTGAACCTTGTAAGACTAGCGAACCCTTAATGATTCGACTAGTCCATAGTTGATGAACGTTCTAAATTCTAGAACTATTATTGAGCTTATCCAAATCAAACTTCCTTTGGTGCAGACTCTGATGTCAAATTGAGATGAACAACCCTTTTATTGGGGATTATTTACGTGTTAGCGTTGAGATGATGTGCACATTATGGTACTAAGGGTTGATCCCCCTAAGTACGAGAAGTAGAGTCCATATAGTCTTATGACTGTTAAAGGTTTAAGGTAAAAGTACTTGACAACCTGGGACATAGTTCATGGTCTTATGACCCTCAGATGTACTTTTGATTCTTGTTATTCATTCTTGATTCAAAAGCCGAGTTTTCTTTTATTCAGAATTCCTTGATTTACTCGCATGTTATTATACGATTATATTATTATACTTGTGGAAAATCGTGCTCACTCTTGCATAATAACATTGGAGTTAAGAACGACAGGTCCAACGAGCCTTCTACTAGCAAAGGCAAGTGCAAGATTAACAAGTGTTAAAGATTTATTTCATTTTAGATTGTTATTGTTAAGACTTATGTTGTGCTGTTTAAGACTTACTTGTTTATGTTTTCGCATTTGAGATTTAAGGTTAGTATGACCTGGGATTAATTATGTATTTATTATTCAGATGTTGTAACCCCATAAGGGGAGGATTTATTTCTATCTATTTCATGGTTTGCATTTATTATTGGTAGATAGATATGTGATATTTGTACAGTGAACACCAAATCCCGTGGAAATTGAAGTACCCAAATTTGGGGGTGTCACAAACAGTCCATCTTTGCACTATGGGCCAAAGACATACAACTGTAAAACCAATTATCATGTCATTCAACAGTCCATCTTTGCACTACGGGCCAAAGATAACTCTTCACCATAATTTAAGTCTGAGGATAATGATAATGATATAAAGGATGAATAGAAATAACAAGATCAAGAATAAACATTAGATATTTATAGTTTAATCTATCCAGAATTCAAGAAAGTCCAAATTATTAACATGATGATCAAAACATGGATTCAAATTCAAGAATAAGATTCATATTTCAAGATAGTTTGGACAAAGAAAAGAAAATAAATTTTGTCGTGAATAGTATTCCGGCATGAATAGTACCTCAGATGAATAGTACTCCGGCTTGAATAGTACCTCGGATGAATAGTATCTTAGATGAATAGTACCCCGACATAAAAAGATTAAAATTTTAATAAGAAAGTTCAGACCAATATTCCAGTGAAATGATATTAGATGAAGTGCAACATCAAGGAATTTCTAATCATTTCAAGAATTATAGAAACAATACTTATCATATTAAGTTTAGATTTAGAAATATGAAATGAAATAATATACGAAACTGCAAATGAATTTTCACCCGCCATGCGCTAATCTGCGTAGACAGATCATTTTCACAACTTAATAAAGAATGAATACGAAGGATTATTCACTAGGAATGTTGTAATCCGCGTAGACAGGTTATTCCCATAGATTAATAAAGAATTGAATGCCAACCTTTATGAGTATGAAGTAATATCACGTACGAATATGAAAGCAAATGATATTACATACGAGTATGCAATAAGTGATATACTTTACGAATATTGAAAGAAAATAATATCCTTTACGAATATTAAAAGAAAATAATATCCTTTACGAATATTGAAAGAAAATAATATCCTTTACGAATATTAAAAGAAAATAATATTTTTTACCAAAATAGGAAACTAAATCTGACTGGTATAACGGAGATTATCTTGAGAAAATCTTTCACTATTAGCTACACTCAAAGTAACCTTATACTAGAAAGAAATACGCACAATATTATAGAAGAAAAATTCTCTGATTCTGGTGTGAGTTTCATTGCTTAACTAAGCAACCTATTTATAGGAGAATGGACTAAATAGTAACCGATTCACGGACGGTTCATATTGATTTACTATTAAAACTTCACGGACGGTTCATATGTATTTACTATAGCAACTTCAACCGACGATCTAAAAATTAGCACGTACCCCCATGAAATAATAAGTCAAACTTACAACAAACGTCTCATGACAAACCCCTCTATTTATATCAAAAATTGAATAAATATTATCATAAATCACTTATCTTCAATCAACACATTTTTAATCTTTTAACAATTATTCATCATTAATATTATAACTCACAATATTGACAACCAGATCGTTCTCAGCAAAGAGGGGGCTTTCCGATAATGATTTCTCCTTATTGGTGCGCAATTATATAACCTAACCCATTTTCTCGAAAGAACTTCTAGACATTGTCAATAGTGCTAACTAATAATATTTTTTCAAATAATATGAGTTACTATGTTGTGACAATTATTGATTTAATAATGTAAAATATTATGCAATTATCACTATAGCAATTATCAATTATTGAATCAATAATATGAAATACTATGCAACAACTATTGTGACAATTATAGAATGAAATACCTGAGTGACTTCTTACGTAAGAATCAATAATTAGAGATACTCTGTAATACCGCGTACTATTCTGGAACTACGAAAATTAATGTATTTATATCACTTGGTATTTCAATAGTTTAACGGTAAAAGTTTTGTCGTTATTTTATAAAAAGTTTATTTTTTGTCGCTTTCTATATCTGACAATTATTCTGTTGTGGGGCCTACCAATGATTGGTGCCATCGTTTGAATATTTTCTGACAAAAAGAATATTCCGACAGAACGAATATTCCCCGACAGAACAAATATTTTTCGACATACTATTATAATTTACAAATATCACCCTTAACTTTTACCTTCTATCAATTTAACTATTTACTGAATAGAATAATAATTACATGAAAAATTGAATACTTTTATTTCATAAAATTCGGGGTCTTAGAACCTCCTCTCCTTATGAAATTTCGTCCTCGAAATTTACGTACCTGGTAATTCGAAGAGGTGAGGATACCTTACTTTCATTTCATATTCCATCTTTCCGGTCATTTTCTCTATATCATGATTTCTCCATTGCTCATCTCTTGGATTTCAGATATCATTCCAGAATACAGCTTCAAAACAAAGGTTAATTGACATATCACAATTTTTTAACTTATTAAGTAAGAAAATTTAGCTTAGGTAGGACACACACTAGCGAAGGATATTACTCATCTCTCTCCTCCTAGTTCTAGTCTCATATCTCCGCCAGATACCATATCCCTAAGCTCTGATAGCAACTGTGACGCCCCTAAAATAGGTCCACACAACCCATTCTGAGTCGCCAAATACATGGTATAAAATTCAAACACAAACTTCCTATTTACAACTATTAATTTGTCGTGCAAAACACGACCACACATAAACTGTGAGTTTCAATACAAATATTATATCGTATACAATACGAAAATATCCACACTCAAATTAATTACTCATTATAATTATTATCACACTATTTTATAACATAGTGAAGACTTCTATAGTAACTATCTCGGATCATTACTCCACTCCCCGACTAGTCCCAACGACACTCTAATTTTCTGAGGAGAACAATGAAAGGAAAAGGGTGAGTATTAATTATACGAGGCTTATGTGATAGATCAATTAGATTTATGTTTGAAAAATTATAGAGATTAACCGTTAAAAATGACTATGATAAACATATGTTATTCAAATGATAAGAAGTCAAGGTCGGATATAGTCGACTACTCAGACAAGTTCTCTAACTTACACACCATTATATATTGTGCAAGTTTCTTAATATATATTGAGCAAGTACCTTTACTTGTACTCTTATTGATCGTACGAGTAATAAATTGTTAGAATGACTCTTGTGTTATCTAAATTCATGGAGATTATTATTATTTATACTCTAAAGCTTGATTTAAATTACAATTATATTCCTTGAAACATGTTGCAAACATTGAACTTATAAATTGTTCTTAAATGCATTGAGAAAGGTGTCTACTGTAACGCCCCCAAATTCGGGACCGCCACTTAGTCACTCGAATTCGGTTCGTCACGTGCTCATGGTAATACAATAATAACTAAAATCACACATTCACAGCGGAAGATCTAATTTAGAATAATATACAATGATTTATTATAATTATTCCCCCAAGTCTCGCAACCTACAGTACTTAATCGATTACATAATGATATCGAATAAAGACTTATTACATAATCCTACTTAAGCTTAAACATAGTCTGAAGACAATCTTAATACAACATAACAATTTTAAACATAAAGGAACAAGCTAGTCGGTAGCCTTGCCCTTGCCCTTGTCTTTCCCAGAGACACTTCCCTGTTTCGCCTTAACTGAAAGGTTTTAAAATAAGCAAGAATGAGCATAAATTGCCCAGCAAGTAATATACAACATGAGTGATGAGTATTATATCACGAGTTTGTAATATCGAAGTATAATCTCTAAGATAGTTCAGAGTTTCAGAATAATATCAGGAACAACAAATATCAACAATCCTCGAATCACATCTTTGGAATATGAAATGATAATTCAATACAGATCAACAGATATATATGAATTCAAAGGCTATCAACGTATCCAACTGGATAAAATAATTTATACTGAGCAGTCACTAAAGACTATTGAACATCTACTAAAATTACCAATATTAAACTGATAACCCAAAAGAAACAAGTATAATAGATGATTTGTCTACAATACTCTATGTTATGCATAACCACAGTAATATTCGCGTGTGTTGGGGCTTCCAGCAATAAACACTCCCCTTACCATAAGGGTTGTTCAACTCAGTTTTCAAGATTTTCGCACCAATAAAAAGGTTTGGACAGTTTTATAAACATGCATATAGTCTAGCCGAATCAAGTGGCATAGACACTTTCACAATATTCAAGAACAATACCAAGTTCAACATGAATAATAGCTTTCACAAGAGTTTAAACATACTAGCTCAAATGAACGAGTAAGACAACTTGCATTCAAAGAGATAAAGTTTAGATTCTCGCTTACAATATTCGTTGAATAAAGTAATACAAGGGTTGGGATACTTGCACTATAAATGAGTGTAAGTCAGGAAACTTGCACAATAAAAGTAGGGTTCAGATACTTGCACTATAAATAAGTGTAAGTCAGGAAACTTGCACAATCATAAATTTTCTTGCAAAGAGTAAATGCGTCGGTTAGGATCTTAAGCGTAGTTTATCCACGTAAAGCCTAATATTGCTTCAAAGAATTATGCTATACTATTAACGTATATATATATATATACACACATTAGTTATACACATCGGATTCACATAATTGACATGTAAATTAAGCACATACATCAAGTTCTATCTTAGCTACACAATCAAATCGTATAACTATATATTAACAAACCACATAGTTTAATAATCAACTATAGTCCTTACTTGTAATTGTCTTAGAAAATCATACTTGAATAGTTTACGTCGTGTCTAACTATGTGAGTGTTCATATAGATCATGCGTAGCGACATAAAGAATACTAGCATGCAACCCTATAAGTTCAGAATACAACCATGCAACGTGTATGAAACTTAGTTTGCAAACATATCCAAGTTAGTCTTTAATAGTCATTTTAAACCAAGCCAAAACAATCTAGTTCATATAGGCAATTTCAAATCATATCTCACACCTAGTTAAGTTACGAGCATATGCTAGCAAGTTCGGACTTAAATAACACATGCTTCGTCAAGGGTGTTTTCAAAATCATGAGTTCTCTTTTTATGTTAAGTAAACTATGAAAACATGTATTGCACAAGAGGGACTCCATAAATCATGTTACATTTACTTAGTATGAATTATAATTTCACTGCTCTCGGACTGGACAAACAGATAGTCATTTCTGGGCCTGTCTGCACAGCGGCGCTGCGGCGCGGCAACAACAGCAGCAAGCTGGCGCTGCGGCGCGGACAAAATACTGGAATCGGTGCTGCGGCATGGGGACACTGGGACTAAGGCACTGTGGCGCTGCAGCGCGCAGATAACGTTGCGCATCGACGCTATGGCGCCGCGATGCAGACTCAGTTCCTGCAGTTCACGCTACAGCCAAAACCGACCCAAAACTTTCTATTTCATCGATTTCAACGTACCCATATGCTATTAGACTAACCTCTTTATCTTACTAACACATATATGCTTATATAACAGTCAATCGCCATTTATCAATTCCCAAATTCATGAACTCCAACTAAATTCAAGAATTGATGTTTTTACAGAAATTGCAGAGGAAAATGGAAATGAAAGACAAGAAAGCTATATAGTGGTTCCATCATGTATGTATGTTCATATAACAATAATATAAGGGTTCTACAACCCAAACACAATCTAATTTGGTATAATCAAGAAATGAGATTTTTACAGAAAATGAAAATGAAGAACAAGAAGAGGGATTATACCTTTGTAATACGAAAACTTGTTGCTAAGGAATTCTTTACTCTTCAGACTACTAACACTGATATATAAATGCTCTCAATTTCTCTTAACCAAAATCTCAGCAAGTGAGTTTGTGAGGGAGAGAGTTCAATTTATAGAGGAATTCATACCCAGACAATACAATTGTCCATCAAATTGAACCAACGAAATTTGTGAATTGCATAGGGGTTAAGGAGTAGTTGGTAGATTAGTTGGTGAAATAGTGAAGCTGTAGCAATCAGCCATTCTCCTTCATGATGATAGCTAGCAAGCTGAGTTTGTGAGTTTGAGGAAATAGGCTTTAGCTTCATGATGCTATGCACGTGAAAAGGGAAATGAGACTAATAATAAGGGACAACCAAAAATAACCTCAGCATTCATGCATATATACAACACTAAGGCTCAGCATGTATATATCCACTTAGGTTGTATAATGTATGGTTAGGCTATAATGAAATGCCACAATGTATTCCCAATGAATAAGTAATATGTCAATATAGTAAGGGAAAATTGTACACATACAACCCATGTACATTATTTTAATGTATATTCATATACACATTGTCACATAAGCATTTCATGATGCATTCATATGGCTTCAATAAATATGAATCTTATTATATGGTTTCTATATATAATATAGTCACATAGATGTTGTATTACACTATATAATTTAGTTGGATATTATACGTTACCCTTTTAATATTGCATGCTTGCACATATGAATTAATAAATTCATTATCTTATTAATTAACAATAATATTACTTAATCCCTTCCTCGTAATTATTAATAACACTTAGTTAATAATCATAGGATTAATTATCACATGAATATAGATCTTATTATATTTATGAATACGTTGCTTATTATTATTATATTATTTTCAATAATAATCATCCCCACATCATCAATTAATTATCATTAATATTCTATAACAATTAATTAATATTCTACGATAACAATTAACAACAATTTGCAATTAATTAATTGTTCACTTAATAAATCCTCCGTCAATTAATATATTTTATCACTGTGCCACACAAGGCTTTCAACGAGTTTATTGCAACTCTATATATTCTCAATTATTATAATCATTCAATTTAATATTATTGAGTTAAGTCACAATTCATTTATGTTTAATATCCATTCCCATTAATATATTCATTTAATAATATTAGAAAAATTTCGGGTATTACATCTACTGTGACGCCCCCAAAATTAGTCTACACAACCCATTCTGAGTCGTCAAATACATTGTACAGAATCAAAATACAAATCTTTTATATCAAATTGTCGTGCACAATACGACCACACATAAAGTGTGAGTTTTAATACAAATACAGTACCCACACTCCTTATTAATGATACGTTACATAAAGGTACAGTCAATAATTGTTTTAGGAATTAAAATCTTTGAAAAATACTCAAGGAAACCTTCGTACATGGGAGGCCATGCTTCTAAGTTATAATAAATATCATATGACTTGAGAATTAACCTTGGTTGACCCAATAGACCCTAAAGAAGAACGAGAAGATTACTATCATGTTCATTCCAATGGTGAGTACTCTCTTGTCATATAATTATCTCCATTGTCTCAAACTAAGAATTATATTCTAACCATACTCTAAGATTATATAGGTAGTGCTCATAGATATAATCAGCAAGTGGATGTGAACAACTATGTCTTATGATAACACGAAGTCGTATATGATTGGACATCTTGTATGATAGTGGCAACACACCCTTCCAAAGTCAGGTTCACCTCACCCTATTTGGTTCACCAAAATCAATTGTTAAATGACGTATAAAATACGACACACACATTTAAAGTTCTCAATACAATTATTTCCATACTATTTTGTGGAAAACTTCCACAATTATAGACCATCGTTCTATTCCCCTGTTATCCCTGCTCGACCCAGCTACACTCTTATTGCCTGAAAGGAATTGTGAAGCAAAATGATGAGCACAAATAACCGAGTAAATAATATCATGACTAAACATAATTAAATTATCAATAGCCTTCATCAATAATAAATCAGATATTTAGAACAAATGGTAGATGATAAAAGTTTTCAACCATAGTTGCAGAGGAACGAACAATCCATTAGAAGAGTCAAATAGACTATAATGTCTATTATCTTCTTCATGTTAAAAGTCCACCAACAATATTTTATCCCTGTAACATCAATAAGCAGTTCTTGTTCACAATCATGTAAATAGTTCATGATCATAATTATTTTGATAAATTCCTCATCGCACCTAAGACGAAGATAATTTTTATCACCTTTCTTTACCTGTAACACCAAAGATTATAGTTATATTAATTCACAATTCATGTTCATAATCATGTAAATCAACAGTTTCTCCTTGCCACAAAGGCTTGATAAAGCTTTCACTCAATGTCCTTGCCACAAAGGTTAAAGACACTTAATAATCGTATCGTCTTTACACCATACACTAAAAACATTCAAACGTAACAACCATGGTCATGATCATACCAATCAACTATCTATCTTTGCACTAAAGGCCAAAGATATTCATTTGTATCATCAATGGTCATGATCATGCCATACACTTGTCCATCTTTGCACTACGGGTCAAAGATATCTATCAACAGTTCATCTTTGCACTACGGGCCAAAGATATCAATCAACAGGTCATCTTTGCACTACGGGCCAAAGATATCAATCAACAGTTCATCTTTGCATTACGGGCCAAAGATATCAATCAACAGGTCATCTTTGCACTACAGGCCAAAGATAACTTTCACCACAATTTAAGTCTGATGATTATGACAATAATATAAGAAATGAATCAAGTGAGATCAAGGACAAATATTAGAGATTTATAATTTAATTTATCAAGAGTTCAATAATGTTTAAATTGCCCACATGAAGATAAAAATATGGATTCAATTTCGAGAATAAATTTTATAAAAGACAATTTGGACAAAGAAAAGAAACTAAATTTTATCATAAATAGTACTCCGGCATGAATAATACCCCGGGTGAATAGTACTCTGGTATGAATAGTATCCCAAATGAATAGTACTCCGATATGAATAGTAACTCAGATGAAAAGATTAAAATTTCTATAAGCAAGTTTAGATCAATATTTCAGTGAAATGATATTAGATGAAGCTAAAACCTTAAGCAATTTCTAATCATTTCAGAAATTATAGAAGCAATACTTACCATAGTAAGTTTAAATTTAGGAATTTGAAATGAAATATTATTACTTACATACTATATAGTATAGAAGAAAATAATACTCCTTACGAATATTGAACGAAAACAACAATCTTTACGAGAAAAATACTATCCTTTACCTTAATATATAGGAGAGTAATTCTAACTGAAATAACGAAGATTATGTTGAGGAAATCTTGCACTGTTATCAACACTCAAAATATATTTATATTCACAAGAAATACGCTCAATAGTATAGAGAAAGAATTTTCTGATTCTGGTGTGATTTTTATTTATTAACTAAGCAACCTATTTATAGAAAAATGCCAGCACACCAGGACTGACCAAATCTACCCTCGGTGGCTTCTCAGCAAACCACACCTTGAAAACCAAGTTTTCAAACCAATTTGTTCACTAATTCATTTATCACATGTTTTACATTTAAAAAATATTTATAATTTATTAAAAAGAATTCCAATTCAATTTGTTCTTCATCCACCTCATTTTATTTTTATTCCATGAATTTATTATAACAATGTTACCATTTAAATTATAAAATTATACTATTATATTATCACATTATAATATTATAATAATATATTTGAATAAATATTTTATCGGAGAAGATAAAATGTCAACTTTCAACAAATATCTCATGCTACAAATTTCTTCATTTATATCAAAATTAAACAAATATTTACTTATCATATTTATCAATAATTTTTATTTATTCATCAATTATTACTCACAATTAATATTATAGAATCATAATATTGACAACCAGGTCATTCCCAGGAAAGAGGGAGACTTTCCGATAAGAATTTCTCCTTATTGGCTTACAATTATATAACCTAACCCCTTTCCTAGAAAAAAATTTTTAGACATTGTCAGTAATGTTATCTAATAATATCATTTCAATAATTGTGTGACAATTATTGATTTAATATTGTAAAATACTGTGCAGTGGTTACTGTGACAATTATTGAATCAATAATATAAAATACTATACAATTATCAATGTAGCAATTATTGAATCAATAATATAAAATATTATGCAATTATCAATGTAGCAATTATTGAATCAATAATATAAGATATTGAACAGTAATTACTATGACAACTATTGAATGAGTGCCTTCTTACGTAAGAATCAATAATTAGAATTACTGTGCAATACCATGTGCTACCGTACAACAACGCGTATTAATGTTCTTTTATCACCGGGTATTTCAACAGTTTAACAGTAAAAGTCTTGCCGTTATATTTTAAAAATTTATTCTTGTCGTTTTCTTTATCCGACAGTTTTTCGTTATGGGGTCCACCAATGATAGCGCCGTTGTACGAATATTCCCCGACAAAAAGAATATTCCCCGACCAAACGAATATTTCCCGACAAAACGAATATTTTATGACAACTTGCTTACTTTTTAAAAATTTGCACAAATCACCCATAACTATAACATTTATTCAATTTAACCATTTATTGACTAGAATAATAATTATAAAAAAATTTGAATACTTTTATTTCATAAAATTCGGGATCTTACATCTACGTCATTTGATTCGGCTAGACTAATATGATGTGTGAGAAAGGGGTCCAAACTAATTGCTTTGGTGTGAACTCATATAATCTGCTGAGATGAACAACCCTTATAGAAGGAAAAATATATTATGTTGGGAAACCGACACTCGCACGAACAACGTGTTTAAATGTTATGCATAACATAGGGTGGCTTGGTCAGATCACCTATTGTACTTGTTTATATTGTGAATTTTCAGTGAATACAGTTAATTCTAGCAGGAGTTTTTGGTCCATAGTGACTACTCAATGTTAAATATTCATCCACTCGAAAATATTGAAACCTTTGAATTCTTCTGATAATCTTTCGGTCCATAGTGACTCATTATTAATTCAAAGGACAAATCTGGAACTATTGATATTTACTTTGTTCACAACATTTTTATTTAAATTCTTGAGCTATCAATGGTCATTATAACCTTTGAGATTATTAACTTTATATATATGCTTGTTCACATTTATTATTATATTACTTGATGAACAAATTTGTTGCTCACTCTTGTTTTCCTTAAACATTTTAATTAAGACAGAGCAAGGTGGAACTTCAGAAAAAGATAAAGGTAAGGGCAAGGCTACAAAATAGTTTTGCCCTTCTGTGCTAGCATCATGGTTTCTATATGTATTAAAACTTAATTAATGTTATGTATTAAGTTATGTAGTGTATTAGTAATAGTTGCGAGACTTGGGACGCGAATATTTGTGTTATATTAATGTAAATAATTCTACTATTTTGTTGTATGTGTTATTAGTATGTGTATAAGTTAGATTGTGGAGTACCAAATTCGAGGTACGTGTATCTAAATTTGGGGGCGTCACAATTTGTCTCGTGCTGAGACTATTTTTACCTTACTTGTTGCCATTATTCCTAGTAAAACTCCTGGTGATTGAAAAGAATTATCTAGCACTAAAGGGCCCTCCTTCCAGCGTTAATGTAAGACCCCAACTTTTATGAATAAAGATTTAATTTTCTTTATATATTATTTCGAAATAGTAAGGTGTTGATTTGATAAATATGAAAGTTATGGGTGAAATGTGCAAACATTTTTAAAATGAGCAAGTGGTTATAAAATATTCTTGTTGTCGGGGAATATTCGTTTGGTCGTGGAATATTCTTGTTGTCTGGGAATATTCGTACGATGGCGCAGCTATTTGTGGGCCCCCACAACGGAATAACTGTCGGATATAGAAAGCGACAGAAATAACTTTTTACAAGATAACGGCGTAGTTGTTACCGTTAGTACTGTTGAAATACCCGGTGGTTAAAATACAGTACGCGGTGGTGCGCAGTAGCACACGGTATTGCACAGTATTTCGAATTATTGAGTCTTACGTGAGAAGGAACCTACTCAATTATTGTTACAGTATTTACTGTTCAATATTTTATATTATTGACTCAATAATTGCTACGTTGCTATTTTTTTATGATTGATTCAATAATGGCTACAGTTGATATTTTGTAGTATTGATTCAATAATTGTCGTTGCACAGTATTTCACGTTATCAACTCAATAATTCATATTATTTGAATAATATTATTAGATAGCATTATTGACAATGTCTAAGGAAGTTCTGTCTAGGAGGGGTTATTTAATTGCGCGCCAGTAAGGAGAAGTCCTTATCGGAAGGCCCCCTCTGTCCTGGGAACGACCTGGTTGTTAATATTGTAGTTCTATAATATTATTTGTGAATAATTAATTATTGATTTATATGATAAAGAAATATTTATTTTGTGGATATAAAAGAAGGAATTGGCGCTGGTGAGTTTTTATCAATATTTTGGTGTGAGAAATCATCCGTTTATGGATTTCGGATAGTTTATGTTTGGAATTTGGAAAAACTTCCTTCTGCAAAGTTGTAGAGAATTAAATTTCCTATGAAAGAACATAGAATTTGTATTTTTCTGACGAAGGGGCTATTTGTTATGAATTATTGAAGTTTTGGAAAATAAATATTTTTTTAATAAAGGGTGGGACCCACTTTTGTTGGTTTGTTGAAAAATCAGAATTTTTGGGTAGCAGCCAGGCGGCGGAAGAAAAAAAATAAAATAATATTATTTTATTATTTTAGTCTCTTTTGGCATCCTAAGCTTTTTCTATAAATAGGGTGCTTAGGTTAGAATTGAAAATCACACCAGAAATCAGAAGTTTTCTCTCTCTATAATATCGAGCGTATTTTTGTGAGTATTTTAATACTTTGAGTATTAGCATTCAGTGCAAGTTTCTTTCGAAATTATATCCGATATTCCAGCCAGAAGTACTATTATTTTGAGGTAAGGGATGTTATTTTCTTTCGTAAATGATGTTATTCTTTTCAATATCATTATACAGAAATATTGTCATGGATTTTATGTTGAAATTCTTACTTTTTCCGTCGGGGTTACTATTCACGTATACGGCACTATTCATGTATACGGCACTATTCACGGAAAAATTAAATTTTCTTCTATTTGTCCAAATTACTTGTTAAGGTTACTATTTTTGATTGTATCCAAGTTTTGAGCTCTATTCTTGAATTTTGCTCCATAATTGATTATTACGAGGTATTTTTGAATTGGATATACTGAAATACGAATCCTTAGTCTTTGTCTTTTATCTCACTGGATTCGTTTTTTTTTAAATGTTTTTCATCATCCTCAGTCCTAAAAGATGAATGATTACTTGATGAATATCTTTGGCCTGTAGAGCAAAGATGAATGATTACCTGATGAATATCTTTGGCCTGTAGTGCAAAGATGACAGGTGTTGAGATGAACATGACCACTGATGATACAAATGAATATCTTTGGCCTGTAGTGCAAAGATGAATATTTGATGAGATGAATATTGATTGATGTTACAGGGATAAAATATTGATGATGAACGGTTATTTCCGCTGCGAATATTGATCTAAAACATGTTATCAATAATATTTTATCTGAACTGTTGAAGGCTAACGATAATTTATTTTTCATTATCTTAGTCATAATATTCTTTACTGGGCTAGTTGAACTCACCCTTTTCATCTGTTGTCCTCTTCAGGAAATGAGAATGTTGCGGGGACTAGTCGGGGGACAGAGTGATGGTCCGAGTTAGAGCAGTAGTAGTCCTCACTATTTCTGATAAATAGTGTGATAATAATTGTAATGAGGACTTAGTTTGAATCTTAATATTTTCTACATATTTGTATTGAGACTCACAGTTGTGTGGTCATATTTTGCACGACCGTATGATATAAAGTTTGTATTTGAATTCTGTACCATGTATTTGGCGACTCAGAATGGGTTGGGTTGAATGGACCTATTCTGGGGGCGTCACAGTTGGTATCAGAGCTTAGGGATATGCTCTCTGACGGAGATCGGGGAATAGAACTAGGAGGGGAGAGACGAGTAAATCCTTCTCTAGTGTGTCCTACCTAAGCTTATGTGGTATTTAATTGGTCAGTCGGAGCATAGGGTTAATATGTTATATGTTGACTTGTTTAATTAACCCTTGTTTTATGGCAGTATTTGAGAATGGCAGCTGAGAACGTTAACAACGAAGTGAATGAGACCGTGGAGACACCTTTAATCGTTAACCAGGAGAACGTGCAACAAGAAGGCAATGTTCATCCTGAAAATAACGCTGGTCAGACGATAAACGATGAGATGTTTAGAAGTTTTTTGCAGTTCATGCAAAATCAGACGAGGGAGACTCGTGTACAACATACAGGTGGAGATAATAACAACACGCGAGCTGTCACTGCTAAGCAGTTCAAAGAATTGGGACCACCAGAGTTTCTGGGAAAGCCGGATCCGATCAAGGCGGAGACGTGGATTAAACAAATTACCAAGATATTTGATGTCTTGGGATGTACGGAGGAACAGAAGGTTCCATTCGCCACGTTTATGTTTCGTGGAGAGGCAGATTACTGGTGGGAGTCTGTGAAGCGTACCCAGCCTGCCGCACTCCAGATGTCTTGGGAAGCGTTCCAGAAACTGTTCAATGACAAGTACTTTCCTGAAAGTATTCGTCATATGAAGGAGGTAGAATTTATTAGACTCGAGCAAAACAACATAACGGTATCCCAGTACGAGGCTAAGTTCGCGGAGCTGTCCAGGTTTGCACCTCATTTGGTGGAGAATGAGGAACGTATGACGCGGCTGTTTCTAAGAGGTTTGAAACCCGAAATACGTCAATACCTCATTTCTCATAAGTTTTCTTTATATTCGGATGTAGTAAACAGGGCCCAGTTATTGGAACGAGATAATGATTATGTTCAACCGAGGGACCACAACCAAGGTCGTACTGGTGGCAGTAGTCATCGGAGCAATGACAACCAGCGAGGAAGAAAGTATGACAGAAGCGGTAACCACTCCGGTGGTTATCGTGGCCATGATAGTAGAAGAAGCGAATCGGGGGGAGATTTCAAGAAGAGAAGGTACAACAATGAGAACACGAAGATGTCAACATCAGCACCAGAATCAACTGTTTCGAGGGGAGGAGAACGACCACCGGTCGTATGCTTTAAATGCGGGAAAGAGGGACATATCAGCCCAAACTGCCCACAACAGTTCAAAGGATGCTATAACTGTGGAAAGGAAGGATATATAGCTCGAGATTGTCCTATAGCGAAACCAAGCTCAGCGGGGGTGGTGATTCCAAAGGCGGTTGCAGACAAGTCAAAGTCGGTGATTCCTGGAAGAGCGTTTGTCGTTACAGCCCAAAACGCGAGGAATCCACACGAGGTGATTACGGGTAAGCTGATCATAAACTCTTGCGAAGTTTATACCTTGTTAGATACCGGTGCTACCCATTCCTTTATTTCACCTGCTTGTGCTCAACGTTTGAACTTGACTTCTGATAAATTAGACTTTAACTTATCTGTTGAAACTCCGTTAGGAGAAACCTTTGTTACATCTACAGTTTATAAATCTTGCTTGATTCAGATTGGTACCCTTACCTTACCTGTTGATCTTATATCTTTGAAAATACTTGCATTTGACGTGATTTTAGGAATTGACTGGTTAACCACTTACCATGCCAAAATTGATTGTTTTCGTAAGGTTGTTAGTTTTCATATTCCTAATCAACCTGTTGTGCGAATCCAAATCACCAAACCACTAAAATCAGTCAATATCATTTCAAGTCATAAAGCTATTCGTTTATTGAAAAACGGATGTCAAGCTTTCTTAGCTCATGTCACTGATCTAAATCAGAATACATCAGATTTGAATGATATTTCCGTTGTTAATGAGTTTCCTGATGTATTTCCCGAAGAACTTCCCGGTCTACCCCCAGAACGTGAAGTTGAATTCTTTATTGACCTTGAGCCCGGTACAAAGCCCATTTCTAAAACCCCGTATCGAATGGCTCCTATTGAACTTCAAGAGTTAAAGGTCCAATTACAAGAGTTGTTAGACATCGGTTTTATTCGTCCTAGTACGTCTCCTTGGGGTGCTCCTGTTTTATTCGTAAAGAAGAAAGACGGGAGTATGCGACTTTGCATTGACTATCGAGAGTTGAACCATGTCACCATCAAGAATAGGTATCCGTTACCTCGTATTGATGACCTGTTCGACCAGTTGCAAGGAGCGCAATTCTTTTCAAAGATTGATCTTCGTTCTGGATATCATCAGCTGAAGATTAAAACTGAGGATATTCCAAAGACTGCTTTCAGAACACGGTACGGGCATTATGAGTTCTTAGTCATGTCTTTTGGATTGACTAATGCTCCTGCTGCTTTCATGGATATGATGAACCGTGTATTTAAGGAGTATTTAGATCAATTCGTTGTTGTCTTTATTGATGACATCCTCATCTATTATAAAAGTCGTGAAGATCATGAGCACCACTTGAAGCTGGTACTTCAAAAGCTTCGTGAGAACAAGCTATACGCCAAGTTAAAGAAATGCGAGTTCTGGCTTGAGGAAGTAGCATTCCTTGGGCACGTGGTATCGAAACGTGGAGTATCTGTTGACCCGGCGAAGATTGAAGCAATACAAAGCTGGGAGCAACCTAAGTCGGTGACTGAAGTACGAAGCTTTCTGGGCTTAGCTGGTTATTATCGGAGATTCGTAGAGGGATTTTCTCGAATCGCTACTCCATTAACTCAGTTGACTCGGAAAGATACAAAATTCGTTTGGAGCGAGGAATGCGAGAAGAGCTTCCAAGAGCTCAAGAGGAGACTTATTTCGGCACCTGTTCTGACAATACCATCTGGTTCGGATGGATTTGTTATCTACAGCGATGCTTCGGGCAAAGGGTTAGGATGTGTTCTCATGCAACATGGGAAAGTCATAGCCTATGCCTCGCGACAACTCAAAGAATATGAGAGGAATTATCCTACTCATGATCTAGAGTTGGCAGCAGTCGTTTTCGCGTTGAAGATCTGGAGACATTACTTGTACGGAGAGAAAGTGGAGATTTATACAGATCATAAGAGCCTTAAATATTTCTTCACTCAGAAGGAACTCAACATGCAACAACGACGTTGGCTTGAGCTGTTGAAAGATTACGATCATACCATCCAATACCATCCTGGAAAAGCGAACGTGGTAGCTGACGCGTTGAGTAGAAGATCATATGTGGGAACGAGTGCGATGATGTCAAGTATACGCGTAGAACCAGCTTTGATTGATAAAGTTAAAGCTGCTCAAGCTACAGATGCGGAGCTGATAAAGATGAAGAAGAAGGTGCAAGAAGGTGCAATTCCAGAAGCAAGAATCGATGAAGAGGGAATACTTCGAGTCAACTCCAGACTTTGTGTTCCTAACGATTTCGACTTGAAGTATAGAATCATGATGGAGGCACACAACACACCGTTTGCGATCCATCCTGGGAGTACTAAAATGTATCGTGATCTTCGACATACATTTTGGTGGAGCAATATGAAGAGAGAGATCGCGGAGTTCATCTCTAGATGTTTAACTTGTCAACGTGTAAAGGCGGAGCATCAAGTACCGAAGGGTCCATTGCAACCACTGGAGATTCCGAAATGGAAGTGGGAACACATTACGATGGATTTCGTTACGGGTCTTCCCAAGGTTTCTCAAGGCTTAGATGCGATTTGGGTTATTGTTGATAGATTAACCAAGTCTGCTCATTTCTTGCCGATACGAGAGACTTATTCCCTTGAACGTCTTGCTCATATGTACGTGAATGAGATTATAAGATTGCATGGCATGCCAGTATCCATAGTTTCTGATCGTGATCCCAGATTTACTTCACGATTTTGGATCAGTTTGCAGAAAGCTATGGGTACGGATTTACGATTCAGTTCGGCTTATCATCCTCAAACAGACGGACAATCGGAAAGGACTATCCAAACTCTTGAAGATCTATTGAGACTTTGTGTTCTAGACTTCAAAGGGAGTTGGGATAAGTACTTACCATTGGTGGAATTCTCCTACAACAACAGTTATCAGGCAAGTATAGGCGTAGCTCCATTCGAAGCATTGTATGGGAGAAAGTGTCGTTCTCCAGTATGTTGGGATGAGGTGGCTGAAGCAACATTGTTGGGACCAGAGTTAGTACGTATGACTACAGAAAAGATCCAAATAATCCGACAACGTATACAGACGGCACAGGAACGACAAAAGAGTTATGCAGATCTTCATCGAAAGGACGTGGAATTTAATGTTGGAGACCATGTGTTATTACGTGTTGCTCCATGGAAAGGAGTTACAAGGTTTGGGAAGAGAGGAAAGCTTAACCCACGATTCATTGGTCCATTTGAGATTCTTGACCGAATAGGAAATGTGGCTTATAGACTCGCTTTACCTCCAAGCATGTCTCGTGTTCATAATGTGTTTCACATATCCGTGTTACGTAAATATGTGAAGGATCCAAACCGCATTATTGAGTTAGAACCAGACGAGATAGCTGAAGATTTAACGTACGAGGAGGTACCTGTCAAGATCTTGGATAGGAAGGAGCATGTCCTACGCTCGAAAATTATACCTCAAGTTAAAGTTTTGTGGAGAAACCATGCAATTGAGGAAATGACCTGGGAGTTGGAATCGGAAATGAAAGCGAGGTATCCTCACCTTTTCGACATACCAGGTACGTACGTCAATTTCGAGGACGAAATTTCATAAGGAGGGGAGGTTGTAAAACCCCAACTTTTATGAATAAAGATTTAATTTTCTTTATATATTATTTCGAAATAGTAAGGTGTTGATTTGATAAATATGAAAGTTATGGGTGAAATGTGCAAACATTTTTAAAATGAGCAAGTGGTTATAAAATATTCTTGTTGTCGGGGAATATTCGTTTGGTCGTGGAATATTCTTGTTGTCGGGGAATATTCGTACGATGGCGCAGCTATTTGTGGGCCCCCACAACGGAATAACTGTCGGATATAGAAAGCGACAGAAATAACTTTTTACAAGATAACGGCGTAGTTGTTACCGTTAGTACTGTTGAAATACCCGGTGGTTAAAATACAGTACGCGGTGGTGCGCAGTAGCACACGGTATTGCACAGTATTTCGAATTATTGAGTCTTACGTGAGAAGGAACCTACTCAATTATTGTTACAGTATTTACTGTTCAATATTTTATATTATTGACTCAATAATTGCTACGTTGCTATTTTTTTATGATTGATTCAATAATGGCTACAGTTGATATTTTGTAGTATTGATTCAATAATTGTCGTTGCACAGTATTTCACGTTATCAACTCAATAATTCATATTATTTGAATAATATTATTAGATAGCATTATTGACAATGTCTAAGGAAGTTCTGTCTAGGAGGGGTTATTTAATTGCGCGCCAGTAAGGAGAAGTCCTTATCGGAAGGCCCCCTCTGTCCTGGGAACGACCTGGTTGTTAATATTGTAGTTCTATAATATTATTTGTGAATAATTAATTATTGATTTATATGATAAGGAAATATTTATTTTGTGGATATAAAAGAAGGAATTGGCGCTGGTGAGTTTTTATCAATATTTTGGTGTGAGAAATCATCCGTTTATGGATTTCGGATAGTTTATGTTTGGAATTTGGAAAAACTTCCTTCTGCAAAGTTGTAGAGAATTAAATTTCCTATTAATGAACATAGAATTTGTATTTTTCTGACGAAGGGGCTATTTGTTATGAATTATTGAAGTTTTGGAAAATAAATATTTTTTTAATAAAGGGTGGGACCCACTTTTGTTGGTTTGTTGAAAAATCAAAATTTTTGGGCAGCAGCCAGGCGGCGGAAGAAAAAAAATAAAATAATATTATTTTATTATTTTAGTCTCCTTTGGCATCCTAAGCTTTTTCTATAAATAGGGTGCTTAGGTTAGAATTGAAAATCACACCAGAAATCAGAAGTTTTCTCTCTCTATAATATCGAGCGTATTTTTGTGAGTATTTTAATACTTTGAGTATTAGCATTCAGTGCAAGTTTCTTTCGAAATTATATCCGATATTCCAGCCAGAAGTACTATTATTTTGAGGTAAGGGATGTTATTTTCTTTCGTAAATGATGTTATTCTTTTCAATATCATTATACAGAAATATTGTCATGGATTTTATGTTGAAATTCTTACTTTTTCCGTCGGGGTTACTATTCACGTATACGGCACTATTCATGTATACGGCACTATTCACGGAAAAATTAAATTTTCTTCTATTTGTCCAAATTACTTGTTAAGGTTACTATTTTTGATTGTATCCAAGTTTTGAGCTCTATTCTTGAATTTTGCTCCATAATTGATTATTACGAGGTATTTTTGAATTGGATATACTGAAATACGAATCCTTAGTCTTTGTCTTTTATCTCACTGGATTCGTTTTTTTTTAAATGTTTTTCATCATCCTCAGTCCTAAAAGATGAATGATTACTTGATGAATATCTTTGGCCTGTAGAGCAAAGATGAATGATTACCTGATGAATATCTTTGGCCTGTAGTGCAAAGATGACAGGTGTTGAGATGAACATGACCACTGATGATACAAATGAATATCTTTGGCCTGTAGTGCAAAGATGAATATTTGATGAGATGAATATTGATTGATGTTACAGGGATAAAATATTGATGATGAACGGTTATTTCCGCTGCGAATATTGATCTAAAACATGTTATCAATAATATTTTATCTGAACTGTTGAAGGCTAACGATAATTTATTTTTCATTATCTTAGTCATAATATTCTTTACTGGGCTAGTTGAGCTCACCCTTTTCATCTGTTGTCCTCTTCAGGAAATGAGAATGTTGCGGGGACTAGTCGGGGGACAGAGTGATGGTCCGAGTTAGAGCAGTAGTAGTCCTCACTATTTCTGATAAATAGTGTGATAATAATTGTAATGAGGACTTAGTTTGAATCTTAATATTTTTTACATATTTGTATTGAGACTCACAGTTGTGTGGTCGTATTTTGCACGACCGTATGATATAAAGTTTGTATTTGAATTCTGTACCATGTATTTGGCGACTCAGAATGGGTTGGGTTGAATGGACCTATTCTGGGGGCGTCACAGTTAATGTTAACGCTAACATTCGTCCACGCACCTAATCACCAATAGCGTGTCTAATCTTCCACATAAACGAAATCACACAAAGAGCTTGACGATTTGAGTCGCGGGGGATAGCTCCGGTGTGAGAATAAAAAACATGCTGAAAGTATGTTAACAATAGAGGCTTATGCTTTAGTGCTCAAAGTAATGTTGTGTACCTGTGAATGAAAGTATATACTTATATTTATAGTGATTGCACCTCTTTTAAACGTCCTGTCCCGGAATTGGATTAAAATTCCTCATCATGGTGAATACCATAATGGGATAGGAGTGAATCTTTTTAAAGAAAGAAAGTCTAACATTATCATGACTCTTTTCTTAAAAGTTGGAAATTAAATATAGTTAGAAATCTTAGATCCCTTAAAATTCTTCCCTGTAAGACCCCAACTTTTTATAAATAAGATTTAATTTTCTCTATATATTATTTTAAATAGTAAGGTGTTGATTTGATAAATGTGATAAGTTATGGGTGATATGTGCAAATTTTATAAAGTAAGCAAGTGGTCATAAAATATTCCTTGTGTCGGGAAATATTCTTTTTGTCGGGGAATATTCGTACGACGACGCAGTCATTGGTAGGGCCCATAACAAAAAGCTGTAGGATGAAGAAAACGACAAGAATAAGTTTTCTAAAATATAACGGCAAAATTTTTACCGTTAAACTGTTGAAATACCCGATGGTTAAAGTACAGTAATACGCGTTGTTGCACAGTAGCACACGGTATTGCACAGTATTTTTAATTATTGATTCTTACGTAAGAAGTCACTTACTCAATAATTGTTACAGTAATTACTGTTCAATATTTTATATTTATGAGTCAATAATTGCTACATTGATAATTGCATAGTATTTTATATTATTGATTCAATAATTGTCACAATAACCACGGCACAGTAGTTTACAGTATTAAATCAATAATTATCACACATTATTTAAATGATATTATTAGATAACATTATTGACAATGTCTATAAAATTTTATCGAGAAAAGGGGTTAGGTTATATAATTGCGCGCCAACAAGGAGAAATTCTTATCGGAAATCCCCCTCTTTTCTGGGAACGACTTGGTTGTCAATATTGTGATTCTATAATATTAATTGTGAATAATAATTTATGAATAAAATAAAAATTATTGATAAATATGATAAGTATATATTTAATCAATTTTGATATAAATAGAGAAATTTTTAGCTTGAGACATTTGTTGAAAGTTATCATTTTATCTTATCCGATAAAATAATTCATTCAAATATATTATTATAATATTAAATTATAAGAGTATAATGTGATAATATAATAGTATAATTTTATAATTTAAATGGTAACATTATTATAATAAATTTATAATATAAAAATAAAATGAGGTGGAAGAAAGCAAATTGAATTTAATTTTTTTTAATAATTATAAATATTTTTTTTAAAGAAAAACATGTAGGTGGAGGATTTTCCAATATAGGAGTGTTGAATGTCCTTTTTCAAAATAAGTATCCAGCAAAGATCATCCGTAAATGCATTTGGTCAGAAGTGGTGTTCTGGTATTTTTCTATAAATAGGTTGTTTAGTTAAAAAATAAAAATCACACCAGAATCAGAAAATTCTTTTTCTATACGATTGAGCGTATTTCTTGTGAGTATAAGGATACTTTAAGTGTGGATAACAGTGCAAGATTTCTTCAACATAATATCCGTTATTTCAATTAGAACTACTTATCCATTAATGTAAAGGATATTATTTTTCTCGTAAATGATGTTATTTTCTTTCAATATTCGTAAAGAATATTATTTTCTTTTATATTCCATATTATGAAAGTGATAATATTTCATTTCATATTCCTAAATTTAAACTTACTACGGTAAATATTGCTTCTATAATTTCTAAAATGATCAGAAATTCCTTGAGTTTTGCGCGTCATCTAATATCATTTCATCGGAATATAATTGGTCTGAACTTTTTTATGAAATTTTTACCTTTTCATATCGGGGTACTATTCATACGTACGTTATTATTCATACGTACGTTACTATTCACGAGAATTTTTTTTCTTTTCTGTCCAACTTATTTTTGATACATGAATATCATTCTTGAATTTTGCTCCACAATTGATTATTATTGGATCCATGTTTTGATATTCATTCTTGTACTCTGGATAAATTGAATTATAAATATCTAATATTTATCATTTATCTCACTGGATTCATTATTCATATTATTTTTCATCATCCTTAGTTTTAAATTGTGGTGAAAATTATCTTTGGGCCGTAATGCAAAGATGAACTGTTGATTGATGAATATCTTTGGCCTGTAGTGCAAAGATGAGCTGTTGATTTATGAATATCTTTGGCTTGTAGTGCAAAAATAGACATGTATTTGGCATGATCGTGACCACTGGTGATACAAATGAATATTTTTGGCCCGTAGTGCAAAGATGAATTATTGATTTGAAATATTTATTGATTGATGTTATAGGGATAAAATATTGATGATGGACTTTTAAATCATAAAAGATAGTAAACATCATTCTCTACTTAACTCTTCTAATGGATTGTTATTTTCGTTGCAGTTGTTGATCTAAAACTTGTTGTCCATAATATTTTATTTGATTTATTGAAGGCTAACGATAATTTATTATTTATTATCTTAGTCATAATATTATTTACTGGTTAGTTGACCTCACTCTTTTCTTCCATTGTTCTCTTCAGAAAATAAAAATATCGCGGGGACTAGTCGGGGAATAGAGTGATGATCCGAAATAGATCTGTAGAAGTCATCACTATTTTATAAAATAGTGTGATAATAATTATAATGAAGACTTAATTGAACTTATATATTTTCGTATTATATACGCTCTGTATTAAACGGATTTTGTACCATGTATTTGACGACTCAGAATGAATTGTGTATTAGACCTATTTTAGGAGCGTCATATTCCCACTGTCCAAAATAAATTCCTACGTGGAGAATCTGGAATCTGCCTCCACGTGAACTACATAGCCCAACAAATCATCTGAACCCAATTAATCATGCAGTCACTAATAACAATCATCAACCAAGAACCATCACATGTATATTATCTTTCGGTCACAAATCATCACATGTACTCTGTCTAATCGAAAATCAAAGATTTTTTTTTGAAAATTAAAAATATAATTTTAAAATTGTGATTTTTTTTAGTTTTAAACATATATCTTTTTTTAGTTTTTTTACTAAAATTTTAAAATATATCTTTAACATTAACTAGGAACGTAGATGTTGTATTTTCTTTTTCTTTTTATTTTAAATTGATAGTATTCTCTAATTTTAAATATATATATATATATATATCGAAGTATGAATAAAAATGTCCAAAATCATTTTATCAACTAATGTATCTTACGTTATTTATATATTGATAAAATTTAAATTAGACAAATAAAGTAAAATTTTAAAAATGACGTGGATGGTAATTTTTTGTCTAAAATATCTGAATATGTATATTTTTCTATTTTAACTTTATGGATTGTTATGAATAAATTTATTATGTAATTTTTGATACAGTATACTATTATGTAATTTATGGGTTTTTATACAATTTTTGATACAGTATACTATTAGTAATATAATTTTAGGAATAAAATACTAAAAATATTAATAACTTTCTATTAGTCCATAAAAAATCAAAACAAAAGACTACAACAACATTTATTAAATTGGTTATTGACCAAATTGTTAAAGAAAAATTAAAAACAATTTGTACATAACAAAATTTGTTTATAATTAAAACAAGATGAATATTAAATGTAATTTTTAATTATCAACAAGGTAATATTTTATAGAATGAAATACATTATAGATAAAAATAAATAAAAAAATTAGATCATTTAGTTGATAAAAAATATATTTATTTGAAAAGTATTACATTGGGAATAATTTTCTTAAAAAATATAGTTAAATTATAGTTAAAACTTATTAGAATATAATTAAATTTAGTTTAAGTTAACATGAGCATTTTTAAAGATTATGTAAAGTCGTGCTCATTGAACATAGCTGCTCATTTGCTATATCGTCCTTGATCATTACCATTGGTTATATGACCTAAGGGCTACATAGAAAGATGGTTGGTCATTTATAAATTTAAAAGTAAAATTATAATTATAATCGTGTATAGAAGTCTAAGTAAGGGGCTGTTTGTTTAGAACTGAATATATGTGAATGACTAAATCGATAAGCCATTAAGTGCGTTTGTTTTGGAAAAAAATCGTCTGAATGGCTGAATCGGTCAGATGATTGAGCTGAATGGTTAAGTCAGATTTTTTTGATTTAATGACTAAATGAACAGATGAATAAAGTAAAAAAAATTCTAAATTTTTTTTAAAATTTTAAAAATATATTAACTATTATATTTTGAAATGTTGATACCAATAAATTTATATTTCCTCATATTAATCCATACAATATATAATTAGGCAAACACTAGTCATTTTTTAGCCTTATCTATTTTTGGTCTCAAGTGTTCTCACTCAGTAATCTCAATTATGTCCTCCATTTTTAATTAAAAAAATTATAATTTCATGTTTATTAACATAATTTAAAATTGTCTTGTTTTTCTCTTCTCTATTTCCAATTTGTACTCTTATTTATCCACTTATCTATCTTTTTTTTATCTTTCTCTCTTCTACCCCATGTTTCTTTCATTACTTCAATTTTTTATTTTACTACTTATAATTATTAATAATTAAAAATAGGAATTTCTTAACATGTGCCCTTGGGGCACATGCTAAGCACACCGTTTAAGAAAATATTCTTTTGAATTGTGTGCATATTCTCTTGAACTTGGTGCAAGTGCAGATATCAAGAGAATATGCACACAGTTCAAGAGAATATTCTCTTGAACTGTGTGCTTAGCATGTGTCCTAAGGACACATGTTAAGAGGACCCTTAAAAATAATTAACACGCACGAAGTGTATGCCCAGGAGACTAGTTTAAAATAATTTGAGAGACCAAATTTGAGCACCTAACATTAATCATAATATTAATCTTATTTATTTGAATTTAAACCTTATGTTCATTTTTAATATTTACCTTTTATTTATCTATTTTTAAAAAATTATATTTAAACTTTGAAATGTTTTGAAACTTGAAAATAAAAGGAACAATTACATATTCTATTACATTTTTAAAAATAATTACAACAATAGTGCACTCATAAAATATTTACACAATTAATGCATTTAAAGTTTTTATTTACATAATTAGTGAATTTATTCTTCCTTTAATTTTGTTGTGTGATTTAATGTGCTGATGACATGGCAATTCAGTTTTTTTTTAAAATAAACTGTTCACGTTTTTTGGGATCGTGTTTCAATTTGAATTTCGTGTTAATCTATTTGCCGTCTCTTTTTCTCTTGGAAACCCTTATTTCGTGTTTTGGGAACTTTCTAAGCAAACCGTATATTTTTCGTTTGGAAACTCTTATTTTGTGTTTTCGGTCGTTCTCTGCGGTAGATATTCGTTGTCGCCGTTTGGTGCACTAGTTCGTCGTTATAGTCTTCTTCTTTAGTTCGTGGTTATTCGTAAGTTGTTTGGTTGGTTATCGTTTATTAGTACTACATTTTTCGATTTCTTCTGATTTTGTTTGTGATGGTTTCTACGAGGAAGAGCATGGAGGGAATGGGGGATAAGAAAAGTGATAGGAAGAGGAAACGAGTTAGAGATGATGTTTATGTGAAGGATTTGAAGACCTATGTGAAGGTGAAGGATAGTCTGTCAAAGTCCACAAAACAGGAGAAGAAGTTAGTGGTGAAATCAGATATTAAAGATAAGAAATCGGGAAGACATATGGATAAGACTGCTAAAAAATTGATATGTCTTGATTCTGATTTTGAAGGTTCTCCAAAAAAAGTTGGGAAAAATGATGAAGTTGAGGCTCATAACTGGAAAATTGTTCCCCGTCAAAAACAGTTGAAGGTTTGTTATTTTTAATTTTTTTTAAGAATATGTAATTTTTAGTTGTTTTTGGTTATTTGTGTTTTTGTTTTTGTGTATGATGATGTTTTGTTGTATGGTGTTGTTTAATTTGGTTTATGAGTAGTGTCATTATTGTTCAAGTTGTTGTTGATAAAATGATTGTTTTCATTCAGATTGGAGTTTCAAATACTAGTATATTCTGTTTTGGTCACTAGATTACATTGTTGTCTTTATAGATGTTGATTAGGTTGTGTTGGTAACTTGCTGATTGAGTTTTGGTTACTAACTTTTATATTTTTGGAAACTGATGATTATATAGTTGTTAAAATGTATTTTATTACAATAGAGTTGGAGATTGGTGAATGTTTATACTGTTTGTGGTAAAATGGTTATGTTGTTTCCTAGTCGAGGTTTTGTTACTATTATTTTCTAAATTGGTTATTATATAATTTGTTATATATTAAATAGTCAAATTATTTTCGATTTTGGTAACTTGCTGATATTGTTTGGCTACTAATGCTAGTATATTTGGATAACGTTGGTTGTATAGTGTTGTTTTTAAAGTTTTATTGATGTTGTATTTTGATTTGGTTAATGTGTACGTAATTTAATTTTTTGTATTTTCAGATTTGGGATCTATTTTACGAGGAGCATCATCGAAATTTTACAGCAAAAATCATTTATTGGTGTGATATGGATGTGCCGACTGTTATTAAGAATAAATTGTCTGAAGTACAGTTAAATAAGTTTAAATTGTCTTGTTTTGGAAAAAATTTAGATTTTCGGCAGCCCCAAATGTTTTCACAGATAATCCATCATGCCTTGGTTAGGGAAGTTTATCAAAGGGATAACGGGGAGATGTGGTTTCTATTTGGTGAGAGAAGGGTAAGGTTTGGATTGCCAGAATTTTGTTTAATTTCTGGTTTGAGTTGGCAAGGAGATGAAGACATTGATGGTTTTAAGGGAATTGAAAACTTGGTGGAGAAGTTTTTTAGAAATGAGGTTGTAACCCGTTCTAGTATTGGGAGGATATATAGGAGTGCTTTTTTTGATGATGATGATGAGGCTGTTAGGATGTCCATCATATTCTTGGTTTTTAATTTCATATTAGCTACTGTGTCTGATAATTATGTTGATGAAGCTTTGTTTAACTTTTTGTCTTATGGCGATATTGAAAGTTATCCATGGGGAAAACTTGCTTTTGAACAGACAAAGAATTCACTATCCCTTGCTGTTAAGGGACATGTAAAGAAGGTAAGAATGGTGGGGTGGTATACAATTTTTATAGGGAAAGTAATTGTAAATCATACAAGCTGAATGGATTACCTTATGTGTTTCAAGTTTTTTTGTTTGAAACAATTTCTACATTGAAAGTTAGGGGTTTTTGTATTGATGATCATGTTTTAGAATTCAGATTATTTAGATGGAGGGAGTTAGGAAAGGCTCCTAAGAATATGAAGTTGAATGACTTGGTTTTTGGTTCTGGTCAGGTATGTTGGTTACTATGTACATTATATTTGGTTACCTTTATATATGTTTTTGGTTAATGACTTAAATATTTTTTTTTTGTGTATTGTTTTGTTTCTGTTTTATCTTTAATGTTTTTGACATGATATATTTGTTGCTATTAATATGTTTCAGTTGATTATTCAAAATATTATTCCTACGGAGGATGAGAAGGTGCGTTTGGATTTAGGTGGTTTTCATTTTTTCAGTGGAAGTGATAGCAGAGCTAATATTGCTGATATTGAAGTTGAAACATCCAGGAAGGCTAAAGACCTTAGATTTTCTCTTTTCGATGTTAAAAAAATTATTGATGCACGGGTGAAGCCTTTGGAAGGGAAGGAGATGGAGGTGAAGAAAGAAATTGAGAATTTGGGTGTTGAATTAAAAGACCAATTGCAAGTGTTTCATATTCAGATTTATAGGGAGATAAAGAAGATATTGAGAAAGCAGTTATATGACCAGTCTAGTTCTAGCAAACGGGAAAATGTAACTGTTGATGTTGATGATGTTGATGATGATGATATTGATGATGATGATGATGATGATGATGATGATGATGATGATGTTGAGTTGGATGAGAATGTTGACGATGGAAATATTAATGATGTAGTTAATGATGTTTTGATTGTTGAGGATGATGTTGTAGTTGAAGTTTCCGACAATGCAAAACAGTTTCATGGAAGTGTTGATGCCGATGTTGGTGGGGTTGGTGGGATTCAGTTTGAAGAAGATGATGCAAAGGTTTACATATATGTTTGATTTTTATTTGTGTTTCATGTTTTTTAAATCAATGCTTAATTTTTTACTTTTTTTTCTACAGATTGACAACAAGAATGACAATTCAAATTCTGATATTTTACTGCGTAGTCATGCAAAAGAGATTGTTGTTTTTACCCCTAGAGGTTCACATTGATGTGGATGATGAAAAGGTTAGGCATTTTTTTTTGTTTATCTTATGTTATATTTTTTCGTGTTATATCGATCAATTGGATGTTTTTTTTGTTTACAGACTGAAAATAACAATGACATTCCAAGTTTTGATATTTTAAGTCAGTCTAGTGGAAAAGAGATTGTTGTTTTTACTCCCATTGAGGTTTGTATTTTTTTCAATATTAGTTACCTTTACAGTTTGTATTAGTTACTTTGATACAGTGTTTATGTTACTATTGAATCTGTTTGGATTTTTAATTTGATATTATACTTGTTTTTTGTGTCATGTCTTGAAAAATATTAAAGGGGAGTAAAATTGAAGCACCAGACAGGTTGCTACTTGATGAGATGGTTTTAACCATACAGGATATACTCCATTGTGTTGAAGTTGAGAAAATTGCATCTAAACCAATTGGTAGGCCTGTTCGTATGTTTGCGAAGAGTGCTGTATTGAGGAGTCCTTGTACGTCGAAGTTTGGTTCAGCTGATTCAACTTCTTCTGTTGTGGATGATAGACCATTACGCAGAGGTCTGTCTGCATTTCCAAATGTCTGTATGGGAATGCCTTCGATATTTGAAGATGTTATGTTTGATCAGTGGTTTAGAATTGGCTTAAATAACAGAAAAATGTATATTATTTAGAGTTTAAGATTTATATAGTCTGTTTTTTTTAGGAAATAAAATCATTTGTTCTCTCTTTCTAATATGTTATTGTTTTAAAGGATTGAAAAATTTACGGGAAATCATGACAAAATCGAGCCTTCATTTAGATTTGGGTCTGTGCCAATATCGTCAAAAATGTGGTTTTACAAGTTGAAGACCCCTGGTCAGTGGCTTGATGACGATGTGAGTTTTTTCGTTTTATGTATTTCTGTTTGTTAGTTTGGTTACCTTATTTTATTATTTTGGTTACTAGCTGTGACTATTTTGGATACCTTTATTATAATTTTTTTTTATTTGTTTATCTCTGATTGTTTTTTTTTTGTTTTATTTTTGGTTCAGCATATCAACATTTGTTTGTATTACCTTCGTAAGTTGGCTAGGCACTCAGACAATATTCAAATAAGGGTTACTACAACAGATTGTTGGTTCCATGTCAAGTTGACTACTTTATATGATGAATATTGTCATAAGAATGCTGATAAGAATCTTCTGTTGGGCAATGGTGACGTTGCTGAGTATATTCGTGGTTTTTTTATGGATGTAAACACACCGTGGGTTGACGTTGATTATGTCATGTTTCTCGTTCACATGACAGTTCCTGGTCATTGGTTTTTGCTGGTTTTTGATGTGCATCGTAGAGTTTTAGTAGTTTACAATTCTCTACAACAGAACAGGAATGTCATGCGAACAAATATTATGGATGTTTGTGAGCCGTATATTTTCATTTTACCCATAATATTGTCTAGGTGTGGTTTTTGGAAGAATAGGTCTGACATTGATTTCGATAGTGAACCATATCGCAACAAGGGGGAACATGATATAATTGATCTTGAATTTGCTGAGGGTTTACCTGAACAAGTTGATGGGTAAGGTTTATATTGTTTATATTTTTTTAAGTATTCCATATGTTATGATGTTTGTTTTGATTTACTTTATATCTTGATTGTTTTTATAGTGACTGCGGAATGTTTACTATTTCTTTTGCGGAACATATTCTTCACCAACAGATTTCAGAAATGCCTAATTCATTTCCAATCATGCAATACCGCAAGAAATTATGCGTTAACTTGTTCATTCATGCGAGGAACAAGCAAGTAGGCGGGTATGAATCCGATACAGAATACCAAGGCAGATTCATCAGTGAAGATTAGTTTGGTTATGCATCTTGTTTTTTTTTTTTGGATATTTGATACCATTTGTTATGGTTATTGTCTGTGAAATGTTTTGTAAATTTGCTGATGATGAATTATGTATAAATTTTTACTATTAGATGTATGACAAAGTTTTGTTGGTTTACATTATTATTTTTTTGGTTACTATTTTATTTTAACAAATAATATTGAACAGACATTTTTTATGGTACAGTTGGTTGCCAAATTTGCATACGAAGGTAACAATTTTAGTTGTTGTTGGTAACCAAACAACAACTATTGAACTATTTAGTTGTTGTTGGTTTATATTATTTTTTTTTGGTTACTGTTTTATTTTAACAAATAATATTGAACAGAAATTTTTTTATGGTATAGTAGGTTGCCAAATTTGCATACGAAGGTAACAATTTTAGTTGTTGTTGGTAACCAAACAACAACTATTGAACTATTTAGTTGTTGTTGATTTACATTAATTTTTTTTTGTTACTGTTTTATTTTTACAAATAATATTGAACAGATATTTTTTTATGGTACAGTTGGTTGCCAAATTTGCATACGAAGGTAACAATTTTAGTTGTTGTTGGTAACCAAACAACAACTATTGAACTATTTAGTTGTTGTTGGTTTACATTGTTTTTTTTTAGTTACTGTTTTATTTTTACAAATAATATTGAACAGACATTTTTTTATGGTACAGTTGGTTGCCAAATTTGCATACGAAGGTAACAATTTTAGTTGTTGTTGGTAACCAAACAGTCCTAACAATAAATTCTAAAACAGTTAATAATTTATATCATGTATTTGTTTTTTTTTGGTTCAGTTGGTTTCCAAACAGTCATACAAAGATTACAATCATCAGTATTTGTGGGTAACCAAATAGTTATAGTAATTTAAAAATCAATTAAACAATTATCGATTTTATGTGTTTTTTAAGGTTCAGAGTGTAGCCAAGCATCCAAAGAAATGTATACATTTTATTTTTTATTCTTAAAAAATAGGCACAATAAAAAAAAATTACAAAACAATTATCAAGTTTAAAAATATCTTTATTTAATATAGTACAGTTGGTAGTCAAACCTTCATCCAAAGGTAACAATTTTAGTTTTAGTGGGTATCCAGATAGTCATAAAGAAAAATTACAAATTAGTTAACCAATTATGACATATATGTGTTTTATGTATATTGTTATTTGAAGATATAATTAATAAAAAAAAATCATCCTTCAATATTGTGCAAGATAAATTTGCAATTCTTACACCAATAAAATGATTACAATATATATGGCTATTGGGTAACCACAATAAAAATCAAGGAGCTTGTTACAAGTTTTTTGATGTTGTATTATATCAGACCTTTCTTGGCTTCAAAATTGGTGGATTAGTGCATGTTTTCCTGTTGTGTCCTTTTTATTGGCATCTACTGCATTTATTTTGAACTATATTTTCAGATACATGCTTGTACCTACCTATCTTTGGTCTTCCAGCTGGTCTTCTTGTATTTGGTGGTTTGACACATATGTTGTTAATATCTTCTGGAACATCTCAATTCTCTTTGTCATCTAACGGCATAATGGAAGTTGAATATGTGTCTATCAAAGTTGTTTTTGAATAGTATTTTGAGCAAAAATCATAACAGCTCAAATTCCTTTTGCTAATAACAGCAGCAGCGTGTGAGCAAGGCATCTCATGGTACTGAAATTTACGGCATGTGCATGTCTTTTGTTCTATGTCCACGATAAATTATTTGGTGATATCGTAAACAGTGAAAATCACTAGGTCCGAGTCTCAACCTACAACACAATTTAATGGTGTAGTTAGTATGTATAATAATTTTTTTTATGTAATTTGGAATAATGAAAGGCATATATACTGTTGATAAATTTTTTAGTTTATACTGGTAACCAAACATGACTAAGGTGGTTTCCTTTAAATGCAAATGCAACTTTTTGTAGGTATGCATCTAACAATTTAAAAGTTGTATGACTGACCTTAAGTTTTTTTGACTCAATGATATTAGATTGCAATCTTCTCTCAGCTGTTGTGGAAAGTGTAGTGAAAGTTGATATTGCTGCTTGTTTGTTTGTGAAATACCATCTTTGAACCATACAACGTAGGCATTCAATCATTGACGAAACTGGAAGATCTCTGATTCCCTTGATTGCATTGTTAATAGATTCAGCAGTGTTTGAAGTCATTGTTGAGTACCTGCTTACAGTCCCATGGAGCCTTGTGCACTTATCTAGCTTAACATCTTCCTCCAAATATGTCCTTATTCGAGCATCAATTGCATCAAGTTCAGCCATGTGTATGTTGAATTCTTCAATAGTGTAAGCTCTACAAGCCGCGTTGTATGCTTTTTTGAGTTCTTCTCCTTTCTTTTTGAATCTGTTTTTTATATTTTTCAAAATATGATATGTGCATGAATCGTGTATGACATCAGGGAACACACAGTTAAGTCCCTTTATAATTGCTTCATGTCTATCTGAAACAATGCATTGTCCTTCCCTAACTCCACAAGCATTTCTCAAATTGATGAAAAATCATCTCCATGATAATTCATTTTCACTGTCAACCACTGCAAAAGCAATGGGTATAATGTTTCTATTTGCATCCTGTGTGCTTGCTATGAGCAGTGTACCCCCGTAGGTTGATTGTATGAATGTGCCGTCAATTACAATGATTGGAAAACAATGGTGCCATGCTTTAATGGATGCTCCTATTGCAAAGAATAGATACTTGAAGCGACCATTTTTTTCCATCTCCAAGGTTGTGATGGAGCCTGAAATGAATTTTCAGTAATGTTAATGTAAATATATGTAATAAATATTGTCCAAATTTGTAGTTTAGGATAACTATGTGTATTACTACTGGTATCTAATTATTTAGTATTTAATATTTTCCATATGGTTCAGATGGTGCCTAAAATGCTATTTAATAGTTATATTTCATGTAGGTATTGGTCGCCTGCAAAAAATAATTTTTATTCATATTTCAATACTACAGTTAGTAGCCAAACCTTCATAATTAGGTAACCAAATCATTTAAATTGGGTAACCGAACTATTTTAAAAATCTAATGAACAGTTTCTAATTATTACCTGGATTTATTTTTTTCAGCATGTGCAACCATGAAGGGATCATAGTGTAGTCGTGTGGATTTTCTCTTACTTTTTCCATTGCTTTTTCCTTTGATCTCCATGCTTTTTGGTAGGAGATGGACACATTATAATCTGTCATCATGTCTTCCACAATATCTGTTGGTGTGTAAATTTTCTTCAAGTTTGTTAATCTATGAATTATGCATTCACTAACCATCTGACTATTTGCTTGTCTGTGATCTCTAAGCAGTATGTCGGACGAACAAGTGTGTAAATCATTAAATTCTCTCACCTTGAACATAGTTGTTTTCCGAAACTTTGATGCTCGTAGTTTCCATTTGCATTTTTCATTGTCTATGCATACTAGGACAAAGTCTCTACCACTTGTTCTTTCAACCTTGTGTTGTCTGTTTTGCCTTATTGAATGTAGCCTTATTGCTTGTGTTAGATTTTTTTTGTCTTTGTAAGTTTGATGTATTTTGACTTCAAACTTATTCGGATCTGATATGACCTCATCACATTGTTCTCCAGTGTTTGTTATGTCTTGTCGTCTGTCTTGCTCTTTATCAATAGCTTCGATGGCCAGCTGCTCAACATATTGTGATCCAATTTGGTAATCTTGTGTTGCCAACGATACAAGTTCAGAATTCCATTGTGTCAATCTCATTGGCGTTTCAGCTTGCATCCTATTTTCTTCTTCATTTGTCACGTTCTGTAAGATTGTAGTGCCTCCTATGCTGTATTCAGAATCTATAATTAGTGGAAACTTGCCATGTTCACCAGATTTTCTACTGACTTCCATATAGAATCTTAAGGTTGCTTCATTTGTCACCTTGATCGGAGGAATGTTGCTTTTAATCTGAAATTTGATTGACAATTCTGTTGTGTTGCAGTCTATACTTAATGCAGTGCATATCAAGTTCTGCGTTTCTGTGAATGAACAAGTTGAAGGAACTAGTAGGCCGGTAACTTCAAAATTTTGATATTGGCTACTGTCAATCCACGTACCGTTGAAGTAAATTACAACTGGAATCATTTCCATGGTCCGACAACTGAAACATTAAAATTAATACAATAATGTAAATAGTAACCAAATCAACCTTACACGGGAATCAAAATTCATGTTTAAAGGAATCGTAAATATTCAACCCAGTGTTTAAAGGAATCATAAATATTCAACCCAGTGTTTGTAGTGTCAAATTAAAGAATGAACAAATAAACAAAGGTAACCAAACTATTATATGAATGATGCCAAAATATGAATGTGTAACAAATACGCCTTGGTAACTGAAATTAATACTATTATTTAATTAGTGACCAAATTAACATTAAATAGTAACCGAAATAAACGTTATTAGTTTCCATGCGTCTGCAACATACTGATTTCATTCAGTTTATAAACAAATCACAAATTATGCTGTCGTGAAGGTGAAATACTAAAGAATGAACACTTAAATCAAGGTAACCAAACCTTTATATGAATGTTGCCAAATTATGAATTTGTAATAAATAGGTAACAAAATTGTCTTGAACCTGCAAATACTAATTTAATAGTTCCATTATACAATCGTTTTTATACTGATTTTAAAGCCATTACTAAAAAACTACTAATCCTTATATTTAGTTTTGTTTTGGTCACTGTTATAAATCTTACACTCTGTGTTGGATTCAAATTTAAATTAAGAGATTGTAGTATATAGATTCATATTAATGTATACGTACCTTTTGTAGTCACTTTCCGGATTCAGTTTGCAGTCTCAGACTCAATTTTTTGATTCTGTTTCGGAATCCTTTGATCGATTTGTGGATGTCGGTTTCGGCTGCTCTGTTTTTGCTTTTTTCTGGTTTCGCATTCGGCTTCTTTTGTATTAATGATTATGCTTCTTCTCGATTGCTCCTTTGCTACAGATTTTAGTGATCTATGAAGTTTTCTGTTCTTTCTTCCATGGAGTCTTCCTTTTTTGACGTGTTTTTTGAATGTTTGGGTTAGTTGGTAACTGCCGCACACAGTGGAGTAGTTTTCTCCTTGAATTAAGGGTTTTCTATTTTTGTTGGGTTGGACAATATGACGTGTACTGCACTATTATTGATATTATTGTATATTATTGCACTATTATTATAATTATTTTATTGATGCACTATTCTTGTAATTATTTACTAATTGTTGTATACTATTGTAAAGAACCCAAAATAAAATATAATACCTATTTTTTAGCCCAATCTATTTTTGGCCCAGTGCCTCAAGGCCCAAGCCCGTTTGCAAGTTGGTGACTGTAATAGGCTGAAAAGCAGGTCACCTTATCATTCTACTCATTCAGCAACTCAGTTCAGTTTAGGGTTCGTTCCCTCCTCTTTCTGCAACAGCCATATTTATTCTTCCTATACAGTCTATATATCTCTCCATATTTCTTCCTATTTATATAATTCTAGCGACTGTTTGTTTCTTCCTCGGTTAAATTGATACATATAAAAATATTTTTTATAAATGGGGAAGAAAAAGCAGAAGATAGTATTGCCGCCTGAACTGCCACCAGATGTTCCTGAGGATGAAGTTGAAGTATCAGATGAGGATTTGGAATTCGTTAATGAGAATCGTGAATATGCTGGATTTGTCTCCACTTTGGACACCCAATCCATTACTAGGTTTCTCTCCATACACTATAAATTCAATTTGATTGAATATCTGCATGATATAGGATTAAAATTTCTTAATACTTAAAATGCTAATGCTAATGTATCATGCTCGAAATTTGTAATTTTAGTGCAACTGCTCTAAAAAGAATGATATGATTCCCAAATATGTTAAAATTTATATATGTAGGTCAAGTGGGATAATGTTGGAAATATTGATTTCCCTTTGTTATAAACAGTGTTGATAGACTCCACGGCACGCTTGCGTGAGGTGGTCGTCGCCCCGATCGTTTCTAGCAAAGTTGTTGGGTGAATTGCTTGCAACACCTTAACCCCTCGCCTATATGTAGACGGTAATCTTGGTATAATTGCTCGCGTTCGAAAATCTGCGTTGAATGGACACCAACGACACCTTGACCCCTCGCTTATATTGAAGCGGTAATCTCGGTACAATCGACGATTGATGCGGTAGAAGACGCCACACACAACTATGTATTGTTGTATGATAAGTCAAAGTTTAATCCCAAAGAAAAACTAAGAAAATAACTTAGGAATTCTTCAAAGAACCAAAAGTAGAGAATTACCTCACAAATATATTGAATAATGAATAATGTCTAATACAATAGAAGTAACCCTTATTTATACTAGTTGCAAAAATTCTAATCCTAATAGCAATAGTAACAAATTATTCTAATCTTTATAGGAATAGTAACAACTTATTCTAATTCTAATAATAAAAGAAATAACAATCCAATTTAAAATTGGAATTGAAATTCTAACTAAATAAAATCCTAATTACATTAGTATTAAAACTAATTTCTAGAATTCAAAATAATCCTTGTCGCAATCGGAATCCTTCTTGCCGCATGAAACCCAGTTGAATCCGTGGATGATATGTGTATGTTTAAACTTTGTACTTGCCGAATATGTTAACCAACCTTTTTCATGCCATGATATTTTCTTTAATTGCCACGTTTGATGCTGCCCACGTTATTATATATACAAGTAATCAATTACTTGATGTAATACTACCCACATGTTTTAATGTAATGCTAAGTCTTGAATATGTAGGCCTAGTTACCGAGATCAGCCCTCATGATAATAATAGGCTTGATTTAATTCGTGTATGAGAAAGAAAGGCCCACATGAATATGTTTTAACTTGCTACCCACTTTGATGCTAATTTCGAATTGGTAAAAATCCGTGTACCCGGTCCGCATGCTGAATTTAGTCAATTGGGTCAGCCCACTTGAACTATAATTTGATATTATTTGGCTCGCATTGATTTGGACTGCTGAATATTTCTTTCCATGGCATGCATGAAGACTAAGCTGGTCAATCTGTCATCAAGTGTTCTAAAAATTCCGGTCAGGGCCTAGGCGGGGAGGTTTTTATTTTATTTTAATAACTACCCAAACTAGATCTTGATATATTTATTTTTCTAATGATTTACCATATTCATAATGCAAGTTGTAGCATATCAAATCACAACAAGAAGTGAACAAGATTAAGTCAAAATGGATAATTTTATTATAGCTGTAATTTTTTGAACTTGTACCAACTTCAAGTTATATAAATGATGATACATTTGTAATATTTAGTTTAATTCAATATAATTGTTAAATTTATGTTTAGTTTCTTAAATTTTAATATTGAATTGAATTCTTGAAATTTTAAATTTTATTATTTAATAGCAATCTTGTTTATGAATAAAACTAATACGTTAAAGATTTGTTTGAACTTTGAACAATTGCATGTTTGTGTTTGAACTTTGACATTGGCAATATGGATATGTGTTTGAACTTTAAACAAATGCCTTTATTATCTTTATTATAGATTGTTTTGCTTTATATTATTGTTTTACCTGGATAAATGTAAGATAAAATATTAAAATTGACTTAAAAATAAAAAATCCCGCTTAGGCCCCCTAGGCGCTAGGCCCCCCAGCCGCCGGCCTCCCGCCTAGCTCTTTTTAGAACATTGGTTCTAAATTATTGAATTTTATTGTAGCATTACTTATTTTCATAATATATTTTATATTATGATTCTAACAACTGGGTTGTTAATTCTTTGATGCATGATATAGGATTAAAATTTCTCACTACTTACAATTCCATGAGTAGACTGTTAGAAAAATGCTAATAAGATATTAAGATCATGCTAGAATTTATGATTTTAGTTTCACTGCTCCAAAAAAGAATTCTCAAGTGTTTTGGGACATATGAGTACTGCATTTTGTTAGTTCGTTCATTGACATTGTAGTAGTGAAAAATTTAATTGTGGATGTTACAATTTTGTGCCAAAATATGTATATAGGTCAAGTGGGAAGATGTTGGAAATATAGGTTTCTTCCCTTTGTTTTAAATTAATAGTAGATTTTTTTTCTTGCAATTTTACGCAGCTAGAGTCCAATTTCAGTGTAAATGTACTCTTTCATGATTATGTTTTAGATATCTTTTGATATTAGCCCTTGATTGTGTTAAAGACATAATAGAAAAACTTTGACACTTAAAGTGGATTCTCATTTTGGGTGGGACTAGTGCATAGTTTCTTATTTTTAGTCAGTGTGTTTAGAAAGTTAACGCCATTAAGAATTTACTTCTTAATATTTCTACTAATTTAAAATAGAAATTCCTCTTTGTGCAAGTGTTAACTTTTTTTTACTTTGAAAGGCATGTCAACCGTGTTGCTGATGTGAAAGAAGATGCGCTGGAGTCTTTATATGAAAGACGATCGAGAAAGAAGTCATTAGGTAAAGAAAAAGAGGAGAATGTGCTTGAAGTTTATCCTGTGGATGCTCTTCCTGTGAAGACCTTGGATGGAAAAATTGTCTTCAGGACAGGTAATGACCCAACCTCACAACCTTGTGATAATTTTTTTAATAGAATATTGTCAATTTTCCTTTCTGTATGATATGGAAGCTCTGTTGTAGTTGGACAGATCATATATAGTCATCAATAAATGACGGAAATAAGATAAATAATTGTAATTCTAGTTATTTTCTGGTGGCATGCCAATTGAGATATTCTAAGTGTATATGGTTAAGATACACATGCTTTTAATTCCTCTATATATTGGTGTAGTACCGAAGGCATCAAAAGCTTTGGAGAGTGTGCCAAATGAAGGTGAAGACACTAGCGACAATGGACATGATGCTGCAGATGAAAATGTCGTGAGGTTAACCAAAGCGGAAAAGCGTGCAAAGTTTAAAAAATCAAGGAAAGAAGCAAAGAAACAAGGGAAGGAGGTGGCTGAAATTGAGGAAGTGCACCAAACTGCTCAAGCTGAAGTGCTGGTATATATTCCAATGCAGCTTGTTTTATTTGATTTGCTAATGCTTCTGTTTCAATTTATTGGAAAGAGATGCATGCAGTGGACGAATGGTAGGTCATGGGAAATTATAGACGGCCATTACGTAGTGATGATCCTACCTATGTCTCTATGTGTGAAAATATTGGTAATGTGGACAGTACACATCAATTCTAATTATTCACACCGTTTCAGGAAAATACTGGAGAATATGAACTTGTTAAATTCATGGGATACTTTTAGAAATTGAAATGCAGTTGGATACATGGTGGTGCTTTAATCAATGACCACATGCTGTGATGCAGTCACACGATGCTTAAAGAATAAGGCGATACATTGCAATATTATGTGCATTTCAAAAGCCGATCTCAATGTGTTACGCTTTTCCAATTTCGATACCTCCACAATCATTTTTTTCCTGCCTTGCACAGAAGCTTATGATGTCAAAATACAATATTATTGCAGATCTGTTTGCAAAGCAAGGCCGGTAGATCCCCACAAGTCTCTTAATCTTTGCGTACTTGCTAAATCCTGTATATATTTTTGTAGATAGGCCAGCAGATCCACACAACTCTCTTAATCTTTGTGTACTTGCTAAATCCTGTATATATTTTTGTAGATTTAGTTCTCTTGGCCTATCATTGAGGATGAAGAATTCTTTAAGAAAGCTGCTCTGTTTAGTATTATATGTGAAAATATTTTTCACATATTAAAGACAGTTGTGTTTGTATGCAAAAACAGATTCTCTTCTCTCTCTCAACACTTGATTGAACTTACGGAGATATCTAGTCCCCAGAACCTCAACAGCCAAATATATGATACACCACTCCAGCCTTCCGCCACAGGTCTCCACACCAAATTAAATCCGCCCTTTGAATGTTAAACCCCCCTCCACCCTATTAGCCTCGTCTCAAACCTTCCACCACAGATCTGGTCACTGAGTTGCCTTACCCCCAGCTCCTAAAGGAAGCTCCAAGTAGGTCGTAGGAAGAGCAACTACAGCACAACTCAAGCATTCTACTAGTGGATCAATATCAGGAACTGGACCAAGTAGGAACATAACCCTAATTTTGCTTAGGGAACAAGAGAAGTACTAACAACTAAAATACTCTAACTAAATATTAAAATTTCACAATCATTAGCGTAAAATATCCTAAATCCCTAACTAATTAATAAAATATCTAACTGCATAGTAAAAATCCTTAAACAATAAACAAACATTATTCTTCATTGTTCTTGAATTGTGAATCGTTACTCTTATCAACTGACCACTCTTGTGGACTTTTTACTTGTAGACTGTGTATTCCTTCAGTTCTAAAACAGATTCCCAGAACTTATTTTACTTGTAAACTGTGTATCCCTTGTAAAAGTTGTACTCTTTGTGTAGGCTGAGGTGGAAAAGGATCTTACAGCTGAAGAAGCAAATGAAAGTAAGAAGTATAGACTTGCGGAGCTTGGAACCACACTGCTTATGGATCCAGAAGCCAATATCAAGTCTCTCAAAGAGATGCTACAAATTTCTAGAGATGAAAATCGTGCTATAGTCACACTTGGTTTGAAATCTTTGTTGGCGGTTTTTAAAGACATTATTCCCGGGTAGGGATGTTTTGTTGATTACATTGTGCTTTTCTGGTACTATGTCGTATGAATATTCTGTCTTTATTTTCACTCAGTCCATGTCCTTTTTTCTTCTTTTCAATTTTTGCAACAGATATCGTATCAGGCTACCTACTGAAAAGGAGCAAGCAATGATTGTTTCAAAGGCTATTAAGAAAATGCGCTTTTACGAGTCTACCCTCTTGTCGGTATACAAGGTGCGATATAAAATTTTCATTTATTATGTGAAGGAGGATTGAATGTTGGTATCTATCTTGTTTTAGGAACCTAGTCATGATATAATCTTCTTTTTTGAAACAACTTTCTGATTTTCATTATGTATTCTGCTTTTTACATAATTTTTTTCCTTCTCCGCTTTTCACTAATTCCTACTTGTGAACCTCATTTTGGATGTGTTTTTATCTTTTCTTATTTGAAATTGTGCTTCTACGTGTCGTAGTTTGTTTGACATTGTGAAGTTTGTTCATCGGGTAGAAATTCTATGAATATGTGTTACTAAAAGATATACACTATGGTAGATGGACTTTAATATCTTATTTTTATGCTAAAGATGCTATAACCAAATAGTACGATGTGTTTAGGTTTGGTCCTCGTTTTCACTTCTCTAATGATTGCTTTTTGATAGTAAGGAACTTCAAATTGAAAAAGTGAATGCCAATCTTGGTTGGTTGGTGAACCAAGTTATTTGAATTCCTAATACATATATGAAGCTGTGGTACAGATATGAAGTTTAGGTCTCCTTGCTATTTTTCATTTCTCTTACAAATTGTCAATCTGGGTAGAGTTGTTTATGAAGTTTCTAAGTGGCAGTACAATTACGTATATGGGATACTACATACATATCACTATAGGTGTTACGCTCGATGTTCAAAGTCACGGTAGCAGCTGAGGTTACGGAATGCGATTTTTTCTCTAGTTACGGTTTTGGGCGATACACACTGCTACACTAATTAGGAACTTCATTTTTATTTATTTTTAATTTTTTTAAAATTATGAAAAAAATTCTAATTAATAAGAAGAACAAGATGTATCAACTAGATAAGCCAAAAAACCATCTAGTACGCATTGCATTGTCCAAATGATAATACAGATATCTAATGCTATGTTGCATAATAATGGAATAATAAGTTCTTAAGGAACTTTAAAAGTATATAAATATAATATAAGAAGTTAAATAGTTATAAATCATTGTGCATGAAATATATTTTATGTAAATTATTTTTTGGTAAGTTAGTATGTACATATACATATACATATTTATTATTATTACTATTGTTTTTATCTTTTTTTTGGGGATAAGTTAATATGTGAAGTTGCATATTTTATTATTATTATTATTAACTCTTTTGTCCACAAAAAGAGTCTCATTTTCGATATTATTATTATTACTACTACTATTCCCATCAAATCCACAAAAAGAGTCCCAGTTTATTATTTATTATTATTATTAGTAGTGGTAGTAGTAGCATCGTTATCATTATCATTACTATTATTATTATTGTTACTTCCTTTGTTCCACAAAAAAGAGTAACAATTTTGATATTACTATTATTAATCCCTCTGTGGCACAAAATAAATCCCAACACTATTATTCTACATATTTGCAAATGGAACAGAGGAAGTATTATTTTTTGATAAATTAGTCACATATATACAATCATCGACTATTCAGCAGTGCTTAAAAAAAAGAAGACAATCGATAGGCATTATATACGGGTGGAAAGAAAAAGAGAAAGAGAAAGAGTTGGGAAAGAGAAATAGAAAGACAGGTGATTCTCCGTATGCCATTATTTTGGATTTGATCTATCCATTACACCTTTATTTATGCTTTATTTTTTCGACACATTGCAATTTATCCTCCTTACGCTGAAATTTTTCCTATAAACATCCTTGACATTTATAATGCTTGGAATTACAATTTGTAACTCGTTAACGGAGCGGTGCATAAGGAAACCAAACTGAGTCGCATATATTTGGGCAACTTGGCTGTTTCTTCAGCCAACTTACTCTTTTGCAGCCTTCAATGTTGTTCTGCAATTTTATCTGTTTGGAAAAATTCCCCGCTTCAAAAAAATATTGGCTTCTCTTATTCATCATTACAATATGAAAGTACTCTTTCAACCATTATAAACCATTATAATTTGCAAGTGTGCAAAGGCCTAAGCAAGGCTTGCATGCTTATTATGTCAGCTTTCTGTATTGTTTGACTAGAATAGGAGTCGTCTATGTTTTGATAGTTCATACATTTGAAATAATAAAATTTTGTACAAGTTCTCTACAATGTTACTTGTCCAGTTTGATTTTTTTAAGTTTTGAGATTTGGACTATTATGTTGACCTTATATTAAAAATGTCAAAAAAAGAATGGGCTTAATGATATTTTCATATCTACAACTTCTTATGGACTAGTATTGGATATTTTGGAGTATCGTATAATATTGCATAGCGAAAGACTTTTAGCTACAGAATTTAGTGACGTGTATTTAGTTTCTACATCTCGGTATGTGTACTATATATGTATATGTATTGGTTTACTTATTTTTCTGTATATGTTGTAGGGAGGGGTGGACACTTCCCATAGAAGCTTTGGCTTTAATATAGTAATTTCTGACTACATGCTTCATACTGATCTCGCCATCTTGTTGGGAATGAAAATATCTTTAACCAACTCATTATATAACTATCTAACTACAAGAAATGACTAGAATAACCCTATTCAAGGTTAATTCACTTTGTATAATTTTTAAGACCTCTTTATGTTAAATTGTCCAATCCTAAGTACTAGGAAAAATAATTAAATGTTGAAGTTGCCAAGGAGGGCCATTTTTCACCCTTTGTTGACATCTTCCTTTTCTCAATTAGGATTTTTCCTTGATTCTACAATGTCTTTATGAGTTGGGATGCCAGGTTTTGTCTAGTTTCCATAGGGTTGTAAGAAAGTGTATGCATTTGCAAAAGTTTGCTGAATCGCTTGGAAATTGTTACAAGAAATTGAAGATTCGGTGGCTGCCGACATTTAGGAGTATGTTACAAAGATTAAATGTTTCTTTTCGGTACCTTCTTCATGTTGTTGGAAGTAATATATATAACACATATTTACTACTTGAAGTATCTGTCGATGTTACATATTATATCTGAGGCCATCTTGCTGACTAGTTGAGCTTTTTATCTATTTGCATTTACAGGCATACCTGCAGAAGTTGATTTCTTTAGAAGAGAAAGCTGCATTTCAGCGTGTGGCTATTCGCTGCATTTGTACTTTGCTAGAGGCAGTGCCACACTTTAACTTCCGTGAAAGGTTGTTAGCTGTTGTTATCAAGAACATAAGCTCCGTTGATGATGTCGTAAGGTTATCTATTATGTCCCTAATTCTTTGTATTTCCTCTTTTGTTATCATCCATGTTTCCTTTCATCCTGACTTGTCAAGCTTTCACATGATCCTTATTTTTCTCCTTTCATGATTTGTGAGTGTCGCGTCCTATAAAGCACCGACTCGGACACGGGACACGACACAAGATACAACATTTTCCAAAAAACCAGGTTACGATACGTCAGAGACGCGTTCAATTATATGTATATTCTTAATAATATAAATTTATTTAATAACATATATGGAATAAAATTAACGTTAACAATTGTAAATTTGTAATAATATTTAATGTAAATCAAAACTATAATAAGATGAATATGCAGCCTGTCAGCCACTCAAATATGCTGCCTACACCGTATACAAATTTATTAGGCATCCCGCAGTCAAACATATATGGAATAAATTAAGATTTTGGGCAGCCACTCAATGACTCAAATATGCAGCCATATATGGAATAAACTTAAGAGCTAAGAATTTGGGCAGCCACTCAATGACTCTAATTTGCAGCCTGTAGCCACTCAAATATGCAGCCACTAGATTGTAAACTTAAGTACTGCAATTATTTATTTATTATTTATTTGACTCTTGGCGTGTCCTGACGTGCCCTTGGTGACCCCGATGTGTCCGAAACGTGTCCAGGCTTTAAACAAAAGGAAAAAAAAAGTTAGCAGGTGCGTGTCCAGTGAATCCGTGCGGTCACGGATTTTTGGCTCTTCAGGAAGTGCCCGTGCTTCCTAGGTCACGTGAATTATATTCCACCCTATGGTGTATCCTTGCAAGTTAGAAGAGAAACAATACTTTTGAACTAATGCTGTATAGAATAAGATTTCACTCTTCAGTTCAAATGATTAGGATGATCTTCTTGCTCCCACAAGTGTTGCCATATGCACCTCCAAAATTATTCTCATCACAGCCACCATACTCCAGCACCTGCTCTAAAAACCAGTCACTGTTAACCAGTCGCTGTTAATCAATGTTATGACCTGAATCTTTGTTGCGCCCAGACCTAAAAAAGGAAATTAAAGAAATATGATAATGAGGAAGTGTCAGTACTCAGTAGTTCAATGTGGGATTGAGCTAAGACATTATAATATTATTATATATTAATGGATAAGATAGGGAAAAAACATGAAGATAAGTTATTACTCCATTTGTTCCAAATTATTAGATCAATATTGACTTTTTAGAAGTCAATTTGAGATATTTTTAAATGTTAAATTGACATGATTCATTTAAAGTTCGAAAATAATAAATTTTATAACTTGTATTACTTTTTAGATAATTTATGTTATTCATAATTGTAATGGCATAAACTAAATGAATCCATGTTAATTTTGAGTTTGAAAATGATTGAAATTGACTTTTGAAAAGTCAATATTGATCTTATAATTTGGAATTGAGGGAGTATATTGAAACCGTATAAGGTGATATTTCAACTTCATAAACATCAACTCACCATCGATCAATTGACACCATCATTAAAACTATTTCTGTGAGTTGAAATCTTAAGTGAGGTGCACTGTTATAACTAATTATACTATCGGAATTTATCGGTGCTGTTGTTCACTTGTACCATAAAGGATAAAGAATAAAAGTGAGACTGATCTTATGCTGGAAAGCAATTAGTGGTGCAAGCCAGAGTCTTTAATTAATGGCTTATTAATTGTAGGTTTGGGATTCAAAATATCTATAAAGTAGGCATGGGGTGTAAGTGGCTCATAGTTGTCATGGCATCGCCGACTAGGTGTCTTGGCGTTGGAGAAGGGCAAGGCAACGCCTTAGACGCCGAGCCGCCAAGGCTCACGCATTGTAGTGGGCCCAAGTTAAGTGTTTAAGTCATTTTTTACCTTGAATCATCATAACCCATATACTTTTCCAATTACTTAAGTAACTCAACCCATGACCTTAACCTAACCTATGACCTTACTCTTTTGAACGAGAGTAATGCTTGTGAGGGAGACATAAATGACTTCATAGTTGATGACTTTACTTGAGTTATGACTAGAAACAGAGTAGAGAGTGGAGATTTTTTCATAGTGTTAGTTATTATGTTTTGGGCTTTAGTGTATATAAAATTTTATTGTACAATATACTTTTGAAATAAAATAAATAATGTATAAATTGCACATTGTTAACGATTTGTCGCCATACGGACGCTATGACGGACGCCTTATCGCCTAGGCACAATGCGTCCCGCCTAGGTGTCCTGGCGGTCAACTACCCTTGGCGCCGTGACAACTATGGAGTGGCTGGTTCTTTTGGCTCTATACAATTTTGAAACTATGTCAGGTTCAGCAATATTCATTTATCATCATGTCTCCTCTCAGCCTCTGGTAATCATAGTGATAGCTAGTTCACGCTTCACCCTCACCCACATATTTCATTGGAGGTGTGTAGCTTATTAAGTGTGTAGTGCTTGTTGCTTCCTTATTACCACCTTGACCTTTGACTTAGTTGCTACTCCTACTCCTACTCCCTACGGTTGCCTTTTGTCGTTGGCCCATATGGTGTGGTCATATTGGCAGTGATTATTTTTTTTCCTTTTTATACTTTTTGCCACCTTTTGTTTTCTGCTTTCCATTTGATGAATAATAGCTGGGCACAATCTTGATTTTCCACTCATATCCCCAATCTTATGCTCATACTCATGCCTACTTTACCTGTTGGGATAGGAAACACTGTTGTGCCACTGTTAAGTCACTTTTTACCAATGAGGGAAAGCATGGTGGGGAAGCTACCGTGGAGGCTGTTCAATTGATTGCGGGTCTTGTGAAAGCTCATGATTGCCAGTTACACCCTGATTCAATTGAGGTATCAAAATTTCCTTAAACTGCTTGCAATTTGTCCAATTTGAATTATCAATTTGGCTTCACACGCTGGAGGTTGGTAAGAACTGAGGGACAATGAGTAATATGGGGATCACATTGGTGGGAATATAGGCCGATATGTTTCTTTATTTAGAGTTGACATGACCTTAAAGTCCAACCTATTTTACAGTGCTTAATATTGTGTGTCGCATTGCATCCTTCTCTCATTTACCTCTGTCTTTCATTTTAAAATAAGACCATTAATGGGGTTGACTAATCACTACGGATACTGGTTTTTTTGATTGATGAAGTGCCTCTAAACAAATATTAACTGTCAAGAATGATCTCGAAACACAAACGGGAGAGCTGATTTTCTTTCTATTTTACTTTTGTTCTGTATTACTCCTTAGAAACAAGACTATTTGTAGGAGAACTTTTAACATAAATAAATTTGTGCTTCTAATTTGTCCTTGCACCTTTGTAGATAGATATTCTGTTTTGTTCTTTCTGTACAGGTGGTATTTTTCTTATTTCGAAGTTCTGTTTTATTTATGTAGGTAAGCATTCTACAATTTCTGACCTTCTATGGAAGATATTTAGTGTGTTTCTTTCACTCAATATATATATGGTGATGAACTCTGTGACGCCCCCAAATTCGGGTTCTCTAACCTCGGGTTCGGTGCTCACGTTTCATCACCATCATAAGCATTCTATAAACTATTGTGGAATAATAAACATATATTGTTCATTACAATAAAGTCTTACAACAATATCCCAAGGTCTATTACCTTAACTTAAACATACCTTACTTAAGTTACATATAGTAATACAAAATGTTTACAAAACCATTAAACATAATGTAACATCATAATACATAAACATTCATATTAACTATTCCTGAACTTTTCCCTTGCCTTTATTCTTTTTGGACGTCTCTGGCTTAGCTGAAATAAATATCATGATATAGCAAGGATAAGCAACTAATTTGTTTAGCAAGTTTAAATACAAAGGAGATATATCATGATTAGAAAAGAATTTAACTTTCAATGTTCAACAAGATAAATCGATTGTGAAAGAACATAAATTAAATCTCGATAACTGAATATTTGAATAATTGAATAACAGATGCCGAGTGGTCAAAGTAACCATGAACATATACTAAGGTTGTCAGTATTTAAACTGGTTCTTTTAATAAGTTTTGGAATTCAAGGGGATCAGCCTTTCATACCCGGTGATTTATGCATAAACACTTAATAATCGAGCAACAATTGTTTTCTAATATAATGTTTTAGTAAATTTGTTCTTTTTCTCAGTCACGAGTCTTTACCAAATCAATTGGTTAGGAACAGTTTTTAAAACATATTTAATTTAACAAATTTGACTAGAAATACAGTTAAGTATGTATGGATAGAAAAGTGCGAACAGAGTTTTGAAGAGATTGAGTGAAGCACCTGTGTTATCCTTACCAGATAGTACGGGAGGTTTTACAGTGTATAGTGATGCGTCACACAAGGGACTAGGTTGCGTGTTGATGCAGAATGGTAAAGTCATTGCGTACGCATCACGACAGTTAAAGGACTATGAGAAAGGATACCCTACCCATGACCTGGAATTGGCTGCGGTAGTGTTTGTCCTTAAGATTTGGAGACATTATCTCCATGGAGAAAAGTGTGAGATATACACAGATCACAAGAGTCTGAAGTATATCTTTACACAAAAAGAGTTGAACATGAGGCAGAGGAAATGGTTAGAATTGATTAAAGATTACGATTGTGATATTCTATATCATCCGGGAAGGGCTAATGTTGTGGCAGATGCATTAAGCAGGAAGAGCATAGAAAAGTTATTTGTATTGACAGAACAAGAAGAATTAGTAAGAGAAATGGAGAAAATAGAATTAGAGGTGAAAAATCCGAAGAATTCGGATAGAGTAATAGAAATGGAAGCAAGTCCGACTTTATTAGACAAGGTGAAGGAGGCACAAGAAAATGATGAAGAATGTGGTAACATCAAGAAACGGTTAGCTGAAGGCGAAGAATTGAAGTAATTAATTAATTGCCTTTAGTTATTATTTAATAATAATAACTAATTATGTCTATTTATTATTTAAAGTTAATCAAATAATAAATAATTAAATTATTAATCTTACTTGGCTTTAATTATTATTTAATATTAATTAATTAATTACCCCTATATATTATTTAATATTAATAATAAATAATTACTCTCATTTTATTTGTATATGTAATTATTATTTAATATTAATTAAATAATAATTAATTAATCCTCATTTATTATTTAATACTACCTCCGTCCCATAATAAGTGCTTTTTTAGCTTAAATCACACATACTAATACACAAGCTAAAATAACAAAAATACCCTTAATATACTTTTGTTTGTTTTGTTTGAGACTTTTTATTGCATTTTAGTCTCTTTTTCTCTTTCTTCAACCTTTCAACTTCCCAATAAATACGCAATAAATACCATTGGTTGCATAAGGGCACATATGAAAAAATATTGTAAAAATTGTATTGAAATTCTAACATATCACTTATTTTGGGAAAAAACGTTATGCTTAAAAAAGCATTTATTGTGAGACGGAGGTAGTATTAATTAAGTAATAAATAATTAATTTATTAACTATATTTGCCTTTAATTATTATTTAATTTAAATAATAATTAATTAATTATTTCTCTTTATTTATTATTTAATTATATAGGATGTTTATATAAGTTCGAGTATTTATTAAAGTTTATGTTAATTAAATAATATCGGATCTATATTAAAGTTATGAATATTAAGTTAAAGAGTAAATGGAGAGAAATAGCTATTCCAGAAAATTGGACACTCCATGATGCAAGTAGTGGCCATAAGAGATATAGAAACCCATTTACAGAATTGGTCTATTCCTAAGACTCTAATTTCACAGGTTTATAATAAGGGAAGTTTTTTGTTTAAATCTGATTATATTATAAAAACTGTTGAGCAATCTCTCCCTATAACTCAAGGTCATATGACTGTTGAGATGTTACCTAGACGATTGCTAGAAGAAGCAGCTGAAAGAGGCTGCAAGTATTTGCATATTGGGTTGGTTCAAGTAGCGGTTAAACCGTTAACAAGAAACGGACTACCCACTTTTCTATTGTTGTGTCTAAGAGATAAAAGACATTTAAAGTTTAACGATTCTTTGCTAGGATGTATTACTTCATCCTTGTCTGAAGGACCGGTATACTTTAATAGTTTTCCAAATTTTTCTCTCTCTGTTAGATCCAACAATTTTCAAAACCTTAACGTTAACTTTGCAAACTTCAGGTTTTGAAATGGATCCTTTATCTTCCAACATGGCTTTAATATATCGGATCTATATTAAAGTTATGAATACAATTACTCCTGACATTAATTTAAAGAGTAATTTTATTAAGGATAACAGAGGTGAAACTACAGTGTTCCAAATTAACCCTGCAAAAGCTAACATTTCAGTTCCTAGAACATTGAAATGGAGAGAAATAGCTATTCCAGAAAATTGGACACTCCATAATGCAGTACCTAAAAGGGTAAAGGGGCTAATCAATATCTGGAAAATATTACAGAAAATTCATATGGATCTGTAAATATTAGATTTGGAAATAGCAGTTCCATATGTCTAAACTTAGACGAACCGCGGCGCAGAAGTATTTCCTCTATTCCGCAACCTATTCTTCAAAGAAATATAAAAGTTTCTAGAAAATCTACTTCTTCCTTACAAGGAGTCATCAACAATCTAATTGATCCGGTCAGTAAACCAACATACATGGTTGAAACACCGTCAGAAGCACCAAGGGCTCATAGTCCTATGGTGTCTGATTTTGATTACACTGAGAGTATTTATACTCTAAGCAATCAGTGTTTTCAGCCTGATCAATCTTTGTTTAGTTCAGACAAAAATAAAGAAAAACGAGAATGGTTCTTTAATTATTATTCGTTGGAAAACCAGAATTTGATTAGAGAAATTTTCTATGATTGCTTAAAGGAATCAAGAAAAAATATAGATTTCTTTGTTTTCCTAAAACATTGGAGTAAAACGAAAGGCTATATCTTTCCTTTTGGGGGGAGGAGCTCGGCAACATAAAAAAAGAATACTACTGCTCTACATGTAGTAGAAAGTTCTTATAGACCTTTTAGACTGGCTGATGGTATAGATGAGAACAACGTTGTATCACCCATTCACCCACCTGCAGTTGCAGTCTTTGTTGGTAAAGCAAGAGCCGCTCCTTACAAAAAGACCTTGGAAAATGAGGCAAAATCTGTTGAAGCACAAGGAATTGATCATATTCTGGAACAAAATAATTATACAAATCTGTTCCTGAGCTCAACTATCAAAAGTAGAAAAGGTAGTTTCCTCAAAGGAAAAATCTTTAATTATTGGGGCATCTCCAGCAGAAGCTATAACCACCTCAAAAGAGAAAAGATTGATAGCAAAAGAGAGACCAGAAGCAATCCTATTTAAACCACCTTCAGAGTTATCTAATGAATTTAAGATGGGATCTGGTTCTTCAGAGATGTTTGAAGAATTGAAAAATTGATTAGAGAAGTTGACTATAAAACCAAAATCTATAGCAACGTCCTCTCAAAATCATTCGATTTCAGTTCTTAAAAATGATGGTTTAGATCTAGATAAGATCTTAAACGAGATCCAAGAGGAGCCTCAAATAAACAGGCTCAAGTGGGGAAAGGTTAAAAACCAACCTTATTACCATCGTCCTTCTCCAATTGATGCTCAGTTTGAGAATAGGGTTTTTAATGATGGAATCCAATTTAACGGTGAATATATTTGTGAGTAGAACCTTGATGGACTCACAGATTATCAGATCATAGTTCTTCTGAAGCAAATGACTATGTTTGCTCAGGCTGCGAGAACTAAGAACACCTCTGAAAAACTGATTGTGCAAGCTTTATCATCTGGTTTCGTGGGCCAACTTGGTCTTTGGTGGGATAATCTTTTGACTAATGAAAATAAAGAAAGCATCTTTAATTTTCAAGTGCAAAAGGGGGTTGATCAAATGAACAACCCAGTTTTTACTGAAGATGCGGTAAATACTCTTTTTTATACCATCATGAGACACTTCGTGGGAAATAATCAACTTATTATTTCCAGAACCTATAAGCAGCTCAGTAACTTAAAGTGTAAATTGCTCTTTGAGTTCAAATTCTATAAAGACGCTTTCTTCTCCAAAGTCCTTGCTAAAAGTGATTGTAACAGCGATTACTGGAAGGAGAAATTTGTTGAAGGATTACCTATTTTGTTTTCTCAAAGAGTCAAAACCAGGTTGAAAAATAAGAATGATGGAGTAATCCCATGGGACGAATACACCTATGGAGAACTTGCCTCAGAAGTCATCGCTGAAGGTGCAGATCTGTGTAACATATTAAAGATTCAAAAGCAAATTGCTGAGGAAAGAGCTAAAGGAAAGAAAGCTCTAGGAGATTTCTGTGAGCAATATGGGCTTGCTGAAATCCCTAAAGATAAGAAAAAGAGAAAGATTCTCAAAGAATCCACGAGCCATAAGGAGGAAAGGTGTTCTAAAAGAAGACATAAAAGGTCTAAGCAACAGCCTAAAGAAGAGCAGCCTAAAAGAAATAAGTCATCTAAACGAAAGAAGACTAGCTCAAAACCTCCAACTTGTTACAAGTGTGGAAAGATCGGGCACAAAAGTCCTGATTGTACCACAAAGAAAAAGATTAACCAACTGGTTAAAGATGAAGGTCTCAAAAGGCAGCTTCTGGCAGTTCTTATCAACTCAGATGAAGAACTTGACAGTTATCTTAGTTCAAATACTAACGATAGTTGTTCGGAGTCTAATACTGATAATTCCTACTCTGAGGATAAGGAAGTTTCATGCGCAAAATTGGATGATTGCCAGTGTATTGACAGAGAAGCTTGCTTGTGTGCCTTAAATGGTCTTTCGTTGAATGTGCTGACTAAAGAAGATAGTCTTATCCTTGATATCATAGATCAACTTAACGACTCATCTAAGAAAAGAGAGATGATCGAAAAATATATCAAGCTTACTAAAAGTAAGAAGAAAATCGCTGACAATGATGATGAAAGGTTTGACCCCAATCAATACTCGTTACAGAAGATCTTTGAAAAGGTCAAGCAGCGTCATAAAGAGCCTACTCTCAAAGAGTTGCATGAATCGATTGTTAATTTACAGGCAAATAATGATGCTCGTGAAGTCACAATTACTACTCTTAAAAAGGAGATTAAGCAAGTCAAGAAGGATATTCGCTGGCTTAAAGGCAGAGATGACAAAGGAAAATCTAAGGTTGAGGGTTCAACCTCCCCGTTAGAAGAAAGCGATGAGGAGTTCTCTGAATTTGTTAATGAATTCGCCTCTCAAGATAGGAGAAAAATTCAAGGAGAATCTAGCGCTTTAAAAATCAATAGGATAGATAGAATTATCACTCAAAAGTGGTATGTTATGATCACTATCCTTATTGAAGGAGAATTTTCGGTCACTACAGAGGCCTTAATCGACTCCGGAGCAGACTTAAATTGTCTAGCTGAAGGACTGATCCCTTCACAGCACTATTCTAAAACAGCTCAACAGCCGACTACTGCTGACGGAAGTCAGTTACAAATTGATTACAAGCTCTCCGATGCTGTTGTTTGTAATAATGACGTTTGTTTTGAAACTTCGTTTTTATTTGTCAAAAGCATGGCACAAACAGCTATCTTGGGTACACCTTTTATTAACTTGCTTTTCCCATTATCCATTGATAAAAGGGGTATTAGCACTAATAAGGAGGGGGTAGAAGTTCGGTTTAATTTTATTTCAGAACCAAGATATCAGGGAGTCAATCATTTGTTCAAACGCAAAGATTTCTTATTTTTCCTCAAGAAAGAAGTAGAAATCAAAAGAATCGAAGAGCATCTCAAAGATGATAAGTTTAAACTCAAAGTTAAAGCTTATCAAAAAGACTTAAGCGAAGAAGTTTGCTCTACTGATCCCACAGTTTTTTGAAAAAGGAAGAAGCATATTATTTTCCTTCCTTATATTGAAGGATTTAATGAGAAGCTCATTCCTACTAAGGCTAGACCTATTCAAATGAATGATAGGTTCTTAAAGCTGTGTCAAGAAGAGATCCAAGATCTCTTAAAAAAGAGATTAATTTGAAAAAGTTACTCGTCGTGGTCTTGCTCAGCATTTTATGTTGAAAATGCAGCAGAATTAGAAAGAGGAGTTCCTCGTTTGGTAATTAACTATAAGCCTCTGAATAAAGTTTTGAGGTGGATCAGATATCCCATTCCCAACAAAAGGGATTTGCTTAATAGATTGCTCAAAGCAAATATCTTCTCTAAATTTGACATGAAAAGTGGATTTTGGCAAATCCAGATCAAAGAAGGTAAATACAAGACAGCATTCACTGTTCCATTTGGACATTATGAATGTAATGTTTTGTCTTTCGGGCTTAAGAATGCTCCTTCTGAATTCCAGAATATTATGAACGAGATTTTTAATCCATTCATGGATTTTATGCTCGTATACATCGATGATGTTCTAGTTTTCTCAAAGGACATAGCTCAACACTGGAAACACTTAAACGCGTTCAAAGCAGCAGTTAAAGGAGAAGGTCTAGTAGTCTCAGAGAAAAAGATGTAATTATTCCAGACAAAAATTAGATTTATGGGATTTGAGATTACTAAAGGTCGCTACGTTCCCATTGATAGAGCTATTGCTTTTGCTAATAAATTTTCAGATAAAATCCTGGATAAAAAGCAGCTCAGAAGATTCATGGGAAGTGTAAACTATATTGTAGATTTTTATAAAAATCTGGCAATAGATGCAGGCCCCCTCTATAAGAGGCTTAAAGATCAGCCTCCTCCTTGGACAGATGACTGTACCATGGCTGTTAAAAAGATTAAGAATCGTTTTAAAGAACTGTCATGCTTACATTTCTCTGATTCTATAGCCCCTAAAATCGTTGAGACAGATGCCTCTGACAAAGGTTATGGAGGTATTCTAAAGCAAATTAAAAATTCGAAAGAAATTTTGGTTTGTTTTACCTCAGGAAAGTGGAATCCTACACAGATTAATTACTTGACTATTAAAAAGGAGATTTTGTCTATTGTTCTGTGTATTGATAAATTCTAAGGAGATATCCTTAATCAAAGGTTTTTGCTAAGAGTTGACTGTAAGTCAGCTAAAGAAGTTCTTGAGAAGGATGTTAAAAACATCGCTTCTAAACAAATCTTTGCTAGGTGGCAAGCCCTTTTATCAGCGTTCGATTTCGATATCGAATTTATTAAAGGAGATTCAAATTCTTTTCCTGACTTTTTAACTAGAGAATTCCTGGAAAATAATGTTAATGTTTTATCTATCTACAGGTCTCCAAGAAGAGAAGCCAAACCGGTGCTTGATAGAACCAAGGATTCTCTCAAAGGGCAATCCTCCGGTTCTCATAAAGGGCAATTTTCTGGCTCTCAGAAGAATAAAGGATATGCCCTCAAGAAAATAAAGATAAAGGGAAGCTTCCTGAGCTCAAAGCTCTTGTTGAATCTCACTATATGGACACTATGGCCATGGACGTAGTTGTTATTGAAGATATCGATTTGACTCGTTCTCCTGAACAAGTGGCTGAGTTATAATTATCCTATTCCCATGACTTGTTGGTGTTCCTCCCTAAAACCAGGGAATTCTTCGAGAAAATTTTAGTGGAAACCAATTCCATTAAAGTTTCTTATAAACCAAGGGATCGCTATAATTTAGCTTTCTCAACGGTTAAGATCTTAAAGGTCTTGTGTCCCAATGAATGGGTGGGAGATTTAAGGACTCGTAAATTCTTTGAAAATAAAAACATGATCCCAAAGTCCTATAATTACCATGACTATACGCTTGGGAAAAGTTTACTTTATCAAAATGATAATATACCCATTGCTGGTTCCTTCATCCTAAACTAACAGGAGACTTGAAGACCCAAGATTTTCCAGCTTGGTTTCAATCTTGGTTTTATTATTGGGGTCCACATCTAGATTTTTCCCCTCTCGATATGCAGAAGGTTTTCGAAAGATTTATTCAAGCCTTCAAAAGTCTTAATGATAATCAAGTTCTCCTTCATTTCTGCTGTGCTTACGAAATTCCTTGGATCTTCAAATGGTCTTATTCCATTGATCAACATGCAGGAAATTGAACCTATCGTCTTCGCCGGCAATTGTCCATTAAATGGTGGGCTAAGTTTAACATAGAAAATTATTGATTTAACTTTTCAGCCGGAGAAAGAGTACGATCTGAATGAGTATGATGCTTCTCAAAGAAGACTAAAATTTGCTCTCAAAGGAATTCCTAAGGATGAAATTCTGGAATTTCTTAGAAATCATGAGGACACAGTTAATTTGTCTGATAGTGATAATGATGACTCTAGCTGTCATTTTGGTGGTCCTTGTTCTCAGCCTCAATAATTTAGACGTGCAGGGGAAAGTAGGGAAAGTAGTTGCCTTAATTTCAGGCTTTTGTGAATGTAGCCGAAAGTAGCCTTAATCTCAGGCTTGGTTAGGGAATCTTATCTCTTATCTTTAATAGGTGGTGGTCTCTTTGTTTTGTCTGCCGTCTTCTCGACTCCAGTCCATCCAGGACCTGCGTCGGCAGCATTATTATTTTTCTTTATTTAAAGTTGTTTGCTTTATTAAAGTTATTTTGTTGCTATGTAATTATTGAGTCTTTGCTCCATTCTATAAGAAAGAAGCTCAGCGTGTTGTTTCATCATCTGAAAATTATTCTATTCATTTCATATCTGTAACTTTAAGAGTATTTTCTTATCAAGTATGAAGTTTCATCCAGCTTGAACTCTATGTAAGTTTGTTTGTTTTTAATAAATATTCCGCTATTCTCTGTTCTTTTGTTGTTATAAAATCTCTATAGTAATTAAATAATAAATAATTAATTTATTAAAGTTTATGTTAATTAAATAACATCTAATTGAGTAATACTCATTATTTATTACTTAATCTTACTTAAATAATAAATAATTAATTTATTAACTTAAATACTCTTTAATCATTATTTAATGTTAATTAAATAATAATTAATTAACTCTATTTATCATTTAATCGTAATTAAATGACCAATAGGTAGATTAACTATACTAACTCTATTTAATTATTACTTAATGCTACTTAATTAATAATTAAATGATTAAAAACACTTAAACAATATTTAATTAGTTTAATCATCCATTAAACATGCATTAAAAATTAATTAACTATGATTTTTAATGATTTAATTGGATTTAAGCTTTGTTAATTCGCGGATTTATTAGGCAGCTTTGGGGTCCCGAGCGGAAACTTGTATATCTTGAGTTCTACAACTTCGTTTGACCTCTAGCCGGTCTTGTTCTCTTCGTATCTCCTTAAACTACAATATCCGATCATCGGATCGTTTATTTGGACAAGTTTTGGGCACTGAAAATGGCCAAACAGCCGACTGCCAGTGGGTGTTTTCCGACAGCGGGGTCTTTTGTTAGAAAAATCATAACTCGGTTGTTTTAAATCAGTTTTTAGTCATTCCACTTGGAGAATCTTTGTATCGAATAGCTCTATCAGGGTTGACGGATCATGAATCCGACTTACGGAACGTGAGCAGTAACTCCCGGAGCAGGCTATTCAGTTTTAGTTTTCCGGTAAAAATGTTTTTGAGTTTTCTTTCAATTTTTTTGACATAATCCCATACTAATGCACAGTTTAAATACATGTTAACCTATATAAACATGTTTAGCAAGAATCTAACCATTTAGAACTTCAACATAACATTCCTACCACAAACTTGAAAGAAAAAACAAGATTATGGTTTTAAGGCTTGTTTTTCTTACTTGTTGCTTTTAATGGCTACTTTCCTTCTTCCTTGGTATATGATGAAGCTAGATGGCATGAAAGACTCCCTCTCCTTCTCCTTTAGGTGGCGGCACCTTCTTCCTCTTTTCTCCCACAAAAACTATCGCTCAAAGTATATTTTCTCTATATTCTTGATAGAATGCAAGTATACACAAATGACTACAAATGAGCTGATATTGTAAGTATACTTGTATTAATATTAGATATAGATATTATATCTATACCTATATTACCCATCATGAAGCTATTAAACTCAAGCTTTCATAGGGTGGCTAATGACATTGTAGAAGCCTAGGCTATCAAGTCCAACACATTAACCAACACAAGTAAAAAATCAATTAATTAAAATTTTGAAATCCAAGATGCTTCCCTCTCTCTCCCAACCGACAATGCGAGGGACTTTTGTCCCACAATGATTGTCATTTAATTGATTTTAATAATTAAATGAGCTACACAAATTAAATACCAAATGGGCTACTGATTGGATCCTCGTTTAATATGCATTTGGGCTTACATTAATTAAGTTTGGGCTGCTAATTAATACAGTCCAATTAATTTATTCTTGGACCATTAATTATGTCCCATGTTGGTTTATTAAATATGTCGCACAATTAATTCCCCAAGTACATGATCATTTAAATGATTGGGCTTGGTTCATTAATTAAATAACCTTGTCAATTAGTAATTAATTACTAGTTGGACTATTAAATATTATTATTCAATTTGACAACAGCTTCATTAATTAATACTCCTATTAATTAATTTATACAATTTAACTCGCTCACTATATTCAGTTTAATTGAATATTTAATTTAATAAACAATTATTAATTCTCTTGATATTATAACTCTAGGGTTAGTCCACTAACTTAAATACACTATTAGTGACTCCTTTTACTCAATTTATCAATTAATCACATAGTCACATAATTGTTGATCACACATAAAGGTTCGAATAAGCGCATAAAACTAACTCATTAGAATTTAATTCTATATTTAATTAATAATGACGTTTAAAATTCCCGGACATTACAAACTCACTATGGCTATCCAATGTTGAACTGAGAGTTTTCTACTACATTGGCAGCTATATATATATATGTATAATATTTACATGCATGTATAATTTCTGTAAGGATAAATGCAATTTACCACCTGTGGTTTTAACTTTACAGCACTTCATCACCTGTGGTTGAAAAACCTCCGAATTGCCACCTATGGTTTCATTACCTGTTCAATTTTCCATCGTAGTGCCGTTAAAGAATGTGGCTAATATCTGTTTTGTCCTTTATATTATAATTAATAAAAAGTAAAAAGTAACGAAAAAAAGGAAGGATAAAAACGGATCAGATTTCATCTTCTTCCCTAAAGGCGTCTTTTATCCACACCATCACCCACTGCAATAAGTCTCTCTTTATGTGTTTACATGTATCAAAGATTTAGAGTATACATATGGTAAAGGAGGTGGAGCCTCCATTAATGGACCCACCATGAATCCGTGATAAAATTACTTCTCATGTAAGTGTATAGGGTAGATATTGAACTTGAGATTATTATTTATGTAAGAAGAGAAGATTGTCCAGCAACTTCATCTTATTGGCTGGCTTAGTGTGCAACTCGAGACATCAGGACTCCAATACACGGAATGCCATCCTGTTTGAATCCTATCAACATTTACTTGAATAAAACTTTCATAGTTTATCTGATTTGCTATGTTTCCTCAGGTGTTTATGTCTCTTTCGTTTGATGAAGATCTTGGGAGGCCTGAAAAATCAACTGCAGATAAGAAGGTCAAAGGCAAAAAATTTAAGAAAAGAAAGAATTTTGAGGAGCCAAGTCAATTGCCAGATAATGAAAAAAAGAAAAGTAGGAAAGAATTAATGTCAAAAACAAGAGAGGAGGTATTCATCTTTCCATGGGAACCATTACTTTTGTGAAAAAGTTTTTTTTTTTAAAAATAATATTATTGTTACTATTATTTTGCAATTCGTTTGTGCATCACTTCCACCTTCTTATGCGCAGGTCAATGCCGACTTTAAGGCTGCATCCTTTGCCCAAGATATTACGGAGCGAAGAAGTATGCAGTCAGAGGCTCTTTCAGCTATATTTGAGACTTACTTTCGTATATTGAAACGTACCATGCAGTCAAGGTATGTCCATGTAATGTGCATGTAGATAAAGTAAAGATTGAAATATAATATTGCAGAATAATCATTTGTACTTTGTTTGGTTTGTGAAATTTCAAGTATTGTTATTAATTTTTTCCTGTCAAAGGGGAATAAATTGTGAAGTAATTTCCGAAGCATTGACATCAAGTATTTTGATGAAAGTCATTTTAGTGGAAATTATGCAAAGGTTAGGTCTGCATGCTTTCCACATCCCCTACATCCTCGTTTAAGGGGACTAATGTGGGTAAATGTTTTCTTTAGAAAGCAAGGCACTTGTTTGTTCACAGCCCCATTTAATGTTTAACCATGGATTTACACCGGCTATTTGTTCACATACACCTTTCCTAATTATATACATATAAAAACAATGTTTACCTCTCAAAAAGAAATAGGAAAAAAATCATATAAAGTACCGAGTCTTTAAGAGTTGATGTGTTCATGCTGGACACATGCCAAATTTGTAACCAATAAATCATGATGTTGAAATGTTAGTTTCTTCTGTGCTTGAAATTAGCATTATTGGTTGGGATGGGGGTGTAAGCTTATCATAAAATAGAATTTTTCCTAATGACGAGGGGATTATTTTATGAAAGGAATGGACATGGGAGGGGGGGAGTAATCAGCATAATTACGTGTATGATATATGTTATATACTGATACATATTTACGTATCTATATGCTTGGCACAACAATTATTCTGTGTTGTATTCATGTTTTCTCCTATTCTGCTCCTTTGTTGCTCAGATCAGAAGCCAGTTCAGGAGTGCTAGCTGGTGCCTCTGGGGGACATCCACTTCTTGCTCCATGTTTGAATGGAATTGGAAAATTTTCACATCTGATCGACTTAGATTTTATGCCTGATCTTATGAATTACCTAAGAAAGCTCGCTGGAGGAGGCAGCGACTCAAATGGTTCTTTGGAGAATTCTTCAAAACCTTTGACTGTGTCTGAACGCCTGAAGTGTTGCATTGTCGCTTTCAAAGTGATGAAGAGTAACCTTGACGCTTTGAATATTGACCTACAGGACTTTTTTGCTCAGCTTTATAGTCTTATACTTGAGTACAGGCCTGGGAGGTATTTATATTTGCTGTCTAATTTTTTTTTTGCTATGAAATCATTGAAATTATCTATTCCTATATTTAAATGCCAGATATGTTGTGTGCATTCAGATCTATGTATTGTTGTAGCATATGATTGAGCTTTTTTATATGCTTTAAAGCTTGATGAAGTTGCGCAGCAAGTAGTTTGGTGCCTTTTCTTCATAGGTTCTGGAGGCACAAAATTCTTGAACCAGACTAAGCACAAATAAAACTTTCAAAATCATCTTTTAATAACCGTAGCATCAACTTAGTGAATTTTCTAGGTGAATTAATAGACCTAAGCCACTTGGTCATTTGATATGCACTGGGTTATAGCTCATCGAGAATCTTGTGTACAGTGTTAAAATTATTGTTTTCACCCCAGTTATAGGTTTAGTTACTAACATTTATATCAAATTTATTTACCCTGAATATGCTATTGGGTTTTTCCTTTCGGTTGTCTGGACTGCACCTGTGGTCTTGTCCTCTCCATGCATTTCATCATTTGATCTCAAGTTATACTTTTATTCTTTTTACCAGTGTACTAAAACACTAGGCGAACGTAGGGCCTAGACGCCAAACCAAATCGAGGCGGTAGAGGACAGGCTAAGGCCTAGGTGGGGGCTTAGAAGGATTTTTAGAAAGCTGCTTTTTTAACCCTCTTGAATCAGTTTCTGGCCTTCCGGGTTTAGCTTTAGCTTTTGAGAGCGAATGACAAAAATGTTCTTGGTAATTTATGTTCATTGGAAGTTGCACCTTTTAGGCTTCTCTGGTGGTGTTGAGTTGACGAAGCCTTACCGCTAGCAATCTGGAAATGGAGACATTAATTGGATTACTCAATTTTATTCTTATATTTCAACAATATTTAACTTTCAAGTAATCCAGCAACTTTGAACACCTTTATGTGTTTATCAACTAGGTTCCTTGTGTTCTCATCGGTTAAGCTGGCTGTGAGTTTAGTCCATTACTTTTGCCATAGATCTTTTATGCTCACTTCGTATTAAACGTATTTTCATGACCTTGCTCATTTTATACGAAAAACTATACGTAAGAGTACTGTAGCGGTGGTACTAATCATGGGATCATCTATTACTGCTGTATTTGACACTACCTTTTCCAGCGAAATGGAAAAAAGGGATAGCATCGTCTTCTAATTAGTTCGCACTTTTCTTTCTCCTTTCTTGATGTTTTTCATCTGTGTGTCATCCTTCTTTTCTTATTTATTTTGGAGAGGGTTAAAAGGGGAAGAGAAATATGTCCACTAGAGGTTCATTTTCTTCAAATGAAAACTGTGAAGCAGGGATCAGGGTGAAGTGTTAGCTGAAGCTCTGAAGATAATGCTGTGCGATGATAGACAACATGACATGCAAAGAGCTGCTGCATTCATAAAACGTTTGGCCACATTCTCCCTGTGCTTTGGGTCTGCGGAGTCCATGGCTGGTATAGTACAATTAACTAGTAGCAAATATTAATTAATATTGTAGTTTGGTATGGACATAATATGCAAATTTCTTGCAACTATTGCAGCTTTGGTTACTTTGAAGCATCTTCTTCAGAAGAATGTCAAATGCAGAAATCTGTTAGAAAACGATGCTGGAGGTGGCTCGGTTTCAGGTCCTGTTGCGGTAAGCCATATTCTCTTTCCTTAAAAGATTAAACATTTAGCAAGTTAATTTTCTACTACCCATGAACTTTTGGTCTTTTGCCTATGATATAGTATAAATTATTTATTCCAGAATGGAAACTGTTGTAGTTCATCTATCTATTATTGTAACCAAATGCTCAAGTGTTAAATCAAATCTAAATATCATTTTTTGTGTGTGGAAATTTCCCCAAATAATCTTCTACACTCGCATCTCCTTTGATTTTAAAATTCCTTGCAACAGAAAATAAACTTGCTTAATATTCCTTTCTGGTGTTCCAAACCTGGTCAATATTAAACTGCAGATGTCATTTAAGATTGATTTCATCGATTGAATTTCCTGACCTCATGCCAATGCTTTTTTAACATCACTTGCAGAAATATCAGCCTTGTGCTTCGGACCCAAACCTTAGCGGTGCACTTGCTTCGGTACTTTGGGAGCTGAACCTCCTTTCAAAACATTTTCATCCAGCTGTTTCAACGATAGCTACAAGCATAGCAATGATAAGTAATACAAATAACCAGGTTTATCATGCCAATGTCTCTCCTCAACAAGCATTCACCGAGTCGTCGCTTGAGCAGGAGTCATTCAATCCAAAGAGTGATGTCAACAAATCCAATAATAAGCGGAAAAGAGGAAATGGGTCGGTTGTAGCTGCTGCTAATATTGGGCCTGATGTTGATATGGCAAGTCAGACCGACGAAAATGAGGTAAGAAAGAAACTCTCTGAACATTTCTTTCTTCTTCGTGACATATCGGAGAACGAGAGATTAAGGGGCGAGTTAGATCGAACATCATTGTCATTACAATTATATGTACAGTACAAGAAGCAAAAGAAAAAGAAAAAGTAGCCCAAGACCATTCAAATTTTGTAATCTTTAGCCCTACCCGGCTAGTGGTTTGGGTTTGGAACTTTTTTTTTTTGGGTTTTTTTTTCCGGAGTTATATGGTACATTCTTGGTTATTTTTTATAAACTACGCAAGTTTGGCCTTTACTTTTAAATCAATAGACTCCATTAAATTTCCCAGTAGTCTCAAAATACTCAACTTTGGCCTTTCTTTCAGCTAGTCTGGAATGGATATTCTCTTGCCAATTTCAGTTTATGTGAAATTAGACATTTGGTTTTGTTGTAGTAGAACAATGTTGCTAATCCATGTATAGATGTGTAACATCACTACATGCAACATAAAAGAAAAAAGGCACTCCCTTTTTGCCACAAAATGAGTTTACTTGTGAAATTTGCAAATATTAAGGATGTATTTTTTTCGTGACGACGCCTAAACTAATGAAGAGAGTTACTTTAGTAGTTGTGGCATGATGTTGAAATTATATGGAGAGTTTTGCTGTTTATGATAGTTATTTCCTACATACCTTCAGATGCCCATCTATATTTAAGATTTTCCTTTGGTCTGACAAGTTGCATTTATTAACAATCTTTTTAAGTTTTGTGCATCTTTAAGAAGAGTATGGCCTCTTAGACTTGGTATGGGGCTTAGGATACATATATTTGCTGTATGGATAAAAACTCTTTATGGCATGCCTGAATAAACTCATTAAATTCCCAAAATTCTTGTCTAGAAAAATTAAGTGAAAAAAAAGCCTAAAAACAAAACAATATTCTCTCTGTCCCTTAAATATAAGTCGTTTTAGAGTTGTGCACAAGTATTAAGGAAATGATTTGTATAGTATTAAATATAATATCAATTGTCTATATTGCCCTTGTATTGGAAAAAGAGTTTTGTTTATTGGGGAAAAAATAGTGGAAGAATCAAAGTTATATTTATTACTTGGGGTAATATTGAAAACTAAACAATTAATGTTTACTTGAAATTCTCAAACGACTTGTATTAAGAGAAAAAAATACTTTTCTAAAATGACTTATATTAAGGGACAGATGGAGTATTATATGAATTGAGATCATGATTTAGTTGGGATCTATAGTAAATACATACTATACGACTATTCGTGCAAACACATTTCAGACCATCCATTTAAATTTGAACGGTCTGCTTCTCCTATGGACGATTGGAGATGTGTGTGCGTAAATAGTGTTATAGCAATCATTTTTTATGAATATATATATATATATATATATATATATATATATATATATATATATATATAGGGATTGAGTTATTATGTGTAACCAGAGTAGGAAGATGTTGTAGAGTATATAATTATTATTATTATTATCCAAAAAGTGAACGAGGTCTGTATAATGTGCAAGATGTCACATTTTCACATGTTTATTTATAATCTTAAGAAAGCCTAGTCCTTCTTTCTTGAATCTTCCAACCATTGTCCCCTCTTGATAATGTGCAAGATGTCACATTTTCTTCGCTTGGCTTAATGATAAAATAATTACTCATAAAATTTTGGGTGCAAGATTTTTGCTCAAAGCAGAAATGTATGTTAAGATTTGAGTTAAAACAAGCACAAAAAAAAATTTAAAAAAATAAAATAGCTTGGCATCTTCAAAAAAATGCTTAAACAATGTAGATACATCGAATTTCGTCTCTTGCCGGTTCCTCCAAGTAAAAGTATAAATTATTGTTATTATTATATTTTGGATTAGTTAATGAAAAGCTGTAACCAGCTTATTTTCATATGGGGGGAAAGATGGTTATTGGAGTTTAAATAATTTATTAGTTTGAAGGAATTGGCAAAACATGATTGAGGAAAATTGTGGATTTGGGGGATTAAGATAATCTCAATGGAATCAAATTTGAGGTAGTGAATTATAAAAATAGGTTTAATTATATTAAATCAATATGAACATAAATTGGTTTAATTTTTTTTAATTATTAGTTCTATGACTGAAAATAGTATTGATACGGTAATGGGTCAACCAAATGAGAGTCAAACTTCAGAACATGACCCAATGTATGCAAGTCATAATAACTGACTAGATCCAGTTTCCACTTGACTTTTGGTACTGTGGCCATAATCATTTGGGTTCCCCATAAGGATTGCTATAACAAGTCCCACATAAAAAATAGAAGAAGATTAATAAATGAAATTTATATTTTTATATTTATTTTTGATATTTTCATATGAGTCTGTCTCACGTGTGTGTATATAGTGGGTCCTATTTTTATGTAAGAAGGAACCATTCAAAAATCAAAGACACATTTTGGCTTTTTTTTTAAAAAAAATAATTTTTAAAATTGATTTAAATTTGTTGACGTTTTGAAAACAACAAATATGATAATAATTTTTTAAGTTAGCTTTATAACAAATATAATTATTTGGGATGGAATTATTTAACAATCTCGTATTTATTTTAAAATTTAAATTTTTTTATTAAGTTGATGATAAGTATTGATTATAATTTAATCCTCAATCAAGTGATTGTTAAGTTGATGATAAGTGTTGATTTTAAAGTTGCATAATACACACTTCACTCCAATCTTATGGGGGGCCATTAGCCAAAGAAAATGATGATTCTCCCACTAATATTTGTCCAACCTCATCAAATCCTTTTTGCTTGTGACCCTTTAACCTACTCCCCAAGAGTATCCATATTATATACTTGTATACTTTATCTGTTCTAAAATTAGAGATATAATTTAATTTTTAAGGTCAAACGACGACATATTAAACTATAAATTGATGTGAATTGATTTAATTTTAATTAATACAATTATTATAATCGTATAGTATATAACAGAAACTATTGATCATAAAATTTATTTCATTTTAAACTTTTATGAATCAAACTAATTTTAAAGTTTAATAAGCCGTCGTTTGATCTCACGAGTCAAATTGTATTTCTAATTTTGGAACGGAGATGGTATTAATTACTTTCCATTTTTAAAATTAATAATCCTTCAAATGGTGGCAAGGCATCTTTGAAAGCTTTAGAATGATATGACTAGATTATTGTCATTAATTAATATGTGTCTAGAGTTTAGAAGAAGTTTTATCCACATCAACTTATTGTTCTCTTATACTCCCTTAATTCCAATTTAACTGACGTTTTATACCTTTTGAGTTATTCCAAAATATTTGACGTTTAATGAAATCAAAGCATAATTAATATTTTTTCTTCTAGCTTTATCCTTATTCTTGTTTTCCAATAAGTGTGTACGTAATACACACAATAATGAGTTTTTAGAGTGTGAGAGAGGAGAGAGAGAATATTTATTAAATAAGGGTATTTTAGTCTTGTACAATAACTTTTTACTCATATTAATAGCTTCCTTAATTCATGTACAAAAACCTTAAACGACACTTATTTAGGAATGGAGGGAGTACATAATAGTGTCATGAAAACTTGTAGTATTTAATGGAAACTTCTTTTGTTCCTTTCATATGAAGAAAATATTCCACTTTCTAATAGAAAAATTATAGTGAAGGGTTTCATTTCTTGTCCAATTTCAATATGGTTATTAACTACATTATGGTTAAATAACCATATATAAGGCTAGTTAAATAAACTAGATATAATGCGACTAGGTATATTCAATTATCAATATTTATAATATTTGCAGTGGTAATGTGAAGTATGTTAATTTGGAGTTCTGAAAGCATCACACTAATTTTGTTGCGATGCGTTTCAACCTCAAACGCTAGATTTGTGAGTTAAATAAGTAATATTGTCATAAAAGATTCAACCGTTATTAATTTTAGGACCTGCAAAAGCTTAGCAGTCCCGATAAAGAATATATTAAATAAATAATTAGTTATAAATAAATAATAAATAATATTTTTTGTTGGAGGAGATATAATGATGGAGATGGTTCAATAATGAAGTTGATATTCTTATATATGGGAAGGACATACTATGGAGGGAGGAGGGTGCAAAATACTATAATCAACTCAAGATAATTATATATATATATATATATATATATATATATATATATATATATATATATATATATATATATATATATATATATATATATATATATATATATATATATAGGGCTATATGTAGCTACACAGTAGGCTTTAGCGACGATTTTGTAGGGCTATAGTGACGGTTTGTCTGTCGCAATAGATATTCTGTCTATAGCGACAGACAAACCATCGTTATAGCTCTGGAAAACCGTCGCTATAACCTACTGTGCACTACACAGCTGTGTACTTACATTTTTCCCATATATATATATATTAATTTTAGGTTTTATAAAAAAAATCCAAAGGCAATTGCCGCGAAATTGTTTATGATTAATTTCCAACTGAAATGAAAAATAAATAATTAAATAAAAATAGTAGTAATGATTAATTAGTATGGTCACAAATCACAATCATCAACCAAGAACCGTGCATGATTGTGACACACATTTAGCTTCATCAAATATTAAAAATATAGTATATGAAATAATTCGGGTCAAATTTCGAGTGCGAAACAAATATAAGGTTTTAAACTACCAACACAATAGTAATTTTTTGAATTATCTTAGCCCACTATAAACTTACTCAAAAAGTCATACTGAAGGTACTATTATTAATAATTTAATTTTTTATATATAGATAAATTTTTTTCATATCTTTTAATGAGAGATTAGGGTGTTACAATATATAAGTATATATTTTGTATTAAGCATATAAACTTGGTACCTACGGCTTACCAAATAATTTTTGGTGGCAGAAGTTTGGGTCTAACACATCACCCTTCATATCATCACAAGTACTCTGTCTAATCGAAAATTAAAGATATATCTTTTTTTAAAAAATTAAAAATATATTTTTAAAATTGTGAATTTTTTTTAGTTTTAAAAAGTATATCTTTAACATTAAGTAGGAATGTAGATGTGGTATTTTTTTTTATATTTTAAACTGATAGTATTATTTGACCTACTTAAAAGTAAGTAATAATGATGTATCGCGTATCTAATTGAATCTGTATCAATCGAGTATGTATGAAATCACAATCGAGAATTCGAATAATTTGAATCTTAAACGAGTCGAGTATAACCTTGCTCAGATACTACTAACATTTTTATTCGAACTTTTTTTTATGCTCTGATTTAGATCATATTATTAACGAATTCGAGTTTCGTTCTTATTTTTTCTAGTCGAGCCCGAACTGTTTTATTCGTTTTTTTTATGCTCAGATTTGGATCATATTATTAACAAATTCGAGTCTCGCTCGGATTTTTTTCAAGTCGAGCCCGAACCGTTTTGCTCGTTTACAGCCTTAATCACCTCTATCTGCAAGAACATCCTTCCTTTCTCGTTCAAAAAGCGGTGGTTACCGGCAATAGCAGTTGCCGAGCAGAAGCTCTCCAAACACCAATCTGACAACTTAAAATGGCTGCAACATTCATTCTACCAAATCCTCAATTTGATGGGTTTATGTAAAGAAGGAATTTTGCCAGAAACAGAGGTCTCAGCTTTTCGATCTCACATTTTCTAGCGAGATTTGGGATTGAATCGGTAGCTACAGGCTTTAGCAGCAGTGAATAATTAAATGAAGGACAAATTTGTAATTTCTCAAGTTATTAGAAAAAATTATGTTTACCGCTAAAATGAGTAGCGGCAGGTTACAAGTCTAATTCAATCCAACATTTAGATATCATGATGAACAGTGTAAAAATGCGATTGTTAGAATAATATCTGTAACAATATTTTAATAACTATATAACCATATTTTTTTATGATATGGCAGCATTTACAAAATGATAACAACTTTCAAAATGGATTTCACGTGTACTGAAAGTTCATATTAAATAATAGTATCAGATAGTCTCAAATAAATATTCTATGTTCTTTTATCTACTATGTATCTTAAGTTATTTATATAGACTAAATGACTTTTTGATAAAATTAAATGAAAAATTCTAAATGTATAAAAGAATTTAAATGAGTTAAATGTAGGAAATACACTTTTATCCACTCTACTCGACATCAATTTACAAATACATCACTAAATTAAAAAATTTTACGGTCAACTCATTAAACTATAATTCTTTTACAAAAATTCGAAAAACCGTCTAGCCTGTTAAAATATTAACGGCAAATCTATGTATCAGCTGACAAGGAGAGAGAAGTTGAGTTGGATAACTAATTAAATTAAATTATACTCAATTCTATAACAAATAGTTAAACAAAATATAAATCAAATTAATATACATAACAAATAATTAAAATAAATAAATAAATTAATAATAAAATAAATAAATAAATAAATTATTAATAAAATATATTAATGTATAATTTTTACAAATATATTTATATTAAATTAATGAATTCATATTTTTTAAAAATATTTTAAGTTGACTTTAAAAATATAAACTTATCTAATATTTTGAAATGGAGGGATTATTATTATTATTGTCAAAATTTTAGCATGTTGCAATAATATTTAAAAACAAATTTGTAGAAAATTTAGAATAAATTAAAATCAAATAAAAAGAATAAATTAAAGTAAAAACAAAAAATATATATATAATTACCGTCTATAAACATAAATAAACTACAATAGAAATAAAAATATAATTAAAAAGGTGAAAATCTTTTAATTTAGAAAATTAAATCATATTAAACAAATTAAAATATTAAAAAAATAATATTTGCAACAAAAACATTTCCATCTTTGCAAATCAATTGCCAGATCTAAATCCTTCATCAATAAACAACGCAGATCCAACAAGAATGAAGGTTTCCAACATCAGTCCATTCTTCTTCTTTCCATGACTACCGCCGCTCAGATCCACCACCATTGCACAACACAATTAGTAAGTTCAATTTCCTCCAACCAGACCTTTCTTCGACCAAACGTTCTCGGAGCATGATTTCATATTGGAGTGAGATTTATGAGTTTGATTTGATAAATTTTGGGAACTAGTGTATAATGATTTCGCCTGGAAAGGGTTTACAGAGAAATGAAACGATTTATCTTACCCAGAAAAAGAAAAAGGAAAAAAATAAATTACAATTTGGGTATAAATTGAAACACCAAACTTCAATTTCTGTATCTTTTTGATAGATAATTAGGAAAAGAATATATTTTTAGGGAGGAAGTGAAATATAACTTTGAAGAATATAAGAACACTTTGATTTCACTTTCTTGAAATAATCCAAGTACATGACTATTTATAAGACTCATATGATACTTCTAGAGCCACATTAATAATTACTACATGACCACATTCATGTACATGAACCTAACCTTTACATGTTCCAAGACATTTCAAATATATGTATCATGTACTTAGACATTATTCATTCATGTACTAATATTAATTAAGATAATTCTTGAACAATCTAGAATATATTTATAAATTTGGTTTAGTTGCTAACAAGGCCTCCCGTAAACCAAATTTATTCTTCACTTCGAGTTTCTCGATTTGCCTTTTGAAAACTTCTCCAGAAATAGGCTTTGTAAAAATGTCAGCTAGCAGCTCCTTAGATTTACAATACTTGATGTTAATAATTTCAATCATTCACAAGTTCCCTTAAGAAATGATATCGAATGCGAATATGCTTTGTCTTTCCATGAAGAACTGGATTTTTGGTAACTGAAATTGTTGATGTGTTATCACAAAACAAAGTTGGATCAGCTTCTTGTTTTTGCTTGAGATACTTCAAAATTCCTTCCAACCAAACTAGATGACATCTAGCATGTGCAGCCGCTATATATTCAGTTTCAGTTGTTGAAAGAGCAACAATTGGTTGTTTCTTTGAACTCCAAGAAATAGCTCCACTTTCAATATTGAAAACATAGCCTGAAGTACTTTTTCTATCATCAATAATTTCTCTAAAATCACTATCTGTGAATCCAGTAAGACTAACTGGAATACCAGCTTCATAGAAAATTCCATAATCAACTGTGCCTTTCACATATCTCAAAATTCGTTTTGCTACTTCCCAATGTTCTGAGTGAAGCTTCTCCATGAACCTGGTCATACTAACAACAAACATTAGATCTGGTCTTGTGGCAGTTAAATACATTAAATTTCCAACCAAACTCCTATAAATAGTTGGATTCACAAGCTTTCCTTCACCCTTCTTGCTTAACATAAGCCCAGTAACACATGGAGTTGAAACAGAATTAACATTCTCCATCTTGAATTTTTTCTAAATTTCCCTTGCATATCTCTCTTGAGAAATAAAAATTCCCTTACTAGATTGACTAACTTCAATGCCCAAAAAATGATGTAAATCTCCCAAATTAGTCATGTCAAACTCTTGTTTCATCGAAGCTTTGAAATCATTAAGCATCACCACATCATTGCCTGTAAAAATGAGATCATCAACATAGAGACTTACTACCATAAAAATTCCTTTGGAAGAATCAGTTTTGGTGTATAAAGTATACTCTTGAGGACATTTTTGAAAATCATTCTTCTCAAAGTACGAATTAATGCGACTATACCAAGCCCTTGGTGACTACCTCAAACCATACAAAGCCTTCTTTAACTTGTAAACTTTATCTTCTTCACCTTTCTTCACAAAATCGGGTGGTTGGTCGACATAGATCTCTTCCTCAAGAAACCCATTTAGAAATGCCGATTTGACATTCATTTGGAACAACTTCTAATTGTTTTGAGCTACAAGTGATATAATTAAACGAATAATATCAAGTCTTGAAACAGGTGCAAATACCTCATTAATATCTTCTCATTCCTTCTGTGCATACCCCTTTGCAACGAGCCTCGTTTTGTACTTATTGACGGAGCCATTTGAATTTAACTTTGTCTTGAAAATCCATTTAACTCCAATGGGTCTTTTGTTTGGTGGTAAACTGACTAGCTCCCAAGTGTCATTTCTTTCAATAGCCATAATTTCTTCCTTCATGGTTTGTTTCCATTTTTCATCTTTTGCTGCATCTTCATGGGAAATTGGATCGTCTCCAGCGTAGAAAGCAAAGAAAATAGCTCCTACATCTACCGGCTCCGTAGTATCATAAATCTCTTGTAAAGTTCTTGTCTTAATTCCTTCGGGGCTGCTACCAGAAGACTCTCCTGTTGAGGATGATGGAACATCAGTTGGTTCAAGAATGGATCATCTTCACTTGGCATGCTGCTACAACCTTCCAAATCTTCTATGAGCAATGGTGCCTCATCTGCAGTGTTTATATCAGCATCATTGAAAAAAAAAATCATCAAAGTTTATATCCCTGCTAATGACAATTTTCTTTATTTTTGGATTATACAGCTTGTAGGTTTTTAACCTTTCACTGTATCCAACAAAAATACATTTTTCTGCCTTGTCATCAAGTTTTGTCCTTATTGCATGTGGTATATGGGCAAAAGCTACACTTCCAAAAATCTTCAAGTGTTGGACATTCGATTTTCTCCGGACATTCGATTTTCTCCCATACCAAGCTTCATGAGGAGTACAATTTTTTAAACTTTTTGTTGGGGACCGGTTGATCAAATAAACTGCATAAGAAACAGCTTCTGCCCAAAATTGGCGTGTCAACCTTTTTCTTTTCAGCATGCACCGAACCATGTCCATGATTGTACTATTTTTCCTTTCGCAAACACCATTTTGTTGTGGTGTATAGCGAACTGTCAATTCATGCCTTATGCCATTATCTTTACAAAAATGCTGAAAATCATTTGAAAGCTATTCCGACCCTCGATCTGTTCTCAAAGTCTTTATGAGACAACCAAATTTTTTTTCAACTTCTGCTTTAAATATTTTAAAAGCTTGAAAACTTTCAGATTTTTCATGAAGAAAATAAGTCCACACTTTTCTTGTGTAATTATCAATAAAAGAGATGAAGTATCTGTTACCTCCAAAAGATGACAATGTCATTGGTCCACACAGATCTGAATGAACAAGTTCAAGTGGCTGCCTTGCGCCCCAAGAAGATTTTGTGGGAAATAGGTTACGGTGCAACTTTCCCAACTAGCATGCTTCACAAATCTCCTCAATTTTATTAATCTGGGGTAAATCGCCCACCATTCCTTTCGCCGCTAACAACTTTAGGCTATCGAAATTCAAGTGGCCATACATGTCATGTCATAACTTGGAAACTTCTTCTTTAAAACCAGCAAAACAATGAAAATTTTCCACTTGGAGTGGAAGCGGAAATAAATTATTCTCCGCCAAGCTAATCTTTGCCACAACCTGGTTATTTTTTGACAGAGTACATAACTTATCTTGAAAACATATATCAAATCCTTTTCGCAAAAGTTGTCCAGTACTTAGCAAATTCCTTTTGATGCCTGGAACGAAGTAAACATATGTCATTTTTTCAAATTTTCCAGATTTTGTTTTGAAAGTGATTTCTCCAACTCCTTTAATTGTATTGGCTCTAGCATCTCCAATTTTTATTTGCTCAAAATTTGACTCCACCAGGGTAGAAAATAAATCCTTATTCCCTGTCATATGTTTACTTACACCACTATCCAAATACCAAACATGATTATTATTTTCTTGACAAGTAATTAATAATGACTCTGAACAATTTTTCTCAACTGATTCATTGTCATGCACCAATCCAGATTATTTTTTGTTAGACGGTGCAAACCAACATTCACTAATTTTGTGACCAGGCATATGACAATGAAAATATTCTGTTAGTTCCCAGTAGGCACACAATAGATCTAGAGGGGGGGGGGGGATTGAATAGATCCTTTAAATTTTTAAACTCTTTTCCATTTTATTTTGTATAGCTAAAAAGTTAGCATATAACAAACATAAGAATCATTTCATAGCACAACGGAATAAGTTAAATCTCCCCTTCATTGATATATTGATAAACATTGATACATTGTTCTTGAAGTTAGTTTAGTTGTAAGTAGTTAGTACATACATAGCAGTTAAGTACATAATGTAAAGACATAAAGTAAATGACATAATGTAAAAGACACAAAAGAGTTTTAAGTGGTTCAGAGCCAACTCGACTCCTAATCCACTCTTCTGCACTCTCGCAGGAAATCTACTAAGGAATGGGCAGCACCCTGAATCATTAAGATCCCTTCAAGGCCAGCAGCCCTGGAACTTCAGTTCACTTTTGAACTCTTCAAGCCCTTTGGCTTGGAACTCCTTTAGTTCACTAAGAACTCTTCAAGCCCTTTGGCTTGGAACTCTAGTTCACTAAGAACTCTTCAAGCCCTTCAGCTTGGAACTCATTTAGTTCCTCCGGACAAGGACCCTTTGGCCCTGGCTACTTGTAGTTGTTGTTGTTGTTGTTTGTGTTTTGCTACTAAGATGTCTTGAAGCTTGATCATCTTTGTACTTAGCAGCTAGGCTCGGTCCTCAGCATTCTGCTTCGAGTCTGGACCTCTTTTCTGGTGCAGCTGATCTTCAGTCTGTTCAGCTCATCTTCACTTGTTGTCAGCTGTGCACCTTCACCACATAGGATTGCTAAGGCTTTTCATTGTGGGTCACTATCTTCTGACCCTTAGCAAACCTTGAACCCTTCTTGAATGATATGCAGACATGGTTCTGCATCTTCTCTTGTTCAGTTTCTAGTTCTTCATGGTGGTCCGTAGAGTGGATCTTCTGATCTTCTTTATACTCAGCCACTTTCTTGAATGCTATCTTATTGGCCTTCTCGGCTCTTAGCTTGGCTGTCATCTTCAGTGGCATTCTCATCCTTGTTGAGTGAAGCTTTAGTCTGTTCAGTCCTTCTTCAAGTCTGCTTTACTTCCACCTTCGTAATCTCACTGCCACTGAGACTTGTTCTCTTCAGCTCTGGTGGAACTCATAGAGTCAACAATGTAGCATTTCAACAACTCGACGAATCTACAACTTAGAAACAACTCTTATCTTTGAAGCTTGTCCTTTAAATACCCTTCCATAATCTTCCCGTTGGAAAGTAGCCGTTGGAAGCTATTTGAATTGCTTCGCAAATCTCGAGTTATTTGGTGCAGACTGCTGATGTGACGTGACAGGTTCTTTTTGACTTAACTGACACAACAGTCTGCTTTCTCACCTACCGCCTCAGAGATGTCATTGTTCCATGTTAGGCTGGTGGTATTCTTTATTTCTCCTTTCTGATTCTTTGATTTGAATCCTTAAGAGTTGTCCTTTTGCATCGATGCTCTCAATTAGCAACGTTCAGATGTCAGTCTTCATATTGATTCATTGCCAGTGCTTCAACACTCAGATGCCTGAACTCCACGATTCTGATGCATATGTTCTTGGACCTTTATCGTAGTGTGTCTTTGTTGACTTTTGCTTTTTGACTGGCTGAGACAATACTACGATTCTGAAGAGTGTTCTTGGATCTTCAATGTGGAACACTTTTTCCTTTTCTTGTGCAGTGCTTCAATACTTCTGTTTGCCTTGACTGATCTCAAGAACTGATATCTTGACTTGTCGTTCTGACCTCTTCTGAATAGCAAGACACTTCAGATTTGTGGCATACCCAGCTCCTTTCTCCGGGTAATCTCTCGTTCACCTATCTTCAATGGTCTGACCCATGCTTAATCACTTCTGTCTTGTTCATCACAAGCTGGCTGGTATCTCTGAAGGTTGTATCAGTTCCTCCTTCACTTTGGCAAACACTACGATCTTGAGTGATTCTCAAGATTATTGTTTTCTATTTTCTTGACAGCTACTGCACTTGCTGACTTTCTCTAGTCAGTCACTTAGTATGAAGTCTTCTTCTGATTGGCTTGTGGAAGACTTCATCTCGAATGGCTTCACAACTCAGTCTGCATGTTGATAGAGTTGATGCTTAGATCTTCTGTTAGCTTGCATGCCATTCGGTGAGTGCTCTTTGGTACTCTTCATGTAGGTTGTATCTTTGTAGCTCAGACCAGAGGCTTCATGCTTTGGATATAATGGGAGTGCCTATTTGATGAAAATCATGTTGACAGTACGATTCTTTCCTTAGCGTTGTAGAGCAACCTTTGTGGAAGCTTTAGTTCTGCAGACTACAATTTAGCTTTGTTGCTGCAGACACTACGATTCCGAGATCAGACCTTGACAGTCTACGATTCTTCCTTCATGCTTGCTATCTTCGTCTGATCTTACCCGATTACGATCTCTGCATCTGATGATCATTAGACTCCACTACTTTAAGTGTGATCTATGATTCTTGACTTAGCTATGGCAGTTTCTCGGTCGGCTCATAGACAGGCTGTCTCTTCGATTTTGAACATGACTTCCTCAGCAGACTACGGCTTCTAGGAAGTACTTCTCGACACACTACGATCCTTTCTAGTTTCTCCTGGCAGACTACGAACTCCGAGATCTACTATCCTGCAGACTACGATTCCTCCTTGATTGCTCTCGAGTCTCCTTTGTCTTTCATGGCAGACTACGATTCTGATGCAGTGCTTCGACGATCAGACAGGCCTATCTATTACATTATAAGATCAACCTAACAAGCTTGATCTTTCTATCTTTATAGTCCTTGTAAATCATTTCTTTTTAAGGACTTTACAAAGCTGTTTTGCATATGTAGGATCAACCTAACATATTTGATCATTTCAGTCTAAGTCCTTGTACATATATTCCTACTATCTATCAAAGGACTTTACAGCTTTTATCAATGCAAGCATACTTGCATATTCATTCATTTATATCATAATCAAATCATATATAAATAGGAATAACATTCTTATGTATATTCCTAACAATCTCCCCCTATTTGATTATGACAAAAATAATCAATGTATATGCATGAGATGAATGAATCTTATATACAGTGAGCAGCTGTATTTCTAAAGCAGATAATCATGAATGTCATTGATGATAATATGAAATTACATATGCTATGACACTCTACATTCTGGATCCAGAACATACTTAATTAGATAGAGATGTACCTCTTCTGCTCCATGTATGCCTCCAGAATGTCTGTTGATCAGCTTCTGCTGCTGCTCATCTTTCTTTCTTCTTTTTCTTCTTTCCCCTGCTCCCCCTCAGATGCATGCTTCACTTCTTTGTCTGATCAGGCTCTGGTCCAGTTGCATGCTCTTCTTCTTTGTTTAGCTCCCCCTCAGATTCTGTGTTCATGGGGTCATCATCTTTTGGCTCCCCCTCAGATGATGATTCTGCTTCTACTGCTGCTTCCTTCTTCTTCTTTGCCTTTGTCCTCTTGGCCTCTCTGATCTTCATTGAGTGCTTTCCTCTTGAATGTCTCTTTTGATGTACCTTTTTCTCCCCCTTTTTGTCATTAATCACTTGTGAAAGCTGCTCCACGTTTGACATAAGCTGCTCCATCATGTGAGATGAGTTACCAACCTCAATCTTGAGTTCTTGTTGGCTTAGCTCAAGCTGGAGGCAGAGAGACTGTTTTAGATCGTCAATCTTGTCAGAGAGAAATAGGATTTGGTCTTCATTAGCCTTCTAAACTTGTAGATCTTCTTCCTTCTGATCACTCATGGCCTTCAGAAATACTTGATCCCTTAGATGAAGCTTTAGGGATATGTCGAAAAGTCTGTCTTGAAGCCTCTTGGACAGCTCATCATCTTCGTTAGTTGGTATGTCCTTTATTTCTGCAGTGATTTGAGAAATCTCCTTTACCAGTTCTTCAGAGTTCTCAGCAACTCTTGCTCTTGAGGAGATGTGGTATCAGGTTGTTTATCCTCTTTCTGAGCATTTGGTTGATCATCCTCTTGCTGAGTATCAGGGTGAACTCCACGATTTTCACCTTTGGATAGATTTTCAAAGGTAGCTAGAATCTGATAAATCGTTGAGTTCCATGCTGCTTGGGCAGAATACAACTTCATAAATTCGTCTTGATCTTCTTCAAGGATAGAGTGAGATGACCCCACGATTGTAGACTTAGGCAGAATCCTTCTTCCATCTGAGTCTGCTCGACAATCGTAGGGGATGTAATGCTTTTCAGCATGTTTATAAACCTTGAAGTGAGATTGGTCTTTGATCAGCAGGGTTGCAAACTTCTTCACCCTTGGAAAGTTTTGTGCCACTAGTTCTAGGTTGGGGAGATGAGAGAAGCACCATGAGAGATAGCTATTTTCTCTAGTGAGGGATGCCTTTGCCCATGGCATGTGAGGATAGAACCGACTTATTGCATGATCCTTGATCTCAGGCTCATATTTCAGCATTGAAGTATTCAATTTCATATCTTCATAAACATTGAGCAGATCATTTGAGGTCATTATTACTACATTTGATCTTTCATTACCATGATTATCCCATCTGCCTGGCAGTACAGTATTTTGTGGTTCTTCCTCAATTTTAACCACTATTCTCCTCTTGCATTGAACAGGGCAAGGAATGTGAGACTCTTTTGGGACTTCATCCTCAGGACTGAAGTCTCTTTTACGTTTGTCCTGTCCTGAGCTGGAGTCAGACTTGCATAGACTTCCTTCAACTGACTCATTAGTTAGTTCATTCATTTGATCATTATAATCAGCATTTTCATCATCAGAGCTTGCCTTTGCAGACTCACTGGTCTCTTCTTGCTCTGCAGTTTTCAGCCTTTTGTTGCCATCCTCAATATCTCCTCTCTTTGATTCAGCTTCATCATCACTGATTTCAATTGTCTTTGGAGACGATTTTCCTCTCTTTGAAACCATCTGAGCAATCAGTCTATTGCTCTTTCTTCTTCTTGGAAGCTCAGCTCTATGAGTTTCAGACTTTTCTTCATCTTCAAAACTTGAGGTTTCTGATTCATCAGACAGACTTCCTTGAGATTCAACAGCAGGAGTGACAGATATTTCTTCTTTAGATTCTTCATCTTTTGCTTCATCAGATAGACTTCTTGACACTTCTGCACTGGGAGATCTAACTGCTTTATGTTCATATTCTCCCTTATCAGCAGAATGGCTACCTTGAGGATGAGCCACAGGACTTGCATATTCTTTTTCATCACCAGATTTGCTCCTCGAAGGTTCACCTTTGGACTTCTCAGTTCCCATCTCGTTTTCTGACTCCATGTTTTCTTCTTCAGTGGATAAACTTCTTTGGGAAACTGACTTCTGCCTCTGCACCACTTTGGCTTTCTTCTTCAAAGGCTTTGCAGACTTGGGCTCTGGGATAATTGCACCTTCAGAGGATGAAGACTCTTCTTCTTTCATGGCACTTGCCTTCCTCTTCTTTGAGGAACTCTTGCTGCTGCTGCCATATGTTAGCCGTTTATTCTCCGTTGGATTCTTCTTCCAATTTGCAAACAGCTGTGTAGTCATTATCTTATGGCTATTAAGGACTTCACCCTCATCATCTTTAATTTTGTTCTTCAGCCTTTTTTTCATAATGATACTCAAAAACCTTCCATGGAAAACCTTTGTGAGTGGTTTTCCTGATAGCCTTTTCTTCTCCGCCTTGTCCAACCATTTAGATATTTGATCAAGCAGGATAGCTCCAAAATTTATCTGCTTCTTCAGAACTATGGCAGACATAATCTTCAACTGCTGATCACTCACAGTATCATGTGCAGTGTCCTTGCATAATATACATTTGCCTACAATCTTTGCAAGGAACTCAAATTCTTTAGAAAAATCTTTTTTCTTCATATCATTCAGACTGGGATTTCTTTTGTATCCCATAATCTTCTTGGCTCCTTTGATATCAACTTTATCAAGGCTTTTTAGTCCTAGGTCAGGAAAACCTAAGCACTGATTGATATCAGAAGACTTCAGCTTCAGAATCTGCCCTTTTACTTTAGTAGAAAGAGTTCCAGAACTCATAGTTGCATTTGAGTGAAATTCTTTAACCATGTCAACATATATCCGAGTGTTTGACTCAAGGCATTCTGAGAATCCAACCTTTTTCACCAGTTCAAGAATATCTCTGAACTTCTTCTCAGATTTCTCGAACGTCTTGGTTCCGAGCTAAATGCCAGTGATTACTCGCCAGTTTTCCATTTGAAGAGTTAGGAATTTCTGAGTATAACTCTGTGAGGATCTTGTGAGATGTCAGGGAGCGATTTAAGGTTTGATAACTGTTTGAGAGGATCTTAGTTGTTTGGAAGTATTTAGGTTTTGGCTTTGAGAGGATGAGTGTATGGGTTTGACAGGTTTGCAGCTTTTGATGAACCCGCTAAAGTGAAACTGTCAATTATTTGAATTTCTCTCTTGTAACTGTTCCCTTCACGTTTCTTAGTGGAATAGCTGTATGTTGCTGATAGGTCACAATCTGTGACTTCTCCATCGTGTCAGTTAACCAGATTTGACTTTTTCTTCTCTTGACTATTGACTTCTTCAACTCGTGGAGTGGCTTGTGTCTTTTCTTGGTACTCCACGATTTCCCTGACTACTCTACCATCTTTGCTTCTTCTTCGATGATCGTAGTCTGTGGTTATGCTTTAATAGACAACTTCTCCATTAGACTCTGAGGGATTGACAATTCTCATCTGCAGCTTGTAATCTTCTGAGGAGATGCTGCTTGTTTCAGCAGAGAATCTTGTGATGGATTTCATATTAGCATTCCTTCTAAAGTAAGGTAGCTCAGGAAGGGCCAACCTATTAGCTGAATGCTAAGGATCAGGTTTGTCCCTAAGGAGCTTACTAGATGAAAGGCTTTAGACATGATTAGTATTGACATCACATTTGACCTTTCTGCTGGGGAGTTCATCTTCCAACTCTGGATTTTCATTGGCGTTGGATTTTGTAGAGGTTATGATCGTGGTGTCCTTCTGCTCATTTGCTATTATCAGATGGTTGATCATAGGTACTCCACGATTTTGAGATGGGTGGCTGATAGGGTTATCAGTAGCATATTTTGGGACATTACTGCTGACTATAATGGATATTCATTTAGTTCATCAGTCACAGAGTTTTGGGATTTTGTAGCTGGAATCTTTCTATTTTGGTTTAGCTTCTGTTTATCTCACACCTCTTGGCAAGAACTCTATTTCTTCATTTTGCTCCCTGAGCTGCACCATCTCTATATTCCCATTTATTCTTTTGCTATTTCTACCATCTTCAATTTTTCTTTCTGTCAGCAATCCTAATATCATCTTTTTCATTTCCAGATCAAGCTTCTGGATAAATCTCCTGATCCTTTTCTTTGATTTGGATACATTCTTCATACTTTCTCCAAATTCAGTCCTGATAACTGTTCAAGCTGAGAGGCTGCTACAGTTTCTCCATATGCAGTTATACTTTGTCTGGACTCTACGATTGGTGATAGCCCTACAATCGTAGTGAGGAAGAACTTCTTTGTTCTGTGACTTTTTTTCTTCTTCTCCTGAAGTTCACAGCTTCTTCAGCTTTTCACTTGATCTTTCTAAGTTAATCAAGTTACTATCTTTTCATCGAAGCACGAGTTCTTCTTCTCCATAATTATCAGAAGACAACCTTTCAAATCTTCTTCTGACTGGAATCATCTCTATCAGATAAGCTTCCTTGATTCATGGAGAGAGATATCTTCGGAACTGATCACTCCACGATTGTTGACATAACTACGAACGTAGTCTCCTTCATTTGACACTAGACTAGATGTTTCGGCTGTTCGTAGTCCTTCCTTAGAATCTTCATTATGAGTTAAGGATGAGTGGAGGATTCCTTGAGACTATCAACTTGTCATCTATCAGCCTTTCTTCAGTAATTTGTCATTCCTCCTTAATCAGAACTGGAATATCTGATGCTGATTTGAGAAGCACTACGATTTTGGTCATTGTGACACAATCATCGTGTGTTGACATGCACAGGCTTGGCGAGGTCTTGATCGTAGAGAACACTACGATTCTTTCAGCTCCTTGATAGACTGCATTCGTGGAGTTCTGCTTCTTTGATATTTCCTCTGAGTGAATATGCTTTGAACGGATAAGCATAGAGGATCTTGTTAATCTCGACATGACTGACCAGCTTCCATATGGTGATCAACAATCTTGAAAGCTTCATTTATGTGAGCTCAACAAATCTTCAAGAATAGGCTTTGGCATAGAGTAATTTGTCAAAGCACATTGCTGAAATGTCTTGAGCCTCCAGCTGGTTAAGTCCTTGTGACTGAAGCCATCTGCTTCAGTATTCCTTAGTGTGGTCGAGTAGGCCAAGTACTTGCAGATTTAGATAATTTCTATTTTGGTATCCAATTTTGATTGGATCCTGCTAGGTTAGTTTCTCAAAAACCCCTATTCCTCATATAATAGATTTTACATCCATTTTAGCATCAATGAACATATCTATGCCTGAATCAGATTTAGATATGACATTTGTCATGCATAATTATGAATGTGTGCAAAATTAGTCATTTTAATAAGACACTCTTTTTCTTTGATGGTTTCATCCTTTGCTTGGTTATGTTAACAGGTTTTGAAGGTTTGCAGAGTAGGAATCAACTCTATTACTTAGTTGTATCTGGTTGATTCATGGAGATGATCAGTTTCTGAGAATCTTCAAGATACTCCTCCAGAACTGATCATACTTTACGTATTATCAAAAACTTAGAACATAGGTTTGAACATACAGACCAACCTTTCAGCAAGAATTACTCCACTTAATCTTAATTAGATCTTGATATGTTTATGACCTATTTTAGACTTCTTTCAAGATGTTATCTTCAACCTAAAACTTGGGTGAAGAGAAATTTTGTTAGCAATTAAGTTTCCAACCTCAATGTATTTTCTCTCTTCCCCTTTTTGGGTAGAGTATGGTCTCTTGATAGAATACTATTATAGTACATAAGGTGATACAACATGATGTACACATTTATATTAATAAGGAACCGTACCTTTACACTGTTAGTTTCTTGACAGTCATTTACCTTACTAGAATGAGGTTAGGTGTTGATGTGCATATCTTTACATTTATTTCTGACAGCTTGTTGCTCCAGTTGTCCTTCAGTCAATCAGTCATAGCCTTGAAGAGATAAGCTAGGAAGATCTTGGCATTTATAGTTCTTTAACTCTCTTGAACCTCAAGGTTCACATCCAACTACTGGTTGGCTTAAACATAATTGAGAGAATCTTCTTTCTCCTCTGTATAAGCACTTCTTGGCGTATATGGCATTTCATCTTTCAGAATGGAGGGTGCTTGATTCTTTGTTGTAGATACTTCTTGACTTCCCAACTCTGGTCTTCAGACTACAAGAATGACTATAGACAAGGATTGGTCTTGATGCTATGGCATTTAAGAACTGGACCAATTTGAGCAGCTTCAGGTGTATATACACATCTACCTGTACACATTATGTCCAACGTGTGAGCTCATCTGCATTTACAAGTTACTTACTACTAAACTAAGTTTAGAACTGTAAGACCCCAAATTTTATGAATAAGATTTAATTTTCTTTATATATTATTTTGAAATAGTAAAGTGTTGATTTGATAAATATGATAAGTTATGGGTGAAATGTGCAAAGTTTACAAAGTAAGCAAGTGATTATAAAATATTCGTTGTGTCGGAAAATATTCGTTTGGTCGAGGAATATTCTTTTTGCCAGAGAATATTCGTACGACGGCGTACGACGGCGCAGTCATTGGTGGACCTCACAACGGAATGAATGTCGGATATAGAAAGCGACAGAAGTAACTTTTTTTATAAAAATAACGACAAAATTATTACCGTTAGTACTGTTGAAATACCCGGTGGTTAAAATACAATAATACGTGGTGTTGCACAGTAGCATACGGTATTGCACAGTAGCATACGGTATTGCACAGTATTTCGAATTATTAATTCTTACGTAGGAAGGCACTTACTCAATTATTGTTATAGTAATTACTGTTCAATATTTTATATTATTGATTCAATAATTGCATAATATTTTATTAGTTCAATATTTGCTACGTTGATATTTTATATCAATAAGTGCTACTTTGCTATTTTATATTATTGATTCAATAATTGTCATTGCACATTATTTCAAATTATCAAATCAATAATCCATATTATTTGAATAATATTATTAGATAGCATTATTGGCAATGTCTAAGGAAGTTCTGTCTAGAAAAGAGGTTGATTAATTGCGCGCTAGTAAGGAGAAATCTTTATCGGAAGGCCCCCTTTTTACTGGGAACGACCTGGTTGTCAATATTGTAGTTCTGTAATATTATTTGTGAATAATTAATTTTTGATATATATGATAAGAAAATATTTATTCAATGTGAATTTAAACTGAGGAATTTTTAACATGTGATATTTGTTGAAAGTTGGTATTTTATCTTGTCCGGTAAAATAATTCATTCAAATATATTATTATAATATTATATTATAGTAGTATGATGTGATTATATAATAGTATGATTAGAATGGTAACATTATTATAGTAAATTCATGGTATAAAGGTTAAACAAGGTGGAAGAGTGCAAATTAAATTTGAACTCTTATGATGCAAACAATGATGTCATCGGAGCGATGAGGTAAGCAATGATGTCATCGGAGCGATGAGGTAAGCAATGATGTCATAGATCGATGATGTAAGCGATGATATCATAAATTATGGCAAAAAGACTATTTTACCCTTACTCTGCCGAGCCTACAAATAGAAGCTCATTTCTTTATTATTTTTCACCAATTCACTAAAGCTATAGAGAGAGAAAGTATAGAGAGAATAAGAGAGAAAGAAGAAGAGTATTCTACTATTACGCTAGTGCAGTTTCCAAAATTTTAAGGTAAGGGGTATTATTTTTTTCGTATTCATGAAGAGAGTTATTTTCTTTCAATATTCGTAAGGATTGTTATTCCATTCTTTATTATTCTATTGAAATAACCTGTCTTCGCGGACTATCGTATGCATGGTGAAATCCTGTTATTATTCTATTTTTTATTATTTTGTGGGAATAACCTGTCTACGCGAACTACCGCATGCCTGGTGAATAACCCTTCGTATTCAGTTGTTATTAAATTATGAAAATAATCTGTCTGAGCGGACTACCACCAGACGGGTGAAAATCCAATTGCAGTTTCGTCTATTATTTTATTTCAGATTCCTAACTCTAAACTTACTACGGTAAGTATTGCTTCTAGAATTCCTGAAATGATAAGAAATTCCTTGAGTTTTGCGCTTCATCTACTATTATTTCACTGGAATATTGGTCTGAACTTTCTTGTAAATTTTTTATCTTTTTATGTCGAGTTACTATTCACGAGTTACTATTTATGAGTTACTATTCACGGGGTGCTATTCACGATAAAAAAAATTTTCTTCTTTCCAAATCATCTTTGATTGGATCCAGGTTTTGATTTTCATTCTTGAACTCTGGATAAATTCTCTAATATTTGTCTTTTATCTCACTGGATTCGTTATTCGTATTATTTTTCATCATTCTCAGTCCTAAATGGTGATATAACTGAATATCTTTGGCCTGTAGTGCAAAGATGAATAATTACGTGATGAATATCTTTGGCCTGTAGTGCAAAGATGAATGAATACCTGATAAATATCTTTGGCCCGTAGTGCAAAGAAGGATAGGTGTTGAGATGAACATGACCAACTCATGATACAAATGAATATCTTTGGCCCGTAGTGTAAAGATGAATATTTGATTCGAGATGTATATTGATTGATGTTACAGGGATAAAATATTGATGGACTTTTAAATCAAAGAAGATAGTAGACATCATTCTCTACTTAACTCTTCTAATGAATTGTTATTTTCGCTACGAATATTGATCTAAAACTTGTTGTCCATAATATTTTATCTAATTTATTGAAGGCTAACGATAATTTGTTTTTCATTATCTTAGTCATAATATTCTTTACTGGGCTAGTTGAGCTCACCCTTTTCTTCTATTGTTCTATTCAAGAAATGAGAATATCGCGGGTACTAGTCGGGGAATGGAGTGATGGTCCGAGTTAGAGCTGTAGAAGTCCTCACTATTTTTTTTTAAATAGTGTGATAATAAATATAATGAGGACTTAGTTTGAATGTTTATATTTTCTACATGCCTGTATTGACACTCACAGTGCCCGATCTTATGTTATAAAAGATTGTATTTAAATTCTGTACCATGTATTTGGCGACTCGGAATGGGTTGGTATTGGACCTATTTTGGGGGCGTCACAAGAACAATGTTTGTGCCTAGGATCAGACTCAAAGCGATTAGCTTTTGAATAGCATGAGAACCTGCTCTGATACCAATTGTTAGTTCCTAGTAGGCACACAATAGATCTAGAAGGGGGGATTGAATAGATCCTTCGAATTTTTAAACCCTTTTCCATTTTATTTTGTATAGCTAAGAAGTTAGCATATGACAAACATAAGAATCATTTCAAGCACAGCGGAATAAGTTAAATCTCCCCTTCATTGATATATTGATAAACATTGATACATTGTTCTTGAAGTTAGTTTAGTTGTAAGTAGTTAGTACATACATAGCAGTTATAGCAGTTAATTACATAATGTAAAGACATAAAGTAAATGACAGAATGTAAAAGATACAAAAGGGTTTTAAGTGGTTCAGAGCTAACTCGACTCCTAATCCACTCTTCTGCACTCTCGTAGGAAATCCACTAAGGAATGGGCAGCACCCTGAATCACTAAGATTCCTTCAAGGCTAGCAGCCCTGGAACTTTAGTTCACTTTTGAACTCTTCAAGCCCTTTGGCTTGGAACTCCTTTAGTTCACTAAGAACTCTTCAAGCCCTTTGGCTTGGAACTCTAGTTCACTAAGAACTCTTCAAGCCCTCTGGCTTGGAACTCATTTAGTCCCTCCGGACAAGGACCCTTTGGCCCTGGCTACTTGTAGTTGTAGTTGTTGTTGTTGTTTGTGCTTTGCTACTAAGATGTCTTGAAGCTTGATCATCTTTGTACTTAGCAGCTAGGCTCGGTCCTCAGCATTCTGCTTCGAGTCTGGACCTCTTTTCTGGTGCAGCTTATCTTCAGTCTGTTCAGCTCATCTTCACTTTCTATCAACTATGCACCTTCACCACATAGGACTGCTAAGGCTTTTCATTGTGGGTCACTTTCTTCTGACCCTTAGCAACCCTTGAACCCTTCTTGAATGATATGCAGACATGGTTCTGCATCTTCTCTTGTTCAGCTTCTAGTTCTTCATGGTGATCCGTAGAGTGGATCTTCTGATCTTCTTTATACTCAGCCACCTTCTTGAATGCTATCTTATTGGCCTTCTCGGCTCTCAGCTTGGCTGCCATCCTCAGTGGCATTCTCATCCTTGTTGAGTGAAGCTTTAGTCTGTTCAGTCCTTCTTCAAGTCTGCTTTACTTCCACCTTCGTAATCTCACTGCCACTGAGACTTGTTCTCTTCAGCTCTGGTAGAACTCGTAGAGTCAACAATGTAGCATTTCATCACAAGCTGGCCAGTATCTCTATAGGTCGTATCAGTTCCTCCTTCACTTTGGCAAACACTACGATTTTGAGTGATTCTCAAGATCATTATTTTCTGTTCTCTTGACAGCTACTGCACTTGCTGACTTTCTCTAGTTAGTCACTTAGTATGAAGTCTTCTTCTGATTGGCTTGTGGAAGACTTCATCTCGAATGGCTTCACAACTCAGTCTGCATATTGATAGAGTTGATGCTTAGATCTTCTATTAGCTTGCATGCCATTTGGTGAGTGCTCTCTGGTACTCTTCATGTAGGATGTATCTTTGTAGCTCTGACCAGAGGCATCATGCTTTGGATATAATGGGAGTGCCCATTTGATGAGAATCGTGTTAACACTACGATTCTTCCCTTAGCGTTGTAGAGCAACCTTTGTGGAAGCTTTAGTTCTGCAGACTACGATTTAGCTTTGTTGCTGCAGACACTACGATTCCGAGATCAGACCTTGACAGTCTACGATTCTGCCTTCATGCTTGCTGTCTTCGTCTGATCTTACCCGATTACGATCTCTGCCTCTGATGATCATTAGACTCCACTATTTTAAGTGTGATCTATGATTCTTGACTTAGCTCTGGCAGTTTCTCGGTCGGCTCATAGACAGGCTGTCTCTTCGATTCTGAACATAACTTCCTCAGCAGACTACGGCTTTTAGGAAGTACTTCTCGACACACTATGAATCCTTTCTTATTTCTCCTGGCAGACTACGAACTCCGAGATCTACTATTCTGCAGACTACGATTCCGCCTTGATAGCTCTCGAGTCTCCTTTGTCTCTCCTGGCAGACTACGATTCTGATGCAGTGCTTCGACGATCAGACAGGCCTATCTATTACATTCTAAGATCAACCTAACAAGATTGATCTTTCTATCTTTATAGTCCTTGTACATCATTTCTTTTTAAGGACTTTACAAAGCTGTTTTGCTTATGTAGGATCAACCTAACATATTTGATCATTTCAGTCTAAGTCCTTGTACATATATTCCTATTATCTATCAAAGGACTTTACACCTTTTATCAATGCAAGCATACTTGCATATTCATTCATTTATATCATAATCAAATCATATATAAATAGGAATAACATTCTTATGTATATTCCTAACATATTCAATATAGCCTTTTCTCCCTCTTTGATTAATACTACGACCTCTTCCTCTTTGAGAGTTATTTGAATACTCAAATGTCTCTTCCTTCAAATAATTATCGTTACCTGGTGATCCTCTTCCATTGCCACTAAAGTCAGAGCCTCTACCTCTGTTTTCTTGGAAGCCAATTCTTTCACGTCCACGACCTCCTCCACGGCCGCGACCACGGGGAGCACCTCGGCCTCCTATAATTTCAGACTTGAGAGCTTGATCATTAGAAGGTGGAATTCTTTGATTAACACGAAACTCATGTGCCTTTAAAGAAGCCTGCAAATCTTCTAAAGACAATTTTAACATATCTTTGGACTCTTCGATAGCTACCACAATAAAATCAAACTTTTGCGGTAAGCTCCGAAGAATTTTCTCAACTACTTTTTGATCTTGCAAAACTTCTCCATTGGTTGCCATTCGATTTACAATTGAAGTAACTCTTGAAAAATAATCAGCAATAGTTTTATTTTTTTGCATTTGCAATTTCTCAAATTCTAAACGCAAAGATTGAAATCGTACCTTTTTTACCTTTTCTTCACCTTTATATATTGATTGCAAAATATCCCAAGCTTCCTTTGAAGTTTCAGCCTTCAAAATTCTATCAAAAATTGGCCTTTCAATTGCTTGATAAATTTGGAAGAGCGTCTTGTTATCCTTCTCCCTTTTCTCATTCAGACTATTTTTCTGAGCTTGTGACAAACTCTCTTCAGTTTCTGGTTCTTCATAGCCATCTTCAACAATGCTCCACAACTTGAAGGACTTTAATAATACTTTCATATTATGTCTCCAATAATCAAAGTCTTCTCCCTTAAAACGAGTAATTAGAGAGACTAGATTGTTTGAATTTGCCATCACGATATTGCTTTTTAAAAAAAATTATTATGAGTTCCCGCTTTGCACACTAATGGAATGAAGTGGTACCAATTGAAAACTTTGAAGGAATAGCTTCCTGGTGTATCAGTAAGTCAGCAAGAGGACCGAAGTGCTTTGTTACTTGAAAGATACTTCAGAAGTTTCCCCACTTGAGACCTTCCTGGAACAAGAGGTTTAGTTTATCTAGGAATCGAAGGACTGAGGATCACCGTGCCAATGCTAGCTCTGATGCCACTTTGATAGATAATTAGGAAGAGTATATTTTTAGGGAGGAAGTGAAATATAACTTTGAAAAATATAAGAACACTTTGATTTCACTTTCTTGAAATGATCTAAGTACATGACTATTTATAGTACTCATATGATACTTCTAGAGCCACATTAATAATTACTATATGACCACATTCATGTACATGAACCTAACCTTTACATGTTCCAAGACATTTCAAATACATGTATCATGTACTTAGATATTATTCATTCATGTACTAATATTAATTAAGATAATTCTTGAACAGTCTAGAATATAGTTATAAATTTGGTTTAGTTGCTAACACTTTTTAAAATGGGTGAAAATTTAAAATTAACAGTAAACCAAGAAAGTAGTGAAATTAAGCAAATCATGAGTACATCCAGTGCCCTTGTTCATGTTATTGTTGATGATGAATCAGTTCTTCGTACTTCACATCCATCACTTGTTGTAGTGGTTTTTGATGAGATGAATTTGTTGGGTATTGAGATAATTTCTAATGAATTTATGTTGAGATGATTTCTAGACTTTGAATGAGATAAAGGAAGAAGATGAAGTAAGAATGAGAGAGTTTTTTTTTAATCCAAATTTAGAAACTAAATTTTTTATTTTGGTTTAACCCAAATTTAGTTAATTTTTGTATTAAAATTTTATAAGTTTTCCACCTTGGCAGACTATATAGAGAAATGTGTAAAAAATTAATTTCTCTCTCACATATGCAAGTCACATGCAAGGCTTCTGTTAAAAGTCAACTCATTTAACGGAATTTGTAACGATTTGATAAATATTTGTAATTTACTGACTCGATTGTAAAAAAATTCAGTTCAATAATGAATTTGTATACCGAGGTCTAGTAGAATGGGGCAAAAGTGTATTTAACCCGTTAAATGTAGTAAAAGTTCTGATTACGAAATAAAATGATGTGTATGATAATTTTGTGTCTAAAATATATAAATATGTATATTTTTCTATTTTAACTCTATGGGCTGTTATGGACAAATTTATTATATAATTATAAATAAACAGTGTTATCTAAGAAAAATTAAATATAAACTTTGTACAATTTTTGATGCAATATACTATTAGTAATATAATTTTAAGAATAAAATACTAAAAATATTAATAACTTTCTATTAGTCCATAAAATTAGAACAAAAGACTGTAACAACATTCATTAAATTGGTTATTGACCAATTTGTTAAAGAAAAATTAAAAACAGTTTGTACATAACAAAATTTGTTTATAATTAAAACAAGATGAATATTAAATGTAATTTTTAATGGTCAATCTCGTATATAAGTAAAAACATCATTCAACGATACTTTTTTTCTCTTTTTTTTTAAAATCAATTTAGCCACAATTTTTTAGAAGACTTGTTTAGATGCATTCATACGCATCCAACATTTACGAGTCTTATGTGTATTTTTTTTTACACATAAAGAATCATTTTTTCACGCAAAGTAGTATAAAAAGTACAATTTACTTATATATTTATTTATTTAGAGTTAGGGTACAACCCAAATCATTTTTTTATATTTATTTATTTAGGATTTGGTACAACTCTAAATATAACTCTGTTTATTTATTTAGAGTTTAGGTCAAGCTCCTTCTTTGAGAATCTCACATGGAAAAAGATAAAAAATACTATCAAAATTGTTCAAAAGGAAGAATGTTCAACATGTCATTTGACAATATAAATAGGAAATTGATATTTTCACATAAAAAATTAATATTTTATATGATCTCTTTCACATGATTAGTGAGTAGGTCTTACATCTATGTGAGAGAGACTCGTGTGAAAATATTATTTTAACATGTGAAAATATCAGTTTCCTATATATATATATATATATATATATATGTATATATATATATATAAATACAAGACTCGTGTTGTGCAACTATGTATATATATAAATTAAAATAAACTAAAGAATATAAATATATATATATAAAAAAAGTTCCAACTTTGACTAGTTATATCCGAATGTTCGATTTTCATTTCATACCTATAGGTTTTCATGATTAGATAATTTGATAGATTTGAGCAAATGACTTAGACTTAGACTTGTATTTTATTTTATACTATTTTATTAGGTACGTATCAACAAAATGTATACCGAGTCTTGTTAAGTATTGTAATAAATTTATATCAAATTATTATTGTGAAACATATAGAACTATAACTCTGTTTATTTATTTAGAGTTTTTTTTTTGATTTACAGTCGGGAGCCGAAGCGAGGACATCTCTCAAAAAAGTTTGGTGCATCCACAAAGATCCGAAATTGAGATCACTTGCTTAAGCGTTCAGAATTCCTTCCACTCAGACCAACCTTCGTTGGTTATTTATTTAGAGTTAGGGTCAACTCGTTTGAGAATCTCACATGGAAAAGATAAAAACTACTATCAAAACCGTTCAAAAAGAAAAATGTTCAACACATGTCATTTGACAATATAAATAGGGAACTGATATTTCAATATAAAAAATTTATATTTCTATATGATGTCTCTCACATTAATAGTGAGTGGTCTCACATTCATGTGAGAGGAATTCGTGTAAAAATATTATTTTAATATATGAAAATATTAGCTTTCTATATTTATACATAAATTAAAAGAAACTAAAGAATATATAAATATATAAATAAAAAAATAAAAAAATGCAAACTTTGACTAGTTATATCCAAATGTTCGATTTTCATTTCATACTTATAGGTTTTCATGATTAGATAATTTGACAGATTTGAGCAAATGACTTGTACTTGTATTTTATTTTATATTTTATTAGGTACGTATCAACATCGACAAAATGTATACAATAAGTCTACAGCGACCAGTTGGAATTTTATTTATTTATTTTGTTTTTGGCTATTAAATAATTAATGTGATTTATTAAAATTGAAATTTTTACAAAATGCAGTGATTTATGTGTCAATTGGATACATGTAAAAAACATGATTGTACAGTCTGTGCAATACTATTTTTTACATGTATCCAAATGATACCTAAATCATTATATTTTGTAAAAATTTCAATTCCAATAAATCACATTAATTATTTGGGAGTCAAAAGCAAAAAAAATATCCCGCCGGTCGCCACCCCGGTCGGAATTCTCTGTCCCCATAGAAAAATTCAAATGTATAACAAGTCATGTTACGTATTGCAATAAATTTATAGTAAATTATAATTGCAAAACAGATTTATTATTCTGGTAAACATACATACCCTACTTATTACTCATGTTCTTAAAAAAGTTATCATTAAAACTTATTTCACCAATTGACCCACAACTTATTTTTTATTCAAATATGTATATAGTATGCGTATCAACTTTTAAAAGGCCGGTATACTTAAAAATCTTTGCTTAAAAGTAATTTATTTTAAATATAATTTATTAAATTCAGAATAATTCACTTTTTTATTTAGTGTTAATTCTATAAATAAATATTATCTATAATTAGTACTATGAAAAGGGACATGGGATAAATCCGAAAATAGAACATTAAATCTAATTTGTTACAAAATTTGGAATAAAAAATGTCATAAAAAGTGGCTCGAAACAAATGAAAGTATCAAACATGGTATTATAACGTCCCTCGTATCAGCCAATTTACGTGACGAAACTACCCTTCTCATTCCAAGCTGAATGACAAATATAGCCTTCAGTTTAAAGCTCACTATCCCATCAGCGCCACCTACACAATCCCCTCCTGTCGGAAGCCGCAAAAGAGCCACCAGAAATCTCGGAAATTACAGAAGATGTCCCGACAAAATGCACACTTTTCAATAAAGTCCCCACCGTTTCCGTTCTACCGGTCGTCCGTTACTGGTATGACTCTCGAGTGTACGTAAAACTAATTAAAAGTACTAGGACTATTTCCGTAATTTGCACCAAAGTACCAACTTCATCTCCACTATTTTAGGCCTTTCAAAATTTATGGGTTTTGTTTGCAAAGTTATACTTAGGATATGTATTAATTCAAAGTCTCTTCTTTGTTTTTAAATTTATATTCGGAATTATAAAATGACTTAATAATCTTATGATTATAATTAGAATTACAGAATTATAATTATAGAATTAATAGTCTTAAAATTATATAATTCTTACAAACAAATATAATCCCGAAAAATTTTACTCCGAGAAATAAAAGACCCAAAAAAAGGAATAAAAAATAAAAAATAATTTTTATATATTTTTTTATGTTCATGTGACCTTGAACATCAAAATTCATATTTATGTGAATAAATCTCTACAAAAAATGAGTGATATTGTCAGAACATAAATGATATTATTATAATGTAGCTGTTTTTTAATTCTTCAAATATAGTTAAAATAATTATAAAATTGTGGTTAAATTTATATTTACTATACTAGCATCAACTTTACTTTAACAATATTAACAACCTTTTAAAATATCAAATTTTGCCAATAAAAATTACAATTATCTCTATATTCATGTGAATGAAGTCGTATAAAAATATAAAATTTCACTTCTAAATATAATTAGATCTGTAAATGAATCGGGCGATTCAAACTCGTAAAATCATCTAAGCTTGTTTAACTTTTAATTAAAGGCAATACCAATAAACTCAATTTGTTTAACTTTCAAAGACAATACCAAATACAAAAAATGCATATTGCGAAAGAAAAACTTATTATGAAACTAACTAAAATTAGCTAAATGCCCTGTGCGAAGCACGGGTTTTAATTTTTAAATAGTATAATTTTTATTTTATTTATTAATTTTATATATAATGATTATGATTATTTTTTAAAATCACAAATTTTATATATAATATTTTTAATGTATACGTTATTTAGAGTTCAAAGTTAAATAGAAAACTAAAAGTAAAATTCTAAACATGACTAAATAGTTAAATTATTTTTATAAAGAATAAAATTATTATAAATAATAAGTTAATATTTACTCATAATATATTTCTATATTTTTTATATTCTTAATATCAGGAAGAATTTCACCTTTCTCAAAATTGAACTAAGCAATATACAAGCATGGAAGGCTAGCAATTGTGAGTAAATGATACGAATGGTTTACCATGGGGATGTACAATTATCCAAAAATACTTTTCTTTCTTTTTTTGCTTTCTTTTTTCCCTCTTTCTTCTTTCTTTACACAATAAAAAGTGTTTTAATTGATGTTAAATTCTAGACTTATTTAAAATAAATAAATTAAAAAATTAAGGAGATTTTAAAAAGTATTTTAGTAATAATTAAATTTTAGGCCTATACTAAAGACAAGAAAAAAAAAGTTGTCATATAGATATATAGAATTATAGATATAAAATTGTTTTGCCTTCTTTAAAAAAAATAAAATACTAAGCATTCATAAAATACTATCATTATGTTTATTTATAAATTAATCCTGGTTAGTTATCTATATTTTAATATAGCTATATTATAAAATTACTCAAGCTTAATATAGTTTACTTATGTTTCAAAATTTTAGTTTGTGGATAATTATGATATAATAATAAAATAATTTGTTATTATATAATATTAGTTAATTATTACGATTGTATATTTTAATATAATTATATTATAGTATTGCTCCAGCTTATTATAGCTAGTTATATTTTAATATTTTTGTTTGTGAATATTTATGATATAATAGTATAATAATTTGTTTTTATATAATATACAATATATTATTTAACAATAATTTGTAAGTGTTTTAATTTAGACTCATGAGAATTAATATTAGTAAAAGATTTTTATAAGAAATAAAATTGTTATAAAATAATAAGTTATTCTAAAGTTTTTTAGAACTATAAATAGTGCGTTGACAGTTAATTTCCAATGCTATTTTTCTAAAAAAAATTATGTTTGTTGAATTATTAATACGAAGTGTTGTGTTTATTTTTAAATTTAAACTTGTGATTATTAGTTTAAAAATTATAAAATAATTTAATAATTTTAAAATTATAATTTTAAGAATAATAATCTTGATATTATAATTATTATAAACAAACATAATCTAAGTATAAAAATTATTTTAGTAGTAATTAATAAAATAAAACTAGGAGGCTTTAAAAATATTTTAGTATAAGTTAAATTTTAGTCAGATACCAAAGACCAAGGCAAAAAAATCAGGAATTATAATCTCAAATTTATTAATCTTAAAATTATAATTCTAAAATTATAATTATAATTTTAAAATTATTAAATTATTTTATAATTTCTAAACTAATAATCATAAATTTAAATTTAAAAACAAACAAAACAAAATTAACCTTAGTTTTCACTTCTTATATGTGTGTATATATTTATCAGTTTTTATGTTTTCTTCTTATTAGCCAAAAACAACAGAAAATAAGAAAGTAATGTGATAAATTAGGGCAAAAATTCAAGAATTAACATCCATTGCTCTATCAGTGAGGAGAGTATATATAACTTCTCTACACCGGAGCAAAAACACCCGCATCGGAACCCTAATTTTTCACCTGAAAACATACAACGGTGATAACAGAGTATATTTACAAGGAAAACAAAGATCGACCTAGTAATACGCGCAAGATCTGCTCCGTTCTCTAAACCTCACTTTTCAAAAATAAAAAATATAATATAATTCCAACATACTAATGAAATTAATCGGAGAATGAATTAAGCAGATCTTGAACGTCCGGCGATACCTCACCGACTCTCAAAGATTCCAGTACTCTTTCAAAAACGAGCACACGGCAAGGGATCCGAAGAACGCCTTTTTGCTCGTATCCGTACTCCTGCGCCGATTTATTGAGCAGATTGATGAAAATCGGGTGATTCAGTAACTCGGCGCTGACAATAAACCGTTCCATTTCCTCGCCAACGTATACCGGAAGGTGTCCCTCCGGTACGCCGCCGGATCTGCGCTGCTTCAAGTTGCGGAAAGCGTTCGAACGGCGCGGCCGGGTTGTAGATGACCGCGATTCTGACCGGAGAAGAGAGTACTGCGAGGAATCGGCGACTCGTGAGAGTCTTCGAATCAATTTCTTCATTATGTTAGCGATTTTAGTAACAAATAAAGAGAATTTTGGAGGAAGAAATTTGGATTTCAGAGAAAATGATGAAATGGGCGAGGAGGGAGAGGGAGGTGGAGCGTGGGGGGAGTGAGGGGATATAAATATTGAAAAAAAAAGTGGAATAGTAAATGTTTTAGAAAGAGGAGAGAGAAAGAGTACGCATTGGAGATAGTTGAGAGGTACAGGTAGGCGTACTAGGCAGGTACAATAAGTTTTATTTTTTAATGATATATAATTAAATACAAAACCCTGCAACTACCAAAATTATCTATCCAGTTATAATTACAAAAGACAAATATCAATATTAGAGAAATTATAGATAAAAATTGATATTGTCACAACAAAATTATATTATTAAAAAAATAAAGAGAGTCCTATTTTATAGAATAATGTTACAGACATAAATTATTTTATAAATTATTGATTGACATACTCTATCTCAGTATATTGATCAATAAATTATTTTAATGTATTATGCCGCCCCACATAAAAAGTTGAGGTGGAGTATGCCACATCAGCAGTTTGTAAAATATTTATAAAATAATTTATGTCTGTAGCATTATTCTATAAAAATAGGGCTCTCTTTATTTTTTTGATAATATAATTTTGTTGTGACAATATCAATTTTTATCTTAAAGTTATAATTTCCCTAATATTAATATTTGTCTTTTGTAATTATAATTGGATAGATAATTTTGGTAGTTGCGGGGTTTTGTATTTAATTATGAATAATGTTAGAGAGATAAATTATTCTATAAATATTTTATAAATTATTAATGTGGCATACTCCACCTCAGTTTTTTATGTGGGACCGAAGATTATATTGAAGTAATTTATTGATCAATATGCTGAAGTGGAGTATGTCACATCAGCCGTTTGTAAAATATTTATAAAATAATTTATATTTGTAGCATTATTCTATAAAAATAGGGCTCTCTTTATTTTTTTGATAATATAATTTTGTTGCGACAATATCAATTTTTATCTTAAAGTTATAATTCCCCTAATATTGATATTTGTCTTTTGTAATTATAACTGAATAGATAATTTTGGTAGTTGCAAGGTTTTGTATTTAATTATAAATAATACTACAGAGATAAACTATTCTACAAATATTTTATAAATTATTGATGTGGCATACTCTTCCTCAGCTTTTTATGTGGGGTCGAAGACTACTTTGAAGCAATTTGTTGATCAATGTGCTAAGGTGAAATATGCCACATCAGCCGTTTATAAAATATTTATAGAATAGTTTGTGTCTGTAGTATTAGTCTTCATTCTTGTTTTTGATAAAAATATTAAATTTCAATCGAATACAAAAAAATAATATCGTCCATTATATATTTATTTTGACAATATTAATTTTGTTTCGACAATATTAACAATCTTTAAAAAACTTACTACTCATTTTTATCTACTTAATTGATAACAAAAAAGGAAATACATAAATTTGAAAAATATAATTTTTATAAATAAATTATTTTAGGATTTTCTATTTAATAAATCGAAAACTGCAAAATTAAAATTCCTTTCAGTTTTTTTTTAGATTTTCTTTTTGTTTGGAAGAGAGAGAAGACATTCCCAAGATATATACTCAGATTCCTGCAATTCACGGGAATATCACTAGTCATGTGAAATTCTACCCGTTTGGCTGCGGGGTAATGTTGTTCCTGTCTCGGCTGGAGACAAACTTTTATTCTTACATTTGATAAGGTTAGTGTAGTGGGAAAATGTTTTATACATATTATTTCGATTAATTACCTATATTTTTTTTATTCATAAATGTTTCATTTTTATAGTGTGAATATTTATATAGACAATATTTCTACTGATGATAGTACACTACAACCGTTCGTTGGTATATATATTAATGAACGTATAACTAAAATGGTAATACCGAAGTTTACCAGTTTCCTTCAAACATTTACCAATTATGAATCAATTGAGCTGTATTTACTTATAGTTATATTTTTATCCTTATCTTTCATTAATCTCTCTCTCTTAATTTAAGTTCATCAGTTTCATTTGTTCTTATTTCTCATCTCATTGAAATTGAATTTTGGTATTTTCTCTTGTAACATGAAATTTGCAGGCCCAACCTTGATTTCCATTGAAGAAAATGATGATGAAGTGGACCTAACATGACACACTTTATTCCTTCTAGTTGGTTGTTAATCTTTCTATAAGACCCCAATTTTTATGAATAAAATTAAATTTTCTCTATATATTATTTTGAAATAGTAAGGTGTTGATTTGATAAATGTGATAAGTTATGGGTGGATGTGCAAATTTTTCAAAGTAAGCAAGTGATAATAAAATATTCATTACTGTCTAGGAATATTCGTTTGGTCGTGAAATATTCTTGTTGTCGGAGAATATTCGTACAACGGCGCAATTATTTGCGGGCCCCATAACGGAAAATTGTTGGATGAAAAAAACGACAAGAATAAGTTTTTCTAAAAATAATGGCGTGGTTGTTACCGTTAAAATTGTTAAAATACCCGGTGATAAAAGTACAGTAATACGCGTGGTTGCATAGTAGCACCCGCTATTGATTATTGATGCTTACGTGAGAATTCACTCAGTTATACTAAGGGGCGGATCTAGGATCCGAACTCAGCAGGGGCGGATTTTTTAAGCTGAAAACTAAAGTGAAGGGTTAAAACTTAACGTGCCATAGTTTGAATACATTATATACCCGTGTGTTTAGATTTTTTAATGTAGTAGTAGTTTAAGTTTTTTTTCCTCTATAAGTTTGAGTTTATTGAGTTTTATTTTTTCCTTCTCCCTATACTTATAAAAAAAGTAAAAAAACAATCAAAACATAAGCCCTGCCTACTCTTTCTTCTTAATAGATTCGTCATTGACCTTATTACCACTTTGAGTTTCGCTTGGTTTATGTACAAATATAGTTCTTCAATTTTTTGTCTTTATCTATTTTTTTTAAAAAAATTAGTGGTTTATTTTGATGTAGAAACAAACATTGGAACACGTATAATCAAAACCTAATCAATTTTAAGGAACCTCTACACTGTCACAATCTTCTTTTTTTCTTAATCCTTTTAAACAAATTAATCAAAAAGTTTTAAATAAAGATCAATCACAAAAATAACTAATGAATAACACAAATAATCTTCAAACGATGATTGAAGTGAAAAAAGTCCCAAAAATGTCTAAACTAAATATATCAAAGTTATAAACTACTCCCTCCCTTCCCAAAAGATGAACAAAATATAATTTGCACATGTATTAAAAAAAATAAAAGTAGAGGAAAGAGAATAAAAAAATCTAAATTTATCTTTAGTGGTCCCACAAGATTACATAAAGTGATGAATACTGTTATTTTTTTATATTAATAGACCCCACTAAATAACATATGTACCATTCACTTTATATATTTTATCTCATATTTTTTTAAACAAAAAAATTATACATTTAGTCATCTTTTATGGGAACGGAGGGAATAGTACATTTCATCTAAAACTAATTCATCTCATTGGAACAATAAAATATATTCTTTCAATTTTAACTTATTGAAATCAACTTCAAATATTTTAATATAAAATATATGTGTCTGATTATCTCCTTCCTACTTCTTCATTAGCAAGCGGAAAGTAGATTAATAGATTTACAGCTCAAATGAAAGCTACAAATTAGATTCAGTTAAATTTTAAAATTAAGAGTAAAATATATTTTTTTACCTCCTCTAAGTATAACTCTTCCATTAATATGCCTCTTTTAAGTTTATTAAATTACACATCTGCCCCTCTAATACCTATAAGAAAAAAAATCAACATAGGCAGGAGCCTATGCTGCCCTCAGCATAGGTCCGCCCCTGGTTATATTCCATTATTGCTACAGTAGTTGCTGCATAGTATCTCACATTATTGATTCAATTATTGTCACAGTATCATCTGCACAATATTTTATATTATTAAATCAATAATTGAGATGACAAGTTATTCATATTATTATTTGCATTATTGACAATGTCTAAAAAATTCTGTCGAAAAAAGGGGTTAGATTATTTAATTACGCGCCAATAAGGAAAAGTCCTTATCGAAAAGTCCTTTTTTTTGGGAATGATCTGGTTATTAATATTGTGAGTTATAATATTAACGATGAATATTATTAAAAATGTGTTTTGTGAAGCCAAGTGAATTGAGATAAATAGGGAGAATTTTTATGAAGTATTTGTTATAAATTTGCTTATTATATGGACTCCCACTTATCCATTTTTCAAAACTGTCGGTAGAAGTTATCTCAGTTTTATTTATATATATATATATATATATTATAATTACATACCTTATACGGTAGGAAATATATATATATATATATATATATATATATATATATAATATTTTATTTAAAATTTTGTTTTATTAGAATATTTTATTGCACAGTAATGAATAGTAAAAATCAGAAATTCAGTTTTTCTCCGCTGAATTCATCCGTGAGTTTTCTAAACTGTGCATCCGTGATTTTTCCTAAATAGTATCCTTCCATTCTCTTATAAATAGGATGCTTAGTTTAGAATTGAAAAACACACCAGAATCAGAGAATTATTCTTCTATAATATTGAGCGTATTTCTTTAGTGTTTAAGGTAGCTTTGAGTGTAGAAAACAGTGCAAGTTTTTTTTAAGAATATCCTTGTCATACCAGTCAGAAATACTCTCCTTTTAAGGTAAGGGATATTATTTATTTCATATTCGAAGAAATATTATTCCCGTTCAATATTCGTAAGGAATATTATTCTCGTTCAATATTTGTAAGGAATATTACTTTCGTTCAATATTCGTAGGGATATTGTCTTCGTTCAATATTCGTAAGGAATATTATTTTCGTTCAATATTCGTAAGGGATGTTATTTTTTTCGTAAATGATGTTATTCTTTTCAATATCATTATACCAAAATATTGGCATGGATTTTATTATAAAATTCTTATTTTTTTCGTCGGGATTACTATTCACGTATACGACACTATTAACGTATACGACACTATTCACGAAAAAAAATTAAATTTTTTTTTTGTCCAAGTTGACTATTATAGGTCCTATCTTTGATTGGATCTAAGTTTTGATCTTTATTCTTAAATTTTGCTCCATAAATAATTATTATGGAGTATTTTTGAACTTAGTTAAACTGATTTACGAATCCTTAATCTTTGTCCTTTAATCTCACTGGATTCGTTATTTAAAATATTTTTTATCATCCTCAGTCCTACATGGTGATACAAATGAGTATCTTTGGCCTGTAGTGCAAAGATGGATGATTACTTGATGAATATCTTTGGCCTGTAGAGCAAAGATGAACGATTATCTGATGAATATCTTTGGCCCGTAGTGGAAAGATGGACAGGTGTTAAGATGACCATGACCAACTGGTGATACAAATGAATATCTTTGGCCTGTAGTGCAAAGATGAATATTTGATTCAAGATATATATTGATTGGTGTTACAGGGATAAAAAATTGATTATGGACTTTCAAATCATAGAAGATAGTAGACATTATTTTCTACTTAACTCTTCTGATGCATTGTTATTTTCGCTACAGTTGTTGATTTAAAACTTGTTGTCCATAATATTTTTTCTAATTGGTTGAAGACTAACGATAAATTATTCTTTATTATCTTAGTCATAATATTTTTTACGGGGCTAGTTGAGCTCATCCTTTTCATCTATTGTCCTCTTCAAGGAATGAGAATGTTGCGGTACTAGTCGGAGAACAGTGTAATGGTCAGACTATAGCAGTGTTAGTCCTCACTATTTTTGTAAAATAGTGTGATAATAATTATTGAGGACTGAATTTGAATGTTTATATTTCGTATTATATACGATTTGTATTGAAACTCATAGTTGTATGGTCGTATTTCTCACGACCTTTTGTTGTAAAAGATTATATTTTGGATTCTGTACCATATATTTGGTGACTCAAAATCAGATGGTATTGAACCTATTTTGGGGGCGTCACAGTTAGTATCAGAGCTTAGGGATATGATCTCTGGCGCAGATCGGGGAATAGAACTAGGAGAGGAGAGACGAGTAAATTCTTCGCTAATGTAAGATCCCAATTTTTTATGAATAAAGATTTAATTTCCTCCATATATTATTTTGAAATAGTATGGTATTGATTTGATAAATGTGGTAAGTTATGGGTGAAATGTGTAAATTTTACGAAGTAAGCAAGTGGATATAAAATATTCGTTGTGTCGAGAAATATTCGTTTGGTCGAGAAATATTCTTTTTGTCGGAGAATATTCGTACGACGGCGCAATCATTGGTGGACCCTACAATGGAATGAATGTCGGATATAGAAAGCGACAGAAGTAAATTTTTATAAAAAATAACGATAAAACTGTTACCGTTAAACTGTTAAAATACCCGGTGATAAAAATACAATAATACGCGATGTTGCACAGTAGCACACGGTATTGCACAGTATTTTGAATTATTGATTCTTACGTAGGAAGACACTTACTCAATTATTGTTACAGTAATTACTGTTTAATATTTTATATTATTGATTCAATAATTACATAATATTTTATTTGTTCAATATTTGCTACGTTGATATTTTATATCAATAAGTGCTATTTTACTATTTTATATTAGTGATTCAATAATTGTTATTGCACATTATTTTAAATTATTAAATTAATAATTCATATTATTTGAATAATATTATTAGATAGCATTATTGGCAATGTCTAAGGAAGTTTTGTCTAGAAAAGTGGTTGATTAATTGCGCGCCAGTAAGGAAAAATCCTTATCGGAAGGCCCTCTCTTTCCTGAGAACGACCTGATTGTCATTATTGTGATTCTGTAATATTATTTATGAATAATAATTATTGATAAATATGATAAGTAAATATTTATTCAATGTGGATTTAAACGGAAGAATTTTTAGCAAAAGTGACAATTATTGAGAATGGATATTTTATCTGTTCTGATAAAATAATTCATTCAAATATATTATTATAATATTACATTATAAGTGTATAATGTGATAATATAATAGTGATGATATTTTGTTACAACAAATTCACGATATATGAATAAAATGAGATGGAAGAAAGAAAAATTGAATTCAGAATTCTTTTAATAATTATAAATATTTTAATATATATATATATATATATATATATATATATATTAAATATATAAACAAGTGGGATATTGGTGGAGGCTTTTGAAATTCTTTGTTGGTGTGCTGCATAATTTTTCAAACTTAGCATACTTAGAAAAATCATCCGTATGTAAATTTGAATCATTTTTTTCGTTCGAAATTTGAAAAAAATTTCTTCTACAAAGTTGTAGAGAATTAAATTTCATATGGAATGGACATAAGGTTCGTATTTTTTTGATAAAAAGGCTATTTGTTATGAATTGTTAAAGTTCCGGAATATTGGGTCTGAATTGATTTTTGGTAGAGGATTTTCTAGAATGTGTGGGCCCCACTCTTGTTGTAAAATGTTGAAGTTTGGTTTTCAAATATGGTGAATTTAAAAAATCATAGGTATAAAAAATAAAATAATGTTTTATTATTTTTTCTCCTTTGGTGTGCTAAGCATTTTTTATAAATAGGGTGCTTAGTTAGAAATAAAAATCACACCAGAATCAGAAAATTTTCTCTCTATAATATCAAGCGTATTTTTGTGAGTATTTAGATACTTTGAGTGTTGATAACAGTGCAAGTTTTCGTCAGCATAATATCCGATATTTCAGTCAAAACTACTCTCCTGTTAAGGTAAAAGATGTTATTTTTCTCGTAAATGATGTTATTTCCTTTCAATATTCATAATGAATATTATTTTCTTTCATATTCCATATTATGGAAGTAATAATATTTTATTTCATATTCCTAAATTTAAAATTACTACGGTAAATATTGCTTCTATAATTCCTGAAATGATCAAAAATTTCTTGAGTTTTGCGCTCCATCTAGTATCATTTCACCGGAATAATTTTTTGAACTTTTTATGAAGTTTTCAACTTTTCATGATGAGTTACTATTTACGGTAATTTTTTTTAATATTTGATTGTATTCATGTTTTGAACTTCATTCTTGAATTTTGCTCCACAATTAATTATTACGGAGTATTATTGAACTTGGATAAACTAAATTATCAATCCCTAATCTTTGTCATTTATCTCACTGGATTCGTTCCTTATATTATTTTTTATCATCCTCAGTCCTAAATAGTGATATAACTGAATATCTTTGACATGTAGTGCAAAGATGAATGATTACTTGATAAATATCTTTGACCTGTAGTGCAAAGATGAATGATTGCCTGATGAATATCTTTGACCCATAGTGCAAAGATGGACAGGTGTTGAGATGAACATGACCAACTGGTGATACAAATGAATATCTTTGGCCCGTAGTGCAAAAGATGAATATTTGATTCGAAATATCTATTGATTGATGTTACTGAGATAAAATATTGATGATGGACTTTTAAATCAAAAAAAATAGTATACATCATTCTCTACTTAACTCTTCTAATGAATTGTTATTTTTGCCGCGAATATTGATCTAAAATTTATTGTCCATAATATTTTATCTGATTTATTGAAGGCTGATAATTTATTTTTTATTATCTTAGTCATAATATTCTTTACTGGGCTAGTTGAGCTCACCATTTTCTTCCATTGTTCTATTCAGGAAATAAGAATATTGCGGATACTAGTCGGGGAATGGAGTGATGGTCCGAGTTAGAGCTATAGAAGTCCTCACTATTTTTTTATAAAATAGTGTGATAATAAATGTAATGAAGACTTAGTTTAAATGTTTATATTTTCTACATATCTGTATTGACACTCACCGTTGTGTGGTCGTATTTTGCACGACCGTTTGATATAAAAAATTGTATTTGGATTTTGTTGAGTGTATTTGACGACTTAGAATATGTTGAGTATTGAACCTATTTTGGGGGGTCACAGTTGGTATCAGAGCTTAGGGATATGATCTCTGGCTGAGATCTAGGAATAGAACTAGGAGGGGAGAGAAGAGTAAATTATTCGCTAGTGTGTCCTACCTAAGCTTATTTAGTATTTAATTTGTCGGTCAGAACATGGGGTTAATATGTGATATGTTAATTTATTTAATTAACCCTTGTTTTGTGGCAGTATTTGAGAATGGCAACTAAAAATCTAAACAATTGAGTTAATAAGACCATTGGGGCACCGCTAATCACCAACCAGGGTAATGTGATGACGGAAGAAGAAGAACGGCAGGCGGCCGTGGAACAAATGGATACAGCAATTCAAGATTTTGCTACTCGATATGCGAGGCTTGAACAGAAGCTCTCTCTGGCAGAACATATGATATTAGAGTTGGAATCTGAAAATACAATTGTCAAAATTCTGATGAAAGAAGAAACAATTGAACAAATAAGAATGGAGGATGCATGGGTAAAAGCCGCACGACGCGTTGATATTTTAGAAAGAGACGTCCGATCAAAAATGGCCAAAATAGACGATATGGATTTCACATTTTGGACAACAATTGGGAGAATTCAACATCGAGTTTGGAATTACCCTGTGCAGAGCAGTCAACCCCAATTCGATATGGATCGAAGAGTAATGATTCAAATCATGGATCAAGAGTGCGACGAAGCAGTTGAGGGTGGAATGTGCTTTATGGCAAAGTTAAGTTCAGCTGGGATGGTGACTCCAAAGGCTGTCCCAGACAAGTCAAAGTCAGCGGTTCAAGGGAAAGCGGTTGTCCTGACTACCCAAAACGCGAGGAACCCGAACGAATTTATCACGGGTTAGTTAATCGTACACTTTTGCGAAGTCTATACCTTATTAGATACCGGTGCTATCCATTCTTTTATTTCACCTGCTTGTGCTCATCGTTTGAACTTTGACTCCTGAGAAATTAGACTTTCACTTATCTGTTGAAACTCCGTTAGGAGAAACCTTAATTACATTCACAGTTTACAAATCTTGTTTGATTCAAGTTGGCACCCTCACCATGACCGTGCAGGATGCTGTACAGAACTATCAACATGACCGTGCAGGATGCTGTACAGTCTCGTGATGTGGTGTCTGGTATCATTCCGATCAATAAAGTTAATGCTTATGTACTATTTGATTCGGGTGCTACTTATTCATTTATATCCGATGACTTTGCTAAGAACTTAGAATTACCTATGGACGAGTTAGAATACCCCATGAATATAGAAATTGCGAATAGAGAAGTGATCCCTGTTAAGTACGTACACAAGAACTGTAGGGTGGATATTAAGGGTAACATTATGAACGTATATCTTATCCCGATTAGACTTGGGGAATTCGATATTATTCTGGGAATGGATTGGCTAGTCAATTATGAAACTATAATTGATTACCAAAGGAAATGTATCAACCCCGTCAAAGGTTGTGTTTTATGGCAGCAAATCGCCTAGACAAGCGAGTTGTCTGACGATGATGCAGGCCAGAAAGTTGTTAAGACAAGGCTGTGTAGGATATTTAGCCTACATAGTCGATAGTCGTAAAGAAAACCCAAAAGTGGAAAATATACCAGTCGTGTGGGACTTCATAGACGTATTTTGGGATGATCTGCCAGGAATTCCGCCAGACAGAGAGGTTGAGTTTGTGATCGATTTGGCGCCAGGGACGGCTCCAATATCGAAGGCACCGTACCGGATGGCTCCGGTAGAGATGAAAGTGATAGTAGTGTGCATACAAGCCAATCATGTATGATGATAAAGCACGTACTTTGTAAACAATCTTATTTATTTATTAATAAAATATTCATTTATTAAAGGCATTTAATTATCTACATGTTGCTGTTTTTATAATATGTAAATAACCCATAGTTTTAAGCAAAGCTTTTAGAATCATGATGATGATCATGCTAATGAGATCTAAATTCTTAGAAAGTTTTAAAACTAAAATAGTTCCCAATCGTGGGATTACTAAAAAGGAGATTAGTAAATCTGGATAGATTGGTACATATGTTGCTTGCTCATTGGATGAGGATGATTGATCTCATGATCATTTGTGTGGAGACACTAAAGCAAGTATGTAGGTGCTTATTGGAGAATAAGTTCACTGAACGTGATTCGCTATGGAATACCTAATGGAGTTTTACTCGCATGTCAATAGGAATTCCTAATGTGATAGTAGTACAAGTGATCCTTGGACTTGAGATCATCATAGTATCTTATATGTAACAAATTATACTTTGACTTATTCCTTAAGACCTTTTAAGGCATATATAGGGTATGCTTGGGTATAATGAGTTACATATGGAGATAATGAATGATCAATAAAGAATCTACCACCTCTAGTAAAAGAGGAGATATGTCCTATGTGATTCGTTAAATGACAACCCAGGAATCCTTGGCCAAGGTGAAACGAAATTAGAAAGGAGTTTCTAATTTGCATTATTTGGAGTTGTGCATTTTCTAATCGAAATATATATAATTAAATAAAATAAGACTTGACAGTAAATCCATGTCTTATATTTAATTGGGACATTGAATGGTGGAAGGATTGAATTGTACGGAACTATTAACTCACAGGTTCTTTTATGATTAATGTTGAAATCTATATTATCTGGAAAGTCGTTGATCGCTAGGGAGACTTATCCCTATTGTAGAATAAATATTATTTATTTAAATAGATTATTAGTTTAATTTATTTATTTAAATAAGATTAAAATTATTTTAATTGATTTATTCACAACCGGTTTAGTATGGAGAACCTAAAGGGTCACACCATAAAAGGAAGAATAAATATTTAAGAAGGTAATGGCATAATCGTAATAATGCATTAAGTATAATTAATTTAATCTATGGTGATAGAATAAATTAAATAGCTTAATGTTTATTATTTAATATTTTGGAAATATTAAATATAAATTAATAAGAGGAGTCTTATTAATATTATTACAATTATTATTATTTTAATTTCTAAAGGAGTTTAGTAATTAATTTAATATTTAGTACTCTCATTTATTCCTAATAAGATTAGGAGACAAATTAATTAAATGAATTTAATTAATTATTCCCATGTGGTGGGAAGCCTAAATTAATTAAAGGAGTTTAATTAATTAAAAGAAATCCCATGTCTAATAGGATTAGAAGGATTGACCAATGTCTATATAAGAGAAGTCTTATAATAGATATTAGATTGATGCAATTCCAATTGTTGGAGAGTACTCCTTTTCTATAGAGAATAGAAAACTAAGTCAAACACCCTCCTTCTTGATAATTCATCTTCCTTGGTGGATCACCTCTAGAGGCCAAACACTTGGGTGGCTAACGTTGATCAAAGAAAGGAATCTAACCCGAAAATTCAAGGAGATCACGAAGAACAAGGAGTTGAACTAGTACCTGTGGAAGCTTCGTTCTACAAGGGTATGATTCCATAACTTCTTATTTATCGTTTTAAATTAATAATTTGCATAAAGGATGATCCGGGTAATGGTTTTGTAGAAATTTTTAAACTCTGATATACCATGCTTCCGCTAATTTTTGCAATTTGATTGCGTCACGATTTCGTACAAACCCAACAGAAAGAGTTGATGATACAACTACAAGAGTTACTGGACAAGAAGTACATCCAATCGAGCGTATCACTGTGGGGAGCTCCGATGTTATTTGTGAAGAAGAAGGACGGGACGATGCGGCTTTGTATCGACTACAGAGAACTGAATAAGGTCACAATTAAGAATAGATATCCATTACCTAGGATCGATGACCTGTTTGACCAATTGAAGGGAGCAAGATACTTTTCAAAGATAGACTTGAGGAGTGGTTATCATCAACTGAAGGTGAGGCCAGAGGATGTCCCAAAGACAGCATTTAGGACTCGATATGGTCACTATAAATTTCTGGTGATGTCATTCGGTTTGACGAATGCTCCTGCAGCATTCATGGGCTTAATGAACGGAGTGTTCAAACCATTTTTGGACAAATTCGTGGTGGTCTTTATCGACGATATTTTGGTATACTCGAAGACCAAGGAAGACATGTAGAACATCTGAAGTTAACATTAGAGACGTTGAGAAAAGAGAAGTTGTAGGCCAAATTTTTAAAATGTGAATTCTGGATTGAAAGAGTACAATTTCTTGGACATGTGATCAACAAGGACGAAATTTCGGTAGATCCCTCTAAAGTTGAAGCGGTGAAAGTGAGAAGTTTTCTTGGATTAGCGGGCTATTATAGAAGATTGATGCAATTCCAATTGTTGGAGAGTACTCCTTTTCTATAGAGAATAGCAAACTAAGCCAAACACCCTCCTTCTTGATAATTCATCTTCCTTGGTGGATCACCTCTAGAGGCCAAACACTTGGGTGGCTAACGTTGATCAAAGAAAGGAATCTAACCCGGAAATTCAAGGAGATCACGAAGAACAAGGAGTTGAACTAGTACCTGTGGAAGCTTCGTTCTACAAGGGTATGATTCCATAACTTCTTATTTATCGTTTTAAATTAATAATTTGCATAAAGGATGATCCGGGTAATGGTTTTGTAGAAATTTTTAAACTCTGATATACCATGCTTCCGCTAATTTTTGCAATTTGATTGCGTCACGATTTCGTACAAACCCAACAGTGGCATCAGAGCCAAATCTTTATGCAATTATTAATTTATTTTTGATTTCATATACATATGGGTATGTATTTAAAATAATTTATTGGGCATAATTTTATTGTATAAAATTATATTTTTTAAGAAAAAAAAAAAAGAGACTTTTTTTGGGGACGAATCACAATTTTTTTTGGTGCTAATCTTGAATTCTGCAAAGAAAAGGTGTTGTCTCTTTCTTACTCCAAAAAGAAGGTGACCCATCAGGAAAGGACTTTTTTAATAAACCTGCAGGACTCTTTTAATAAAAGAAGGTGACTTCCTTTTAAAAAATAAATATGATATATTTATATATTATATTCTAAATAATTTTATAATTAAAATAAAGAGTTTATTTTAATCTTGAAATTGGATTTCATGCAATTTAAAATTGCCCATTAAATGATACTCATATATATATGGAATGTTTTAATTCATGAGATGAATATTTATTTATTGATATATATGGTGATATGTATGAAAATAAATGGGGATTGATTATGGACTATTTGACCAATGTGATTGGATTTTATTTTAGTTGAATGCTTGAATGAATGGGTTTTATTAAATGGGGTCTGCGTACCTCGTCTTCTCTAATTTTTTTTTCTTGATGTAAAATTCTATCTCCCTCCTATGTACTTCCCCTTGACTGTTGATCAAGGTTTCTATTTAAATTAAATAGTTTAATGTAATAAGAATAGTTAGAATTATCTTGAAGAAATTGGAGACCAAGGAGCAAGGAGCGCGTGAAGACCTGTTTGTATGGAGCCCGGGTTTAAATGTAATAGTTATATTTAAATTTAAATTCTTGCACTCCTAGGTTTGACCTTTTGGTTCACTTGGTGGCTCTAGTGAACCAAACTAGAATAAAAGTCCATAATCAATCCGGGTAGAATATAATATTCTATATTGCATGCTAAATATTATATATATTATATTTTATGTAAACATGTTTCGCATGTTTAATAAAATGACGCGTATTTTATATATATATGTGCATGCGCGCTAAACAAAATGAGACAAATAATAACAAACCCCTCAAAGAAATAATATTAAGTCCGAAACGTTCAAATGATATTTGGAATATCGAACGTCGCCTTCTAGCATGATAAATTAATAGAGTATTAAATATTTAATATGAGCTTGTTGTGCTATCCACAAGGCGAGTATTGCGTATTTAAGATGTTAATTAATCACATTTGATGCTTATCAAGAAAATTGAACGATCTAGTCTTGTTGTGCTATCCACAAGGACGAACATTTTTCTTTTTTGAATTTATGGAAGTGCTAGGCTGGACTTAACTTAAATCATTTTAGTTCGGATGTGCACACACTTGACCATTATGATTTAAGAGGCAAAAAAAAAGAAGAAAAAGGAGTTATATAGTGTTGTAATTGACAAGAGTTGTCTACCTATTTATTTGTATATCGCTTGTTGTGCTATCCACAAGGTTATATACATTTGAAATGGGATCCTTATTCTCACTAGCAAATCTTTAATTAGATGTTGCCGAACTATATAAGTGAGGGTAATATAGTTTGATGAAAATAGTGGGAGATACCAATTTAAAATAAAGACCTAAATTTATTTTGGTATGCAAAATTAATAAAATGAATGTTTGCTAAAATGTTATTTTTCACATGCAGAATTTTAAAAATGTCTAAATCACTAATCTCACTACGAAGCATACTTGATGCAAACAAGCTTACCGGGCCGAATTATGAGGACTGGCTAAGAAATCTGAGAATTGTTCTCACTGCTGAAAAGATTTCTTATGTCCTAAATTCAACTGTCCCTGAATCTGTTTCAAAAACAGCCTCTGAGGAAGAGATTGTCACTTTCAATAAGTGGCAAGATGATGCATCTGTGGCTCAATGCATCATGCTCGCATCCATGAATAACGAGCTTCAGCGTCAGCACGAAAAAATGGATGCTCCTGCTATGCTGCTTCACCTCAAGGAGTTGTATGGTGAACAGAGTAGGACTGCTAGATATGAGATATCTAAGGAGCTCTTTCGATCTCGGATGACCGAGGGTACTGCCATCGAGACTCATGTCCTGAAAGTGATCAATTTGATTGAACGCCTTGGACAGCTTGGGTTCGTCATGGATGGGGAGTTGAGTCAAGACTTGGTCTTGCAGTCACTCCCTGAGACCTTCTCGCAGTTTGTGGTTAATTTTCACATGAATAAGCTAGATGTCAGCTTGTCTGAGCTGCTTAACATGCTGAAAACTGTAGAAGGTCACTTCCCACCAAGAAGAACCATATCTTGATGGTGGATTCTTCCAATAAAAGGAAGAGACCTAAGGTATCTTCTGAAAGAAGAAATCCAAGAAGGCTAAGGGAAAGGGGAAAGAAAAGGAACAAAAGAAACCTGATCCAGCTAGCAAAGGAATGTGCTTCCATTGCAACGAGCCGGGTCATTGGAAGAAAAACTGCAAGAAGTTTCTGGCAGACAAGAAGCTTGGAGAAGCTTCGACTTTCAATCAAGGTTTGTTCATGATTGAAATTAATTTTTCAGAAAGTCAAAATTCTACTTGGGTATTGGATACCGGCTGTGGTTCTCACATATGTAATAATGTGAAGGGACTGGTCAGAAGTAGAAAGCTGAACAATGATGAGGTGATCCTACGAGTAGGGAATGGAGCAAAGGTTGCTGCATTAGCTGTAGGAACTTATTATTTAGCAATGCCTTCGGGCAAGTCCATTTATCTTAATAATTGTTATTATGTTTCGAATATTATTAAAAACATTATTTCAATTTCTGTATTGGATATGGAAGGATTTAACGTTGTTATAAAGAACAATAGTTGTTCTATTTATAAAGACGATGTTTTATATGGTATTGGAAATTTGCGAAATGGACTTTATACACTTGACTTACAAGAAAATATATTTCAAATTGAACAAACTAAGAAAAGGAAAAGAGATGATATTAATTATACCTACATGTGGCACTGTAGACTCGGTCATATCAATGAAACAAGATTATCCAAGTTGCATAAAGATGGGCTCCTCGAGCTATCCGATTATGAATCATATCCAACTTGTGAATCTTGTCTCATGGGTAAAATGACTAAATCTCCTTTTAGTGGAAGAGGAGAAAGAGTTACAGAGTTGTTGACATTGATTCACACAGACGTTTGTGGGCCTATGACAACAAGTGCACGGGGTGGGTATTCTTATTTTATTACTTTCACTGATGATCACTCAAGATTTGGATATGTGTATTTAATGAAATACAAGTCAGAATCATTTGAAAAGTTCAAAGAGTTCAGAAGTGAAGTAGAGAAACAAACGGGCAAGAGTATAAAGATAGTTCGATCAGATCGAGGCGGAGAATACTTAAGCGGTGAGTTTCTCAATTGTCTCAAAGAAAATGGTATAATCTCACAATGGACTCCTCCAGGTACACCACAGTTAAATGGAGTATCTGAAAGGAGAAATCGAACACTGTTAGACATGGTTCGATCCATGATGAGTTTTACCGACCTTCCAATTTTCTTCTGGGGATATGCCCTAGAAACGGCTGCATACCTACTTAACAAGGTACCTACCAAATCCGCCCCAAAGACTCCATATGAGATGTGGAAGGGGAGGAAACCAAATCTTAAGCATGTTAAGACTTGGGGTTGTCCAGCTTATGTCAAAAAGTTTGAACATGATAAGCTACAAACTAAATCCGAAAAGTGTAGATTTGTGGGATACCCTAAAGAAACTGTAGGGTATTATTTCTATCATCCAACTGATCAAAAGGTGTTTGTTGCGAAACATGCTGCCTTCTTGGAAAAAGAGTTTATCCATGAAGGGGTCAGTGGGAGTAAGATATATCTTGAAAAAGCTCAAGAACCACAAATTACCACGGATCAAAGTCAGGTACCTGACCAAGTAGAAGAACCTACTATACCACACCCTGTTCGTAAATCTGGAAGAGTACCGAAGATACCTGAGAGGTATGGATTCGTTGTAGAGGATGACGATGAGGTACGCATCATGAATGATGATGATCCATTGAATTACGAACAGGCCATGAGTAATAAAGACTCAGGGAAATGGCTTGAAGCCATGAAATCCGAAATGGACTCCATGTATGAAAACAAAGTATGGACTTTGGTTTCACCACCTGAAGGCATTAAGCCTATTGGGTGTAAATGGGTCTTTAAAGGAAAGACTGGAGCGGACGGCAAGGTGGAGACCTATAAGGCCCGACTAGTTGCAAAAGGTTTCAAACAAAGACAAGGAGTTGATTATGATGAAACCTTTTCACCAGTAGCTATGCTCAAGTCCATTCGGATTTTGCTTGCAATTGCAGCTTATAACGACTATGAGATCTGGCAGATGGACGTGAAAACGGCCTTCCTCAATGGAAAACTTGAGGAGGATGTGTATATGACACAGCCAGAGGGATTTGTTTCAAAGATTGGAATAAATCAAGTCTGTAAGCTGCAACGATCCATTTATGGATTGAAGCAAGCTTCTCGTAGATGGAACATTCGTTTTGATGAGACAATCAAAGAGTTTGATTTTATCAAAAATGACGATGAACCATGTGTGTACAAGAAGGTTAGTGGGAGCGTAATTTCATTCCTTGTATTATATGTTGATGATATATTACTGATAGGGAATGACATTCCTATGCTACAATCAATTAAAATCTGGTTATCTAAACACTTCTCCATGAAGGACTTGGGAGAAGCATCCTATATTTTGGGGATAAAGATCTATAGAGATAGATCTAAAAGGATGCTTGGTTTATCCCAAGGAACGTACATTGATACGATGCTAAAGAGGTTTAGCATGGAAGATTCCAAAAGAGGTCTCATGCCGATGAGCCATGGAATACATCTCTCCAAGAAACAGGCCCCAAAGACACCTGAGGAGAGAGACCGTATGAGTAAGATCCCTTATGCTTCTGCAATAGGATCTATCATGTACGGTATGATATGTACTAGACCGGATGTTGCTCATGCACTTAGTGTAACGAGCAGATACCAGTCGAATCCTGGAGAAGAGCACTGGAAGGCAGTGAAAAATATCCTAAAGTACTTGAGAAGGACTAAAGATATTTTTCTTGTCTACGGTGGGTCTGAATTAAAACTCGAGGGCTTCACAGATTCAAGTTTTCAAACGGACCAAGATGACAGTAAATCTGTTTCGGGGTATGTTTTTACCTTGAACGGAGGCGCAGTGAGTTGGAAGAGTTCCAAGCAGCAAACAGTTGCTGATTCAGTGATAGAGGCAGAGTATATAGCTGCAAGTGAAGCTGCAAGTTGATGTTTCGGATGAAAAGTTTATTACAGAACTAGGAATAGTTCCTAAGTCTCATCTTGAATCTAAACATGTGTTGCGGCACTTTGATTAAAAAAAAAAATCATTGAAAAAGGAGAGTGTAGACTCTCAAGACAACATTGCAGATCCATTTACTAAAGCTTTAACACAACAGCAGTTTGATCGTCACTTAGAGAAGATGGGTATGAGATACATGGCGATTGGCTTTAGTGCAAGTGGGAGATTGATAGTAGTGTGCATACAAGCCAATCATGTATGATGATAAAGCACGTACTTTGTAAACAATCTTATTTATTTATTAATAAAATATTCATTTATTAAAGGCATTTAATTATCTACATGTTGCTGTTTTTATAATATGTAAATAACCCATAGTTTTAAGCAAAGCTTTTAGAATCATGATGATGATCATGCTAATGAGATCTAAATTCTTAGAAAGTTTTAAAACTAAAATAGTTCCCAATCGTGGGATTACTAAAAAGGGGATTAGTAAATCTGGATAGATTGGTACATATGTTGCTTGCTCATTGGATGAGGATGATTGATCTCATGATCATTTGTGTGGAGACACTAAAGCAAGTATGTAGGTGCTTATTGGAGAATAAGTTCACTGAACGTGATTCGCTATGGAATACCTAATGGAGTTTTACTCGCATGTCAATAGGAATTCCTAATGTGATAGTAGTACAAGTGATCCTTGGACTTGAGATCATCATAGTATCTTATATGTAACAAATTATACTTTGACTTATTCCTTAAGACCTTTTAAGGCATATATAGGGTATGCTTGGGTATAATGAGTTACATATGGAGATAATGAATGATCAATAAAGAATCTACCACCTCTAGTAAAAGAGGAGATATGTCCTATGTGATTCGTTAAATGACAACCCAGGAATCCTTGGCCAAGGTGAAATGAAATTAGAAAGGAGTTTCTAATTTGCATTATTTGGAGTTGTGCATTTTCTAATCGAAATATATATAATTAAATAAAATAAGACTTGACAGTAAATCCATGTCTTATATTTAATTGGGACATTGAATGGTGGAAGGATTGAATTGTACGGAACTATTAACTCACAGGTTCTTTTATGATTAATGTTGAAATCTATATTATCTGGAAAGTCGTTGATCGCTAGGGAGACTTATCCCTATTGTAGAATAAATATTATTTATTTAAATAGATTATTAGTTTAATTTATTTATTTAAATAAGATTAAAATTATTTTAATTGATTTATTCACAACCGGTTTAGTATGGAGAACCTAAAGGGTCACACCATAAAAGGAAGAATAAATATTTAAGAAGGTAATGGCATAATCGTAATAATGCATTAAGTATAATTAATTTAATCTATGGTGATAGAATAAATTAAATAGCTTAATGTTTATTATTTAATATTTTGGAAATATTAAATATAAATTAATAAGAGGAGTCTTATTAATATTATTACAATTATTATTATTTTAATTTCTAAAGGAGTTTAGTAATTAATTTAATATTTAGTACTCTCATTTATTCCTAATAAGATTAGGAGACAAATTAATTAAATGAATTTAATTAATTATTTCCATGTGGTGGGAAGCCTAAATTAATTAAAGGAGTTTAATTAATTAAAAGAAATCCCATGTCTAATAGGATTAGAAGGATTGACCAATGTCTATATAAGAGAAGTCTTATAATAGATATTAGATTGATGCAATTCCAATTGTTGGAGAGTACTCCTTTTCTATAGAGAATAGAAAACTAAGTCAAACACCCTCCTTCTTGATAATTCATCTTCCTTGGTGGATCACCTCTAGAGGCCAAACACTTGGGTGGCTAACGTTGATCAAAGAAAGGAATCTAACCCGGAAATTCAAGGAGATCACGAAGAACAAGGAGTTGAACTAGTACCTGTGAAAGCTTCGTTCTACAAGGGTATGATTCCATAACTTCTTATTTATCGTTTTAAATTAATAATTTGCATAAAGGATGATCCGGGTAATGGTTTTGTAGAAATTTTTAAACTCTGATATACCATGCTTCCGCTAATTTTTGCAATTTGATTGCGTCACGATTTCGTACAAACCCAACAGAAAGAGTTGATGATACAACTACAAGAGTTACTGGACAAGAAGTACATCCAATCGAGCGTATCACTGTGGGGAGCTCCGATGTTATTTGTGAAGAAGAAGGACGGGACGATGCGGCTTTGTATCGACTACAGAGAACTGAATAAGGTCACAATTAAGAATAGATATCCATTACCTAGGATCGATGACCTGTTTGACCAATTGAAGGGAGCAAGATACTTTTCAAAGATAGACTTGAGGAGTGGTTATCATCAACTGAAGGTGAGGCCAGAGGATGTCCCAAAGACAGCATTTAGGACTCGATATGGTCACTATAAATTTCTGGTGATGTCATTCGGTTTGACGAATGCTCCTGCAGCATTCATGGGCTTAATGAACGGAGTGTTCAAACCATTTTTGGACAAATTCGTGGTGGTCTTTATCGACGATATTTTGGTATACTCGAAGACCAAGGAAGACATGTAGAACATCTGAAGTTAACATTAGAGACGTTGAGAAAAGAGAAGTTGTAGGCCAAATTTTTAAAATGTGAATTCTGGATTGAAAGAGTACAATTTCTTGGACATGTGATCAACAAGGACGAAATTTCGGTAGATCCCTCTAAAGTTGAAGCGGTGAAAGTGAGAAGTTTTCTTGGATTAGCGGGCTATTATAGAAGATTCATTCAAGACTTTTCCAAGATCGCAACTCCGCTGACGAATTTGACTAGAAAATAGGTGAAGTTTGTTTGGACGGAGAAGTGTGAGGAAAGCTTCCAAGAGCTTAAGAACAGGTTGAGTTCAGCACCTGTGTTATTTCTTCCGGACGACACAGGAAATTTTATAGTTTATTGTGATGCGTCGCACAAAGGACTTGGCTGTGTGCTCATGCAAAACGGTAGGGTCATTGCGTATGCATCACAATAATTAAAAGATTATGAGAAGGAGTATCCGACCCATGATTTGGAGTTAGCTGCAGTGGTATTTGTTTTGAAAATTTAGAGACACTATCTTTATGGGGAGAAGTGTAAAATATATACAGACCACAAAAGTCAGAAATACTCTCCTTTTAAGGTAAGGGGTATTATTTATTTCATATTCGAAGAGATATTATTCTCGTTCAATATTTGTAAGGAATATTATTCTCGCTCAATATTCGTAAGGAATATTATTTTCATTCAATATTCGTAGGGATATTGTCTTCGTTCAATATTCGTAAGGAATATTATTTTTGTTCAATATTCGTAAGGGATGCTATTTTATTTCGTAAATGATGTTATTCTTTTCAATATCATTATACCAAAATATTGGCATGGATTTTATTATGAAATTCTTACTTTTTTCGTCGGGGTTACTATTCACGTATACGACACTATTCACGAAAAAAATTAAATTTTCTTCTATTTGTCCAAGTTGGCTATTATGGGTCCTATCTTTGATTGGATCCAAGTTTTGATCTTTATTCTTGAATTTTACTCCACAAATGATTATTATGGAGTATTTTTGAACTTGGATAAACTGATTTACGAATTCTTAATATTTGTCCTTTATCTCACTGGATTCGTTCTTTAAAATATTTTTCATCATCCTCAGTTCTAAATGGTGATACAAATGAATATCTTTGGCCTGTAGTGCAAAGATGGATGATTACTTGATGAATATCTTTGGCCTGTAGAGCAAAGATGAACGATTACCTGATGAATATCTTTGGCCCGTAGTGTAAAGATGGACAGGTGTTGAGATGAACATGACCAACTTGTGATACAAATGAATATATTTGGCCTGTAGTGCAAAGATGAATATTTGATTCAAGATATATATTGATTGGTGTTACAGGGATAAAATATTGATTATGAACTTTCAAATCATAGAAGATAGTATACATTATTTTCCACTTAACTCTTCTAATGCATTATTATTTCCGCTGCAGTTGTTGATCTAAAACTTGTTGTCCATAATATTTTATCTGATTGGTTGAAGACTAACGATAAATTATTTTTTATTATCTTAGTCATAATATTCTTTATTGGGCTAGTTGAGCTCATTCTTTTTATCTATTGTCCTCTTCAGGGAATGAGAATGTTGCAAAAATTAGTCGGAGAACAGTGTAATGGTCAGACTAGAGCAGTAGTAGTCTTCACTATTTTTGTAAAATAGTGTGATAATAATTATTGAGGACTGAATTTGAATGTTTATATTTTGTATTATATACGATTTCCATTGAAACTCGTAGTTGTATGGTCGTATTTCTCACGACCTTTTGTTGTAAAAGATTGTATTTGGATTCTATATCATGTATTTGGCGACTCAGAATGGGATGATATTGAACCTATTTTGGGGGCGTCACACTTTCTGTTTTCTTATGTTAGTTGATAAATATTGTAGGTATTATGATCCTTGGGAGAACAAGAAACAATAACAAATTTTGTAGTTATCGTGAAACATTATCTATTTATATGTGGAGTATTGATTTTATTATCTAATTATACATTAGTTTATCAAATAGTTTAAAAAAAGTATAGCAATATTTATATTTACTTGAAATATTAAATTTAATATTTTTATAGAGATTAATAATAATAATAAATATGAAATCATTGATTTGAAAATCAATTATAATTTTCAATAAATTTTGATTATTTAGCAATTAAATTTATAATTTGTAATAGTTTTTTCTTGAGAAATGACATTAATGAAGTATTATTTTTCTTACTAAAATCTTCTCTAGTTAATTAGTTAGTCATCAATGAATGAATTTCTCTCTCATTAAATTGAAGAAAGATTTTCAATTTATAGTTAGTGAAGAAAAATTTTCTCTCGTTAAATAAATTTGTTCGTCACAATATATTATTTGTGTGGGAATAAAACTATTCACTAATTTCAAATAGTTATTCTTAAAATATTATCCATGAAGGAAACCACCCTTTCACTAAATAACAATATTCAATTATCAAATATAATTTGAGAATAAAAATTTATTCACAATATATACTTCACAAAAAAATTTAGTTACTGTTTAGCGAATGCGAATGATACCCTATTGCGAAGAGGTCTAATGCGAGCAATCGTGTGAAAAAAAAATATTTTTCCGCAATAAATCTTTTTTGATTGAAATATTATGTATCTAGTTACTATTTAGCGAAAGATGCCCTATTACGACGAGGTCTAATGCGAGCAATCGTGTGAAAAAATATATTTTTTCGCAATAAATCTATTTTGAGTGAAATATTATATCATGTGAATGATTTGTCATTTACTAGATGCTATTTTTGATGTATTGTATGTTTGATGTTATCTGCATTTTGTGATGTCATTACTAATATTTTAATGCTATATTTATTTATAAAAATGATAGGTGAAATTCGACTATTTATATTAATTTATTATCATTTTTTGTTATTTTTTCCAGGTTATTTGATGATGAATTATAATCTAAAGTAAAAAAATGGTATTATATAATTCTACTTTTGAGGTATAAACTGAACTTAGAAATATTAGAAAATAGTTCATGTATTAAATAGCAGATTAATTATGAGATAAAATAATTTAAAATAATAATAAATTATTACAAATAGTCATATCCCATCTATTATTTTGTTTGGAAATATTATTCTTTAAAAAAAATTATTGTAACTTTTTTATCTTTTGTAACAAGTTATAGTTTTAATACAATTTAGTCTTTAAAATTATTTGATGAAAAAAATATATAAAATGAATCATATTAATTTTAATTTTAAAAACTTTTCAAACATAAAATCTTATATTTTAAAATCGAAATAGTATTTATTTCTTTTATCATGGTTCAACATCATACTACCCTAACCACAAATAATTTCGTAATAAAGAGCTGCACTGAGAACCTCTAATTCTCGCCGCCTTTCACAGAAAGCTGTTGATTTCGGATTGAGTTTAATGAATTTATTACCATTTAGAAGCACATATTAAAAGTCTTAAACATATCACATTAATTAATTAACAAATTTGGTTTAATATTAATAAGGGAACTAATATTTTCATATGTTTTTTTGATATTTTCACGTGATTCTCTCTCACATGAGCATACAGCTGATCCCACTTTTATGTGAGAAAAAATATGTTAAAATATCAAAAACACGTGGAAATAGTGATCCCCCCAAAAAACTAGTAGGATAATTATTATCCATAAGTTTTGATAAACATACAATACCTAAGAGTCCTGTTATACATTGAGACGAATTATGATTAATGTGGTAAAATAAGCAAACAGTTCAGGCTCGATTCGTACTCGCTCGACTAAAAGTTCGATTCAAGCTCGACTCAAAATATAAATGATTTAAATATGAGCAAATTTTAAAATTCGATAAATTATTCGAACCTACTCGAATTGCAATTTTTTATTGATACTAGGATTATATTCGTTCGAAAAGTTCAAACTGCTAAGACTTAATTCGAGATCATGCTCGGCTCGATAGCTAAACGAGCCTCAATCAAACTTTATTTTATCCTCGATAAATTTCATGAATTAAATCTGAGCAACTCAATATTCGACTCGACTCATCACATTCTTAATTATGATTGCGACGTATGTGCAAACATGAGATAGGTAAAGAATTAAGAAGTGCCCCACTTTAATTTATTCTTTCTTATCGCATGTACTTCCGCATTGATGGCAATCCAATTTCGTCAAATATTTATCCACTTTGATCGCAATCCAACTTCGCCAAATATTTGTATCATTTTTCAATACTTAATTATCTACCTCTTAAACAAGATTAGAAAAGGATAGTAATAGTAATCATAAATGCTTACCAAATGTAATTGTACAACAATAGTGGCTAATAACACATCCACGAATTCATATTCTATAAACACCATACATTCATTCTGTTTAGGGCTTTAAACCAACAATGCACATTCTGTTTTAATGCTTTACGAATTCCCTAAAGTAAATTTAGGTGATGTGATACAATTCAATTCAATGCTGCCTTAAGATCAAACGTTCAAGTTTATTAATTTTTCAATAAAGTTACCTCTAAATATTAAAGGTACTCACTCCGTCCCTTAATATAGGACGTTGTAGAGTTTTTCATTTGTTCCTTATTATTTGACGTTTGTACAAATCTAGGAGGGTTAATGACAATTTTTTCAAAATTACCCTTTATTACTCTGCCTATTTTTTTGATACTTTTAACTCTTTCTCTCTCCTTATCCCAACAAAACTTTTCCGCCCCTCTCTTTCTCTCTCTTGTTCCATATATTATGAGGGAGAGAGAGTTTAGATAATTTCTAAGCTAAAGATTTTTTATGGGGGATGGATGGGATGGAGAGAGACAAATGAGTAAATGAGGCATGAGAGTTTTTTTAGGAGATAATTATGAGAAAATGTGAGAGAGAGTATGAGATAACTATGATAAATGATGATTTAAGAGTAATATAGACAATTGAGTACTATATTTAATGTTTTTCAATCATTATCTTAATTCTTGTGTCCACCCCTAAAACGTCTTATATTAAGGGATGGAGTGAGTAATTTTTTTTTTAAATTTCCTCTGAACTTAGTATTTACTTCGTAATCTTATTAATAAAAATATTTATTTAATGATAAAAAATATTCTATATTTTCTCATATTTAAAAATTAAGGTTATCTATTATAATTATGTAATTATTTAAATTTATCTATGAAAAAATTATAACATTTGTAATACTAGATATTGTTAGCAATAATGTTGAGAATAAGTTTGACATAATTTCTTTTATTAAAAGTCATTATTTATAAATGTATATTTAATTTTTTTTAAAAGTGAATATTTATTTTAAAAAGAAGATTTTTTTTCTTTCATCTCATCCCTTCCCTTTGCCTAAATTAAAACTCGTGAATAGACCACGAAAGAAATTAAAGACACGTACCCTACAAGCAAGGATAGAGCTAGTATAGGGCTTAGGTGGTTTTGGCTTAAACCCAAAAAATTTTAACTTTTTTTTAAGTCTATAAAATTTTAAAGTTTTTACTTTAATTCCGCTAAAATTTATGAAGTAATTAAGTATGGATAACAATCTTCAAAAAAAAGACTCATTTAACTTTTAATTTTTAAGTCATTTTAAAATAGGCTTAAATATAAATTATTATCATAAACTATTGACTTTTTTCTACTTTGGTGATTGACCTTTTATTTGTTTCAATCAAGTCATTAATTTATGACGTGACAACGTCAATTGAATTAAACTGAAAAAAATTAACAGTTTAATCACTTAATTGAAAAAATTGAATGGTCAATTACCGAAGTGAAAACAGATCAATAGTTTGAGGTGGTAATTTATATTTAAGTCTTAAATTAATTACAATTTGAGTACACATCAACTTTAACATTTCGCGTGTTCAAGCGACATCATCAAGTTATGATGTGACAAGTTCAATTGAACCAAAAGGAAAAAAAATTAATAGTTTAATGATCTGATTGAAAAAATTGAAAAGTCAATCACCAAAGAGAAAAAAGATTAATAATTTAGGATAATAATTTATATTTAAGCCTTTAAAATATGGACAAATATAGAGTATCTTCTACACAGTTTTGTGTAACATACATGTCCCTATATTATTATAATACAAATAAATCTTGTTCAATCAAAAAAATATAAAATTGCACACAAAATGTAACTAAGGGCACTTTATTTATGCTCATGTTAATTATTCAATAATTATATTTAGCTTCCTTAAATAATATTTTTGAGTTCTTCCCTATCTAGTGCCTACATGGTAGAGTATAGAGTAACGGGTGTAGTAACGAACACCCTTGTCTAGGGCTGCAAACGAACCGAACTACTCGCGAATCGGTTCGATTCTGTTCGAGTTTGGTTCGGTTTGAGTTCGACTTGCTCGCCTAGTCGAGTCAAGTTCGCACAGAGTATGCGGTTCGATTGCTCGATCGAACATGTTCGAGAACCATGTGGTTTGGTTTGTCTTTGGTCGCAAACAGTTCGAGTTCGGTTCGGTTCAGTTCGGTTCGGTTCGGTTCGAGTTTGGTTCGGTTTGAGTTCAACTTGCTCGCCTAGTCGAGTCAAGTTCGCACAGAGTATGCGGTTCGATTGCTCGATCGAACATGTTCGAGAACTATGTGGTTTGGTTCGCCTTTGGTCGCAAACAGTTCGAGTTCGGTTCGGTTCGGTAAGTTCGAATTCAGTTCGATAAGTTCAAGTTCGGTTCGATAAGTTCGAAATCGGTTCGAGTAGTTCAATTTTTTAATTACATGTTTAAATTATTTCTAAAATTATAAATACAAATAATTGGTTATTTCATATTAAATTCTAAAATTTGTCTTATTAATAATTGTTAAATTTGTAGTTATTTTTTTATTACCTAAATATCTTTTTGTTTTTTTAATAATTTATTATAAGTAAACTTTTTATTAAATAATTAATAAATAATAATGTGTACTTTTTCACCTCTAAATTCTAATTTAATTAAATAATTTTAATATTTTCATAAAATTTTGAACAATGATTGTTGGATTATTATAATTTACATCCCAAATAATTTAATAAATTATAACCCATGTCATAATGCACATAAATAAAGTCATTAATCATCATGCAATGACAATTTGACATTCATTAAAGAATGATACAATACAGTTGCTTCCATGTACATCAGTTATTTAAATTATCAAATCGAGATATAAAATAGAGAAATCAAGTCTTTACTGTACTTATCGAGACTTCGATAATAGAGTAATAATCATCAAATTATTTACTGAATAATTTTGAAACTTTAAAAAACTATACATAAATTTGAAAATCAAAAATAAAAACTAGATATTAAATTTAAAAATTATAAAAAAAATTGAATATTAATTAAAAATGACAACAAAAGAAATACATTACTAATATTAAATTGTGAGTTTTTGATAATAATTTATTTGTAGACTCTGCTTGAAGTGATTGGACCTTGAAGAGTTGAAAGGCTTTTCGATATTAATATTTGATTGTTGATATTTGTAAATCAAAAATTTTTAGATACTTGTTGACTTTTAAGTTAATTATAATTTCTAAGTTCTAAGTAATCATTTTTGATATTGGTCTTTTTGGATGAATGATGATTATCATACTTGGTCTAATTTTTGATTGAATACTTAGACTCTTAGAGAATATATTTTTTGTATTTATTTAACTTTTTGTGCTTTAGAATTCTAAGTTTGTGTTCTTGAACTAATTTGTGTTCGTGAACAAGTTTGTGTTCGTGAGCAAGTTTATGTTCGTAAACAAGTTTGTGTTCGTCAACAAGTTTGTGTTCGTGAACATGTTTGGTGTTCGTGAACATAGTTTGTGTTTGCGAACAAACTTATGTTCGACTTGTTTGCGAATTGTTCGCGAACTCGATTATGTTCGCGAACAGTTCGTGAACACCAAACGATCCGAACTCGTACATAGTTGTTGGTTCGATCGAGTTACTCAAACATGTTCGTGTTCGACTAAAAGTGTTCGAGGATGGTTCGAGTTCGACAAAATTCGGTTCGGTTCGGTTCGTTTGCGGCTCTACCCTTGTCCTTGAGCAAAGATAATATCACCAGTCAAAACAATTTATTTGATCCCTATATTTATGGTTTTTATTTTATTTTAAGTCTTATAGTTTTTGTTCTTTTAAAAATCTCCTTACACTATATTTTAGAGTATTATTTTAGTTGTAAAATGGTGCCACCTCATTAGAAAAGTTGACACGACACTTAAATAAAAAGAAAAAAAAATACTTAATCGTAATTTCTTGACTTTAAATATGTGAAACCGTGACAACTCGAGAAATCGGATAATCTTGTAAATTAAATTTAAATAATTATTATTTAATAAAATAAGTTTTTATTGATAATAATTTTTGTTATGTGTTTAAAGGTCTTATTTTGACCTAGAATGCGTTTGTATGGTAGTATTTATGAGTTTCAGATTAAGGAAGTAAAAAAATTTCAAAAAAGACTTAAAAACACTATTCACCCAAAAACGCGTTTGCGCTTTTTCAATTTTTTGAAGAATGCGTAAACGGTAATTTGATGAGGAAAGTCGGAATGTCAAATAAAATTTGAGAAACGATAAACGCAGTTTTTAGACTGTGTATTGAATTTAAGAAGATTAACTAGGAATAATATGAATTATTATACGAGAAAAATATGAGTATAATACAAAGTATTATACGAGTATAATACGAAGATTAATACGAGAATAATATGTGAATAATACGAGTATTACACGAAAATAATACAACATATAATACGAGAATAGTATGAAGTATAATACCCGTATAATATGAAAATTATATGATATAAATACGGAAAGTCAGAGTCAAGGAAAGTCAAACTCAACAAAAGTGGCTAGATTTTTCGACTTTCCCACCAACTAGCCACACCCTAGTTAGCATTTAACCATGGTTAGTTAGGTGTGATTAGGTTAAACAAATATCAAATAAACCGAGGAGGTGCCATTAATGTTGTTGATGACACAAAAGTTGTTTCATTATGTTAACTCAAACTTGGTTAAATGATGATGGTTAAGGAGGGGGTGGTTTGTAAGTTATGCAAACCTAAGGGTGTTGACTAATCAAGACCCTAAGTTAGGTGACCAATTAATAAAGAAAACAAAGTTGATTTAATGATCATATATCCGTAAGTCTTGCTTTTCTATTAAAGCTAAGGCATTTTTCTTAATTTGTTACTTTATTTCAACTAACACATTTAAGAGCAAACATAATACTGAGAGAGAAAATGAGAGAATTTCAGAATTGGGAAGGAGAAGAGGAAGAGAAAAGCTAGCAGTTTGCAAGCTTTGTCAAGAGGAAGAAGAATAAAGAAGAAAGGTAATATCAAAACCTAACTTTTAATTCATTTTCTTTAGGTTTCATATGTAAAAATCATATAGCTTAAGAACATGGAAGTATAAGATGATAAAAATGATGATTACTATGGTTTAACCATAGAAATAAGTATGTAATAAGAATTTGAAATTTAGTTCATCATTTTCTTTTTAAAGCTTTTCATATGATTTATGAATTGCTCTGTAGTTGGATGATTTGTATGAATCATATGAACGATCTGGAGAAATAAGAAAGAATTAGTGGATTTAAAACACTTATATGTATGTTTAAAGAGAAATCATAATTAAAATAACGGTTAAAAATGAAGAAAGAATGAACAAAGAACGAGTTGTTGATGGAAAAATTGAAAACCATCTTTAGAGCTTGTTGTTGATGGACAAGTTTAGAACCATCGTATATATGTTATTTGCAATATATCTGGTTAGGAGATATTAAAGTGTAAGAAATGTTCCAAGAGGAACGAATTAAGAATAAGCCTATAACGAAGTTATGGTAAAATTTTTAGTAAAAGACGTTAAGCGTTAAAATTCGAGATCGGTATGATTTTCGAACGAATTTAGAAAGTAAGCTAATGATCCTGAATAATTAGAGTTTCATAAGATTTTTAGAGAATATGAAAAACGTGAGTCGTGGATTCAATAACGAACTCATTCCGGGTTCGGATGAGTAAGTTACGGAGAAATGAAAATTTAATCCAAAGTTGAAAAAGTAAGCGATGAGAGATTTTTAAGCCGATTAAAAGGCTTGTTAACGGATTTAGAAAATAATTATGTCCGGGGGAAGTTGTAGTATGTAATGGGAGCAAAAAGTAGCCTCAAGAACGGATTCATTCGGAGTTGGAACGAAGAAGTTATGAGATTGCAAAGTTGGCATTTTAGTCATGTTAAAAAACCTAGAAAAATTCTGAGTTTTAGGCCTGGCGCCGGCCAAGGCTTAATTTACAGTTTCGGCTCCGGATCTGAACCACTGTTTATAGGCGCCGCAGCGCCGAATTTTGTACTAGATCCAGTCGCCGCTGCGCCAGTGCAGGGGAAGGCCCACTGATGAGTATTTTTCTACTCAGAACTTGGGGAAAGTATGGAGAACAGTTATAAACGTAAAGTTCACTTAATGTAGCACTTTAAGGAGTGCTTAGAACCTTAAGTAAAGGTTGAATGTGAGTTTAAAAGGTGAATAACGTAAGCTTTAAACACTTAAAACAATAAAACATTTAATGTACGCATAAAATAAACGTTCTTAGCATACACACGAGTGTCTGGTTTGGGCGTAGAGTAACAAAGTTTGATGAAGGACGTGTAAACTTCGAAAAAACCGAGTTAGTTGTAATAAGTTAAGTGTTCCGAATCAAATGAAATGAACATTATAAGATATGAACGAGAGTTAATGTAAAACCATTGTAGAAGATGATTATAAGTGTTAAGGCATTCTGAATGTCGTAACGCCGAAAGATGATAAATAAGGTTTGGTTGCGTAAACTTAGGTTATTAAACGCGAACCATAAGAAACTAAAAAGTTAATTCAAACCAATGTGTAATTCAAATATATGACTAATTGGTATGTTTTATCCTTATGATATATAGGGATTACGAAGAGCAGTATAGCGTAAGGTGTGCTTAAGGCAAGTTTTCTAACTTCATTCATATTTTGAAATGAATGCTAGTTTCTTAAATTTACTCAAATGTTGTACTTGAGAAAGTTTTATCTATGTGCAAATGTGTTATATTTGTACAATATGTTTATTGTGAATGAGGCCATGTGCCAATTTTTTGCACTTATGTGGTATTGAGATGAACTATTCTGTGATTGAACTGTTCAAGTTGAAAGAGTTATGTTTATTCATGAACTATGATAAGATTAAGTATGTGCTAATTATTTTAGCTGGACAAGATGATAAGAAGTTAATCAAGTTAATATGTATGTACAGTCATACTTTTTAACTGTTAGCTTGTAGTATCTGAGTTAAACGACTCCTTTGTAGGTGCAGAGGTTTATGATGAGCTAGGAACCGATCTAACTCGTTGTGAAAGACAGTGTGATTGAGACAAAAAAATAATTATTTAGTTTTTAGTAGGGAGCCACTTAGTTTACTATACTGATAACTATTCAGAACTCGATGTGTGCTAAGTATTGTGTTTTGCAAATGTATGTTGAAAATGTGGTTCTTTTCACATATAATATTATGTGTGATGAGTTAAGTCGTAGAAGTGTTAAAGAATATATTGTTGTTAATATATATGAGAAGATAGATGTTATTGATCTGTTACAATGATAAGAATCATAATTATTCCTGTTTTTCGAGCTGCTTCATAACTCTTGTTCAATTATTGAAGTTTTTAAAAGAATATTTGATTCTTGATTTTGTTGTCATTTAACTGCTAGAACTTGCTGAGCAATCGAATGCTCACACTTGCTTAAAATAAAAATATTTTTAGCTAAGATAGAAAGAACTGAAGGATCTAGTGAAGATTAGAGAAAGATCAAGCTTAGTTTTGTAGTGTAATTTATTAACTTTTATTTGTATCTGTTGTGGCGGATGAAAGTCACATTTGTATAAAGGAAAATAATAATATTGTGACGCTCCCAAAATAGGTCTAGTACACAACCCATTCTGAGTCGCCAAATACATGGTACAGAATCCAAATACAAATCTTATTACATTAAACTGTCGTGTAAAATACGACCACACAGACTGTGAGCTTCAATACAGATATTATGTCGTATATAATACGAAAATATCAACGCTCAAATTAAGTCCTCATTATAATTATTATCACACTATTTTACAAAATAGTGAAGACTACTATAGCACTATCTCGGACCATCACTCAATTCCTCGACTAGTCTCAGCTATATTCTCAAACCTTTAAAAGAACAATAAAAGAAAAGGGTGAGCTCAACTAGCCAGTAAAAAATATTATGACTAAGATAATGTAAAACAAATTAACCTTAATCCTTAACAGGAGAAAAATATTATATAATACAATAAACAACAAGTTTTAGATCAACAACTGCAGCGAAAATAACAATCCATTAGAAGAGTCAAGTAGAGAATGATGTCTACTATCTTCTATGATTTAAAAGTCCATCATCAATATTTTATCCTTGTAACACCAATCAATAAATATTTCAAATCAACGAATTATCTATGCACAACTGGCCAAAGATATTCGTTTGTATCACCAGCGGTCATGATCATGCCAAACAGTCAAACACCTGTCTATTTTTGCACTACAGGCCAAAGATATTCATTAATCAACAGTTCATCTTTGCACTACGGGCCAAAGATAACTTTCACCACAATTTAAGACCGAGGATGATGAAAAATGATATAAAGAACGAATCAAGTGAGATCAAGAAAAAATATTAGAGATTTATAATTTAATTTATCCAAATTCAAGAATGTTCAAATTGTCAACATGATAATCAATTGTGGAGAAAAATTCAAGAATGATATTCATATATTAAAAATAATTTGGACATAAAAAGAAACCAATTTTTTCATGAATAGTATCCCGTGAATAGTACCAGAATGAATAGTACCCCGACATGAAAAGATTAAAATTTTAATAAGAAGTTCAGACCAATATTCTAGTGAAATAATATTAGATGAAGCGAAAACCTTAAGCAATTTTTAATCATTTCAAAAATTATAGAAGCAATACTTATCATAATAAGTTTAGATTTAGGAATATGAAATGAAATAATATACGAAACTGCAAATGAATTTTCATCCGTCATGCGGTAATCCGCGTAGACAGATCATTTTCACAACTTTAATAAAGAATGAATACGAATGATTATTCACCAGGCATGCGATAGTCTGCGTAGACAGATTATTCCCACAGATTAAAAAAGAATGAATACGAAGGGTTATTCACCATGCATTCGGTAGTCCGCGTGGACAGGTTATTCCAACAATTTAATAAGGAATAGAATGATAACCCTTACGAGTATTGAAAGAAAATAACATCATTTACATTAGTAGGAGGTTGAATACTGAAATAGTGTAGTAGCAGAATACTCTTCTTCTTCCTCTCTTATTCTCTCTCTATAATTTCCCTCACTATAGCTTGTGATTATAACTTTGCTCTTCAAAATGGTAGGAAATAATGAATGGATGGAGGAGTATTTATAGGTTAGGAAAAGGTGGCAAATAACAAGGTTAATTATACTTTAGTACCTTCATCTTTACCTCTATTTTTAATTTAGTCCCTCAAGTATTATCAATCTTGCACAACATCCCCTAATAGTACCTGAATGTGAACTAATAGTTCCTTGCATGTGAACTAATAGTTCCTTGCATGTGAACCAATAGCAATTAATTGCTTGTTTGGTCAATTTAATATCCAGAAATTAACTATTATCTAAATAAATGTAGATTTTCACTAACATTAATATTCCCAACACAATGAAAATATTTTTATCAATAATTCATCATTAATATTAGAACTTACAATATTGACAACCAGATCGTTCCCAAGAAAGAGGGGGCTTTCCGATAAGGATTTCTCCTTACTGGCGCGCAATTAAATAAACTAACCCCTTTTCTTGACAGAACTTTCTAGAAATTATCAACAATGCTAATAATAATATGAGTAAATGTTTCGTGTCAATTATTGATTTAATAATATAAAATATTATGCAGATAATACTGTGACAATAATTGAATTAATAATATGAGATAAGATGTAGCAACTACTGTGGCAATTATTGAATGAAATACTGAGTGACTTCTTATGTAAGAATCAATAATCATTGATACTGTGCAATATCGTGTGCTACTGTACAACAACGCGTATTACTGTACTTTTATCACCGGATATTTCAACAGTTTAACGGTAAAAGTCTTGTCGTTATTTTTATAAAAGGGTTATTTCTGTCGTTTTCTATATTCGACAATTATTCTGTTATGGGGTCCACCAATGATTGCGTCATCTTACGAATATTCTCCGACAAAAAGAATATTTCCTGACCAAACGAATATTCTCCGACACAACGAATATTTTATGACCATTTGCATACTTCGTAAATTTTGCACAAATCACCCATAATTATAACATTATAACAAATCAACACCTTAATATTTAGAATAATATATAGAGAAAATTAAATCATTATTCATAAAAGTTGGGGTCTTACAACCTCCCAGTCTTGTAAAATTTTGTCCTCGAAATTAATATACGAACCTGGTATTTCGAAGAGGTGAGGATACCTTGTTTTCATTTCAGATTCTAACTCCCAAGTTATTTTCTCAATATCATGGTTTCTCCATAAAACTTTGACTTGAGGTATAACCTTTAAGTGTAGAATATGTTCCTTCTTATCCAAGATCTTGACAGGTACATCCTCATACGTTAAATCTTCGGCTATCTCGTCTGGTTCTAATTCAATGATGTGGTTTGGGGTCTTTCACATATTTACGTAGCATGGATATGTGAAAAAAGTTATGAAAACGAGACATGCTTGGTGGTAAGGCGAGTCTATAGGCCATAGTTCCTACTCGATCGAGGATTTCAAATGAACCAATGAATCGAGGGTTGAGATTCCCTCTCTTTTCGAATCTCGTAACTCTTTTCCATGGAGAAACACGTAAAAATACATGGTCTTCGACACTAAATTCCACGTCTCTTCGATGAAGATCAGCATAACTCTTTTGTTGATCTTGTGCTATTTGTATACATTGCCTGATCATTTGAATCTTTTTCGTAGTCATGCGTACCAACTTGGGTCCCAACAATATTGCTTCACCCACCTCGTCCCAGCATATTAGAGAACGACACTTTCGTCCATACAAAGCCTCGAATGAAGCCATGCCTATACTTGCTTGATGACTGTTGTTGTAGGAGAATTCCACCAATGGCACGTACTTTTTCTCAACTTCCTTTGAAGTCTAGAATGCAGAGTATCAATAGATCTTCAAGAGTTTGAATAGTCCTTTCTGATTTCCCATTCGTTTGAGGTTGATATGCAGAACTGAATCGTAAATTAGTGCCCATAGCTTTCTGCAAGCTGACCTAAAATCGTGAAGTGAATATTGGGTCTCGATCAGAAACTATGGATACCGGCATACCATGCAGTCTTACAATCTCATTTATGTACATACGAGCAAGACGTTAAAGTGAATAAGTCTCTCGTATAGGTAAGAAATGAGCAGATTTAGTTAATCTATCAATAATAACCCAAATTGCATCTATGCCTAGAGAAAACTTGGGATGACCTGTAACGAAATCCATGTTGATGTGTTCCCACTTCCATTATGGAAATTCAAGTTGTAATGGACCTTTTGGCACTTTATGCTCTGCCTTGACACGTTAAACATCTCGATATAAACTCCGAGATCTCTCTCTTCATATTGCTCCACCAAAATGTATGTCGAAGATCACGATACATTTTGGTACTCCTAGGATGGATTGCAAACGGTGTGTTGTGTACCTTCATCATGAATTTATAATTTAAATCAGAGTCGTTAAGAACACAAAGTCTGGAGTCGACTCGAAATATTCCCTCTTCGTCGATTCTTGCTTCTGGAATAGCACCTTCTTCTTCATATTCATCAGCTTCGGGTCTGTAGTTTGACCAGCTTTAACTTTATCAATTAAAGTTAATTCTACTCGTATATTTGTCATCTTCACGTCCGTTGAGTCTTTAACTCTATCTCCATTCTTTGTAAGTCATACAAAATGGGTCTTTGTGTTGACAGCATTGCACTCGTTCTCGCATATGATCTTTTACTCAACTCGTCTGCTACCACGTTCGCTTTTTCAGGATGGTATTGGATGGTATGGTCATAATCGTACAAAAGCTTGAGCCAATGTCGTTGTCGCATGTTGAGTTTCTTTTGGATGAAGAAATATTTAAGACTCTTATGATATGTATAGATCTCCACTTTCTCCTCATACAGGTAGTGCCTCCAGATCTTCAACGCGAAAACGACAGCTGCCAACTCTAGATCATGAGTAGGATAATTCCTCTCATATTCTTTGACTTGTCGTGACGCATAGGCTATGACTTTCCCTTGTTGCATGAGAACACATCCTAACCCTTTGCCTGACGTATCGTTGTAGATGACAAATTCCTCCGAACCAGATGGTATTGTCAGAACAGCTGCTGACATGAGTCTCCTCTTGAGTTCCTGGAAACTCTTCTAACATTCCTCGCTCTATCCGAATTTTATATTTTTTCGAGTCAACTGAGTTAATGGAGTGGCGATTTGAGAAAATCATTCCACGCATCTCCGATAATAACAAGCTTAAGCCCAAAAAGCTACGTATTTCGGTTACTGACTTAGGTTGCTCTCAACTTTGTATTGCTTCAATCTTCGCCGGGACAACTGATATTCCATGTTTTGATACCACTTGGCCAAGGAATGCTACTTCCTCAAGCCAAAACTCGCATTTCTTTAACTTGGCATATAGTTTGTTTTCACGAAGCTTTTGGAGTATCAGCCTCAAGTGTTGCTCATGATCTTCACGGATTTTGGAGTAAATGAGGATGTCATCAATAAAGACAACCACAAAATGATCTAAATATTCCTTGAATATCCGGTTCATCATATCTATGAAGGCAACAGGAGCATTAGTCAATCCAAAAGACATGACTAAGAATTCATAATGCCCGTATCGAGTTCTGAAGGCAGTCTTTGGAATGTCATCAGTTTTAATCTTTAACTGATGATATCCAGAACGAAGATCGATCTTTGAGAAGAATTTAGAACCTTGCAACTGGTCGAACATGTCATCAATGCGAGATAACGGATACCTATTTTTGATGGTGACATGGTTCAGCTCCCGATAGTCAATACAAAGTCGCATACTCTCGTCTTTCTTCTTTACGAATAAAACAGAAGCACCCCAAGGAGATGTACTAGGACGTATAAAGCTGATGTCTAACAACTCCTGTAGTTGGACCTTTAACCCCTGAAGTTCAATAGGAGACCTTCGATATGGGGTCCTGGAAATAGGTTTTGTACCGGGTTCAAGGTCAATAAAAAATTCAACTTCACGTTCCGGGGGTAGGCCAGAAAGTTTTTCGGGAAATATATTAGGGAATTTATTAACAACAGAAATATCATTCAAATCTGACTTATTCTTATTTAAATCGGTGACATGGGCTAAGAAAGCTTGACATCCGTTTTTCAATAAACGAATAGCTTTATGACTTGAAATGACAGTGATTGATTTTAGTGGTTTGGTTGCTTGAATTCGCATAACAGGTTGGTTAGGAATATGAAAGCTAACAACCTTACGAAAATAATCAATTTTAGCATGATGAGTAGTTAACCAATCGATTCTTAAAATCACTTCAAATGCAAGTATTTTCAAAATGATGAGATCAACAGGTAATGTGAGGGTGCCAATTTGAATCAAACAAGATTTGTAAACTGTAGATGTAATGAAGGTTTCTCGGAACGAAGTTTCAACAGATAAATCAAAGTCTAATTTCTCACTGGTCAAGTTCGAACGTTGAGCGCAAGTAGGTGAAATAAAAGAATAGGTAGAACTAGTATCTAATAAGGTATAGACTTCACATGAGTTTATGATTAGCTTACCCGTGAAAAATTCGTTCGGGTTCCTCGCTTTTTGGGAAGTCACGATAAAAGGTCTCCCCTGAATCACCGACTTTGACTTGTTTGGGACAGCATTTGGTGTCACTATCCCAGCTGGACTTAATTTCGCTATAAGGCACACTCGAGCTATGTGACCTTCCTTTCCGCAAGTGTGGCACACCTTGGATTGCTGTGTGTAGTTTGGACTGATGTGCCCCTCTTATCCGCATTTATAACATACGACCGGTGGTCGTTCGCCTCCCCTAGAAACGGTTGCTGGTGTTGGTGTCGATGTCTTTCTGTTGTCGTTGTTGAATCTTTTCTTTTTGAAATTTTCACTTTAATCACTACTTTTATTATCTGGTCATGATTACCACCGAAGTGGTTACCCTTTCTGGCATGATAATTTTCTCCACGCCGATTATGATGATTGTTGCCACCGGTACGACTATGGTTGTTGTCCTTTGGTTGAACAATCTCATTATCTCGCTCCAATAATTGAGCCCTATTCACAACATCTGAATACAAACAAAGTTTATGAGAAACGAGGTATTGACGAATTTCAGGTTTCAAACCTCTCAAAAACATTCGTGTCATTCGTTCCTCATTTTCCACCAAATGGGATGCAAACCGGGATAATTCCGCAAACTTGGCCTCGTATTGTGATACAGTCATATTGTTCTGTTCCAATTTATCTGTTCCAGTTTGATGAATTCCACCTCTTTCATATGAAGAATACTTTGCGAAAATTAATTGTCGTTGAACAATTCCTGGAACTTCTCCCAAGACATATTAAATGCGAAAAGCTGAGTACGTTTCACAGATTCTTGCCAGTAATCTGCCTCTCCATGCAACATAAAGGTGGCGAAGGAAACCTTTTTCTCCTCTGTGCATCCCAGAACGTCAAATATTTTGGTGATCTGCTTAATCCAAGCTTCTGCATTGAGTGGCTCTGGCTTTCTCAAAAACTCTTGCGGTCCCAACTCCTTGAATTTCTTAGTAGCGACCAGCCGTGAATTATCATTGTTTCCACCTACATTTAGAGCATGAGTCTCTCTCGTCTGGTTTTGCATGAATTATAGAAAACTCCTAAACACCCCATCGTTCATCGTTTGATCGGTGGTGTTGTTTACAGGAGGATTATTGCCTTCTTGATGCACATTATCCTCGTTATTGATTGGCGGTGTCTCAATGGTCTCATATGCTCCATTGCTTAAATTTTCAGATGCCATTAACAAATACTGCCATAAAACAAGGGTTAATTAAAAAAATTGACATGTCACATATTATCCCTATATTCCGACCGACCAATTAAATAATAAATAAGCTTAGGTAGGACACACCAGCGAAGGTTTTACTCATATCTCCCTTCTTAGTTCTATTCCCAGATCTCCGCCAGAGATCATATCCCGCTCTGATACCAACTATGACTCCCCCAAAATAGGTCCAGTACATAACCTGTTAGTTCCCAAAGGCACAATAGTTATCTTGAAGGGGGGTTGAATAGATATTTTAAAATTTTCTTTGTTTTAAAATACTTGTCAGTATTGAATATACTGACAGCAACGGAATATATGTTTGTTCCCCTTTAAGATAATGCAATGATAGTTTGATAAGCAGTTATAACATATATAGCAGTTATAGCAGTTAATGAGAGACAATGAGACATAGAGATTTTAAGTGGTTCAGAGCACGCAAGGCTCGTAGTCCACTCTTCTACTCTACGAGTAGAAAATCCACTAAGGATGTCTCTTACAACTTGAAACACTTAGATTCCTTCAAGGCCAGCAGCCTTGGAACTTCTCTAGTTCACTTAGAACTCTTCAAGATCAACAATCTTAGAACTTCTCTTAGTTCACTTAGAACTCTTCAAGTCCTTCTGACTTGGTACACTTTGGATTGAGACTTGTATTCTGGGGTGTGCTACTCAGTTGCAATTAAGCATCAGTTCTGAAGAACTGAGTAGCGAAGCAAGCTTTCCTTCTTTCAGGATCGTAGTGTATTATCGTTGAGTGCTCTTGAGCGTTCTGAGCTATCTTTTCTTTCATGTTTCTTTGCTTGCTTGCTTAATCTGAATCCTTGTCTGATTTGCTTGATAAGGAGCCTTTGAAATCTTATCCGTTGAAGGTGTCCGTTGTAGCATTAAATGCATTAGACAGTTCTGTGCACTTTGATGTTGACTTCCTGCTTTCCTGCTTCACAGCCGACTGGCCCACTAACACAGCAGACTGCATTCTCACCTAACACCTAAAAAGGTATTTTGAGCAGGCGTGTGTAGTCCTTTCCTTAGCTTCTTCAATACGCTTCTTCGATATATACTAAGGATAATTGTAGAATCATTGGGACTATCAATTGTCAACGTTTCTTAGCATTTCTTCATTTGTTGCTCTTCCTCCTTCATTAGATAGACGAACTTTGATGCTGACAGGAGGGTCACCGCGATCATGGTCTTTGTACCATGATCGTTGTGTGTTGGCTTGCACAGGCTGGACTCAGTCTTAATCGTAGAGAACACTACGATTTCTCTTAAGCTCTTTGGTAGACTACAATTCCTTCTTGCTTGACTTGCAGACTCCACGCTTCCGAGAGCACACTGCGATTCTTGACTTAGCTCAGCAGTCACTCGGATCTTCTCCACGATTCTTAGTGTGGCTTCTAAGGACAGACTACGATTTCTGGACATCTTCATTTAAGCTCCACGATTCTGCCTTGGCTTCTGCAGACTGCCTTTGACAGACTACGATTTTGTCAAGGCTTAACAGTTACATCTCAAAATAGATCAACCTAACAGATTTGATCTCTCTTCTATACATTCATTTACAGAATGATAAACATTAAAGCACAGATCAACCTAACAATTTTGATCTATCATCTAAGTCCTTGTACATATGATCCATAAAGGACTTTACATTTAAGCATTTATATTTACTTTCAATATCAAATTTGAATATGCAATTCCCAACATAACCCATTCTGAGTCGCCAAATACATGGTACAGAATCCAAATACAAATTCTATTACATTAAACTGTCGTGCAAAATACGACCACACAGACTGTGAGCTTCAATACAGATATTATGTCGTATATAATACGAAAATATCAACGCTCAAATTAAGTGCTCATTACAATTATTATCACATTATTTTATAAAATAGTGAGGACTACTATAGCACTATCTCGCACCATCACTCCATTCCCCGACTAGTCCCACCTATATTCTCATTTCTTGAAGAGAAAAATGAAAGAAAAATGTGAGCTCTACTAGCACAGTAAAGAATATCATGACTAAGATAATGTAGAACAAATTATTCTTAGTCCTCAACATGGAAAAATCTGATAGAATACAATAAACAACAAGTTTTAGATCAACAAGTGCAACGAAAATAGCAATCCATTAGAAGAGTCAGGTAGAGAATAATGTCTAGTATCTTCTATGATTTAAAAGTCCACCATCAATATTTTATCCCTGTAACACCAATCAATAAATATTTCAAATCATCGAATTATCTATGCTCTACAGGCCTAAGATATTGGTTTATATCACCAGCGGTCATGATCATGCCAAACACCTGTCCATCTTTGCACTACGGGCCAAAGATATTCATCATTCAACTGTTCATCTTTGCACTACGGGCCAAAGATAACTTTCACCATAATTTAAGATTGAGGATGATGAAAAATGATATAAAAAATGAATCAAGTGAGATCAAGGATAAATAATAGAGATTTGTAATTTAATTTATCCAAGTTCAAGAATGTTCAAATTGTCAACATGATAATCAATTGTGGAGCAAAATTCAAGAATGATATTCATATATCAATAATAATTTGGACAGTAAAAAAAACCAATTATATCGTGAATAGTATCCCGACATGAAAAGATTAAAATTTTAATAAGAAGTTCAGACCAATATTTCAGTGAAATAATATTAGATGAAGCGAAAATCTTAAGCAATTTCTAATCATTTCAAGAATTATAGAAGCAATACTTAACACAATAAGTTTAGATTTAGGAATATGAAATGAAATAATATACGAAACTGCAAATGAATTTTCACCCGTCATGCAGTAATCCGCGTAGACAGGTCATTTCCACAACTTTAATAAAGAATGAATACAAATGGTTATTCACCAGGCATGCAGTAGTCCGCTTAGACAGATTATTCCCACAGATTAATAAAGAATGAATACGAAGGGTTATTCACCATGCATTCGGTAGTCCGCGTAGACAGGTTATTCCCACATCTTAATAAGGAATAGAATGACAACCCTTACGAGTATTGAAATAAAATAACATCCTTTATCTTAGTAGGAGTTTGAATACTGAAATAGTGTAGTAGTAGAATACTCTTATCCTTTCTCTTTTATTCTCTCTTTATAGTTTCTCTCACTATAGCTTGTGATTATAACTTTGTTCTTTAAAATGATAGGAAATAATGAATGAATGGAGGAGTATTTATAGGCTAGGAAAAGGTGGCAAATAACAAGGTTAATTATACTTTAGTACCTTCATCTTTACCTCCATTTTTAATTTAGTCCCTCAAGTATTATCAATCTTGCACAACATCCCCTAATAGTACCTGAATGTCAAACAATAGTTCCTTACATGTGAACCAATAGTTCCTTGCATGTGAACCAATAACAATTAATTTCTCATTTATCCGATTAATTGCTCATTTGGTCAATTTAATATCCAGAAATCAACTATTATCGAAATAAATGTCAATTTTCACTAAAATTTATATTCCCAACACAATGAAAATATTTTTATCAACAATTCATCATTAATATTAGAACTCACAATATTGACAACCAGATCGTTCCCAGGAAAGAGATGGCTTTCCGATAAGGATTTCTCCTTACTGGCGCGCAATTAAATAACCTAACCCTTTTCTTGACAGAACTTTCTAGACATTGTCAATAATACTAATAATAATATGAGTAAATGTGTCGTGTCAATTATTGGTTTAATAATATAAAATATTGTGCAGATAATACTGTGATAATAATTGAATCAATAATATGAGATAATATGCAGCAACTACTGTGATAATTATTGAATGAAATACTGAGTGACTTTTTACGTAAGAATCAATAATCAGAGATACTATGCAATATCGTGTGCTATTGTGAAATAACGCATATTACTGTACTTTTATCACTGGGCATTTCAACAGTTTAACGGTAAAAGTCTTGCCGTTATTTTTATAAAAAAGTTATTTCTGTCGCTTTCTATATTCGACGGTTATTCCGTTGTCGGGTCCACCAATGATTGCGCCTCGTACGAATATTCTCCGACAAAAAAAATACTCCATGACTAAACGAATATTTCCCGACACAACGAATATTTTATGACCACTTGCTTACTTTGTAAAATTTGCACAAGTCATCCATAACTATAACATTATAACAAATCAACACCTTACTAAAGTAATGCTCTAAAAATAGTAAAGGGAGATTTTTGAAAAAAAAGGTACATAAACTAAAATCAAACTAAATCATGAATATGTGAGATCAAATGGATCGTTTGTCGTCTCACCCGGGCTTATCACCTGGTTATATTCAACGAATTTCATCCATGTTAAATATAAATCAGACATTAAAAGGAGTTAAACTTAGGGTTCTTCGTAAGAGCAGAGAGCAGACATCAATTGGCCAATCATTGAAGTAATTGAAAGTAAAAGAGTTATACATAGGTGCATGTAGAAAAGATGAGTACCTCAAGTGGGGTAAAGAGATCTTATAGAAGGAAAATAGTGAGCATAGTTGCATATTCTCTGCTCGACTCCCCCTCATTCAATCCCATCGTCTGTGACTGTGGAATCGTTGCACTCATGTGGTAAGTATGGAAAGATGGAACCGTAGATCCAGGTAGAAGATTTGTTGGTTGTAGCATGTATAAGGTATGTGAATTTGCAGTCTTGTTTAAATTTTTTGGGATGAAATAAAAAAAAGGTGATTTTTAGTCACAAATCTTCCTCTATTGTATCTTTTGAGCAGGAGTCAAATGTATTGTCGATTTTTTAAGTGGTGTGGCCCTCCATTCACTGAAAGATCAAGGGAAGTGATAAAAAAAATTGAGAAATTAACTATGCTTAGTGAACGAAGAAATACAAAGGCTAAAATTCTTTGAGAATGGAAGTGAATCAAGCATGGTCAAAGAATTAAAGACGAAAAATGTCCAAAAAACAAAAAAAAAAACTCACAAGTTTATATAATAATTTTTTAAAATTTTAAAATGCATAATAATATAATATTATGTAATTATAAATAATTAATTCCTTTTAGATATTATATACGATAATTTTTTATTAAATTAAATAATCAAATAGGGGAAAAAATTACCCTTGGCTTGCAAGGGCATGCTTACTAGTTTACTTAATTTGATGGGTGGAGATTACACATAGTACAAAAGTTTCTATTTTTCCTATTTCTAGTTTTGTATTTTTAATTTGCTAATTTCTTATCAAATTGTACTATGTACTACATTATACATTTTAAGGGAAAAAGCAATACTAAGAATGTATTTTTGTTCAATATTTAGTCTTAACAATGATAAGTTATCAGTTATTACAGGTGAAATGTTAATAAAATTCTTATAATAAACTTGGAAATATTTGGTCATTTATTTCATGTTAGATCTTCTCTGTGATTTAATAATTTAAAAGAAAATATATCTAATTAAATTTGAAACTAACTAATTAAAAAGTAAAATATATCTAATATTAAAACATTTAAACTACATGTTTTATATACACAACTCGAAAATATAAAATTGCCTACAAATTTTGGATCGAGAATGTTGCCTTCAGATGCCCACTAAATTTAGGGGTGTAAGTAAGCCGAGTTGCTCAATGCTCGACTCGAGATCGACTCTGATCATTTAATGATACACGAGTCGAATTCGAGCATACCAGTGTTCATTCAGATTAGGGTTCGAGTACTGCATTTTTTTATGAACCATACTCGATACTTTTTTGATGGATCATACTCGAATACTGGTTTGATCCATACTCGAATCTAAATACGTGATATTTGTACCAACTTTTATAATTTATAAAGTGTAATATGTAATTGTGTAAGTTTGTACTTAAATAAATCAATAAGTCGTGATTGTCAATTTATATTAATTTCTTTGAAATTTCTTTACGTAAATAAAAATGAATTTTTTTTATGTATAAACATTAGATTCATAATCAATTTAGTATGTAGTGATTCTGTTTTAAGTGAAATAGTTCATATTCAAAACTCGTTTTGAAGGCTCACGAGTAACTCGCTTCGTAAACTAATCGAATATTTACGAGTCGAGTATGTCCAAGTAATTATTCGAGTCGAATCTGACACAAAATTTGAAATCCCTTATCGAATTCAAGCAGAATTTTTTAAGTCGAGTCGAATCCGAGTATAAAGGTATTCATTGATATTCAATTTATTTACAACCCTAACTAAACTATTTGTAACCTTATTATATCAACTAAAAGATATTTTCTAACTTCATCACTATCACTCTCTGCCAACTTCCAAGGCTTTAATAAGATGAACCCAATATAATTGGATTCAAATACAATAGAATTTACACTATGAAATTCTTTGCACATATTCCTTGTCTTTTGTTTTAATATGGGAAAAAAATTAAAAGAAAAATAATATATTTTACAATTTTATATATTAATTTTTTTGTTGATAATTATATAAATAAATATTAATAATAATTCTTTAAAAATGAAATGTATTACTCATGTAATTCTATATTATCTCATATATTATAATTTCAGCAATGCTACTATCCCATAAAAAATGATCACATAAAACTTATATACACATATATATATTTTTGAGTCCCGTCTGACACGTGTTGTTCACAATATACATATACTTATATGTAAATTTTATGTGATTAGTTTTTATAGGATAATAGCATTATTTTTATAATTTTGGAGAAGACTTTCGCAATACAATACGTGGTAAACTCAAAAGTAGAAGTAATTTATCAGGTTAAAAAGACAAAAAGTAAAATCAGACTTTCGAAAGGCAAGAAGAAAGCTTAATGGTGTATTTATTGGCGTGTGCGGGCGGGGTATTGCCATTGTCATTGCCAGCGTATAAATGTCATGCTAAGTACGGAAGATGGTGGGACCCGCGACAATGTGGAGAGGGACCTACAGGCGCTGGATTCCTTCCGTACGGTAAAGCCATTGTACACGGAAAATCACCGACCCTTCCCACGAAATCCTTTTATTCTTTATTAGGAGTAATATTTTAATTTTTTTAAAACATAAGTAATAAACTACTTTTTCTGTTTTAAAAAATATAAATATATTTTTTAGTCCGTTTAAAAATTAGAGATTTATTTCTATTTTAAGACTATAAGTTGACATAGTATTTCTAATTTATTAATATTTTTTTTATATTATTTTCAATATCAAATCACTACAACTAAATTTTTAATTAATAATAAAATTATATTTGAAAATATAAAATTATTTATAAAAGTCGTTATTTATATATATATATATATATTTAATTTTGACATGGAGAGAAGATATTAATGAGCGATGTTATTATTACATAATTTGAATTACATAAAATTTATATACATATATATTTGCGGATTATATATATTTATAGAATTCACAATATATATATGTATATATAAATATTATGTGACCTAAAATTATATGATAGTAGCCTTATTTAAGATATTAATAGCAATACATTAATGGGAGATTACATCCACGAAGTGGTCGCAGATGGACCCCACGAACAAAGCAGCCACTTTACATACGACTCCAACACGAAAGAAGAAACATTAAAAAAAAATTTAAAATAAATAAAGAAGAGGTCACATCACATCACTGTAAATGATTCTCTAGAAAGTTTCCTTCTTTTTTCCTAGCCAGTTGCTTTCCAACCGCATGCCTAAAATAATACTCCATCCGTTTCTAAATGATTATCGTTTTAAAATAAAAAATTTATTTTAAAATATTTATCGTTTATAATTTTTTTTAAAAATAAATTATTTATTTTATTATATTATTTTTATCTTTTTTCATTATCTCAATAAATTTCTTCTTTGTATTAATAGTTTTGGGATAGTGATGGAATTTCAAATAAATTTAATTAATATTAAATGACTTTCTTAATCTATGTACCAAAACTTTAAACGATAATCGTTTAGGAACAGAGGGAGTAGTAGTGTACAAGTTATTATTCCTAGACTATTCTATACCTTATATTTTTTTTACACTTTTTTTTTCAATACTCCTATTTAAAGTACTATCTTTATACCCTAAATTGTAACTAAAAAATATATATATTTTTTCATTTAAATTTAATAAGCTAATTAATGAAAAGACAAAAATAAAAATTTATACAAAATTATTTAACTTGTAAGTAATTAGGACGGTAAACGAGTCGAAAAAATCCAAACTTTGTCGAACTCGAACATGTTCGAGTAATATGGAACCAGCATCCATGTGCGAGTTTGATCGTTAACCGTTAGCGAACGCGATCAAGTTTGCGAACATGAACAATTCCCAAGCGTTCACGAATAAATGCTCATTCGTGAACGTGATCGAGTTCGCGAACATGAACAATTCGCAAACGTTCACAATCAAATGCTCGTTCGCGAACTTGATTAAGTTCGCGGGCATTTTAACGAACCACATCGGCTGATTATATTTCTAACTTACAAATCGGATAATAAATTTCACATGTAAGAAATCGAACCACTCGAACTCATGTTAGAAATCAAACTACTCGAACCGAACTCGAATTTCTCGAACTGAATCAAACCCGAATTGTTCGCGAACACAGACGAAACGAACAACATGATTACCGAATATGTTCGATCGAACAATTGAACATAAAATTATGTACAAACTTGACTCGACAAAATATCAAACTTGATATCAAATCGGACTCAAATCGGACTGATTCGCAAAGAGTTGGTCTCGTTTGCCAGCCTAGATTAACTCTTTTCTCATCCTTAAAGCCTGTAAATAAGTCAGAGAGGCATAATTTGAATCAATGTAGAAATCTTTTAATAAATTTATCGTCTGCCGCTTTTAACCGCTCATCACTAAATCGATGTCAGACATTTTTTTAATAAATTTCCTGTCTGTCGCTTTTAATCACTCATCCACTATCTCCTTTTCGACCAAAATTCCTTAACTCCCCTCCATAATATATTTCCTCCAATTTCATTTAGTACATCTCTTTTTTCATTTAATGTTCATTTTTTTATCTTAATAATTTTATTAATAATAATCTAATTATATTAATAATATTATTTCCACACAAATAAATTCATGCAATTTTAAAAAGTTGTAATAAAAAACATTTATATATTTATCAAATGGTAACAAAGTGTCCTACTTTTATTTTAGAGTAATGGTGCGACATAATATTATAAATTTTCTTATTAAAAAAATATAGAATTTTAATATACTTTATACCATAAAAATTAAAGGGAAAATATATTGAAGGGAAGTCAATTCTATTGGTGTATGTGTGTACGGTGCATGTGAGTGTAATTTTGATTGTTCAAATAATCCGTGCGACGGACTTTCGGTCTCTATTATTTCTAGAAGATCAACCCTAAAAAGCTCATCTTTATTTTAAAAAATTGATATTTTCACATTATTTTTTAATATTTTTACACGTATTATCCACGTATCAGTTAATAAAAATTTGACACATCAACTAATATGTGGGCCATACATGTGAAAATATCAAAAAATGATATGAAAATATTTATTTTCTTATTTTATATTCCTAGATGCATAATATTATTTAGTTTGATATTGTAATTTTATTACCGTATTATCACTATAATTATAAAATATTATTTTATGAATAAAAAAAATCAAAATCATTTTTAATATTTATAAATTTTGTAAATTTGACTCATTTTGGAACACTAATATAGTACTCCATTTGGTCCTTTTTATTTTGATATTGAAGAAGAAACAAATAATTTTCATATATTCCACCCGTCCTCAAAAAATGAGCAAAATATTTTTTTTACACATTAAAAAAAGGGCAAAGTACAGAATAAAGAGTAAAAAAAATTAAAATTTATCTTTAGAGTCCCCAAAAGATTATAAAAGTGCCGAATATTTTTAATTTTTTATATTAGTGAATCCCAGTACCACATGACATTTTATCCTTCACTTTACGTACCTTAGCTCATTCTTTTATGGACAAAAAAAATTGCACATTTATGATCGTTTTGAGGACGAAAGGAGTATGATAATAATGTTATGTCTGATTGATAAAATTAAATATAAAATTTTAATATTATCCTTTTAAAATTAATAGAATTAAAAAGTAAAATAAATTAATATTGCTTCCGTTTTAAGAAATGATCATTATTGACTTTTTAATGTCAAAATCGTATAATTTTTTAAAATTTTAATCGATAAAATGATGATAGTTGTAAATTGTTTTAAAGTATTACTTATTGTGAGATTTTTTGTTCCATCTTTTTGATGAATCATATTAATTTTAAATTAATTTTTAAAAATTAATAATAATTTTATAAATTAAAATGGAAAACTTGGCTAATGTAGTAAACTACTCCCCCCGTTCCTAAAATATTGTCTTTTTAGAAGAAAAAATTTGTTCTAAAATATTTGTCGTTTACAACTTCCTAGAAGAATAAATTATTTACTTTCCTATATTATCCCTATCTTCTCTCATTGTCCCAATAAATTCTCTCCCTTGTATTAATAGTTTTTAATTTCTCATAAAGGGGTAGTGATGGAATTTCAAACAAATTTTACTAATATTAAATAACTTTTTTAATCCATATGTCAAAATCTTAAACGACAATCTTTTAAGAACGGAAGGAACATATTACAAGTCATTCGAAACGGCTCCACATAAATTTTTTTTGTGGCGTAACGTTGTGGTTGTTCCCTCGACTGACTGACCGATAGTATTTAATATAAGAATATTATATTATTAAATTAAATTAATTTCGTTCTAAATAAAAAGGAGTGGAGGACGCATCAAAATTAGGAAGGAAAAAGGCAACAACGTAGAGACATGGATAATAACTGGTGTCCGGTGGTGTAGCGTGTATGTCAGATTGGAAAATGAAATTAATTGAGGGAGAAATGGTCGTTGGACCAACCGATATATAGACATATATGGACCAACCCTGTACGGACATACTCTTTTGAGTATCTTCAAATTTATAGGACAATATTAGTGAAGGAACACTATTTTAAATAAGTTTACTATAACATAAAATTCGGTCACATACACTCGCATATATATTTTGATGGGTTCACGTGATTTACTCTACACGTGGGTCATCAAAATATATATGTGAGTGTATGTGAGCGGTATATGACCGATTTTATGTGATAGTAGACTTACTCCACTATTTTCATATGATATTTTTACACAGTCTCTTTTCATATAAAGATGAGATCCACTTTTTTCTCATGTGAGAGATGATTATGTAAAAATATAAAAAAACACATGTGAAAATATCAGTTTTCTATTAGTACTGGTCTATTATTAGTCAAACAACCCATAATTGCTCCATCTGTACATATCATTCAACTGCGTTAATAATATTTTAATGATATATTTAATACAGTAAGCTAACATTATAATCCTACTTAATCCTATATATATACGTTGTAATCGTAAGTTGGTAAAAAAAATCGCAATATATAGTGGGACTATTAAATCTTTATTAATTTTAGATAATTTAAAATGAATAGTTGATTTGTAAATAAGTTAAATCGGAATTTAACTTATTGAGATTGAATTCGTTTAAATGTTAAACGAGTTGAATAAGAACTCGACTCATTTATAAACAAATCGAGTTCGAGTTCAAGCCGAGCTTAATTGAGTTGAATCTGATTCATTTATTATTTTTTTATAAGAATTAAATGTTTAACAAGCCGGATATTTTACTGTTCAAACTCAACTCGTTTAATAAGCTCGAGTTAAGTTCGAGTCGGATTTAGTCGTGTTCAAGTGTAGCCCCATTCGTTTCTATAAAAATATACTGCTTTAATATTATAACATGGGAGTTTTTCATATTGTGTAGCTTGTACCTGACGTATCAGGTGTATCAGTTAGAATTAATGTTGTTGATTAAAAGTAGATTTTTCATGTTATACAAGTATTATACATTTACAACTCTTATTTATATAAATATAACTTATTTTTATTGAATTGTTCAATTTTAATTGTCTGAAATTTAAATTCCTCTTATTTGGTGTATCAAGTTATTGACTCATCAGAACAACCAGGTCAATCCTGCCGATTAGACTATCATTGTCCATTAGCAAGGGAGTTGATATTTTTGGCACAAATATTACTTATGGGATACAATTATGTATCTTATTATTTGTGCTAGATGAAAAAATTTGCTCTAAAAATATCATTTCTCATTAGTAATAATAGATTATATTTTCAGCACAATGCACAAACAGTGTGTCAAGTGCACCGCGCAACCGCGCTCCCGCTTCTGATCGACTTGTTCGCCAACAGATTTATTTGCTTCGCACCTGTTTAGCCATGCCTGTGACGCCCCCCAGAATAGGTCCAGTCAACCCAACCTATTCTGAGTCGCCAAATACATGGTACAGAATTCAAATACAAACTTTATATCATACTGTCGTGCAAAATACGACCACACAACTGTGAATGTCAATACAAATATGTAAAAAATATTAAGATTCAAACTAAGTCATCATTACAATTATTATCACACTATTTATCAGAAATAGTGAGGACTACTACTGCTCTAACTCGGACCATCACTCTGTCCCCCGACTAGTTCCCGCAACATTCTCATTTCCTGAAGAGGACAACAGATGAAAAGGGTGAGCTCAACTAGCTCAGTAAAGAATATTATGACTAAGATAATGAAAAATAAATTATCGTTAGCCTTCAATAAATCAGATAAAATATAATGGACAACCAATCTTAGATCAATATTCGCAGCGAAAATAACAATTCATTAGAAGAGTTAAGCAGAGAATCAAGTCTACTATCTTCTATGATTTAAAAGTCCATCATCAATATTTTATCCCTGTAACATCAATCAATATACATCTCGAATCAATATTCATCTTTGCACTACAGGCCAAAGATATTCATTTGTATCATCAGTGGTCATGTTCATCTTAACACCTGTCATCTTTGCAGTACGGCCAAAGATATTCATCAGGTAATCATTCATCTTTGCTCTACAGGCCAAAGATATTCAGTTATATCACCTTTTAGGATTGAGAATGATGAAAAACATTTTAAAAAAACGAATTCAGTGAGATAAAAGACAAAGACTAAGGATTCATATTTTAGTATATCCAATTCAAAAATACCTCGTAATAATCAATTATGGAGCAAAATTCAATAATAGAGCTCAAAACTTGGATACAATCAAAGATAGTAACCTTAATAAGCAATTTGGACAAATAGAAGAAAATTTAATTTTTTCGTGAATAGTGCCGTATACGTGAATAGTGCCGTATACGTGAATAGTAACCCCGACGGAAAAAGTAAGAATTTCAACATAAAATCCATGACAATATTTCTGTATAATGATATTGAAAAGAATAACATCATTTACGAAAAAAATAACATCCCTTACCTCAAAAAGATAGTACCTCTGACTGGAATATCGGATATAATACCGAAGGAAACTTGCACTGAATAGCAACACTCAAAGTATTGAAATACTCACAAAAATACGCTCGATATTGTAGAGAGAGAAAACTTCTGATTCTGGTGTGATTTTCAATTCTAACCTAAGCACCCTATTTATAGGAAAAGCTTAGGATGCCAAAGGAGACTAAAATAATAAATTATTATTATTATTTTTTTTAAAAAAACCTCCAGCCGCCGGCTGCTAAGAGAATTCAACATTCAACAAAAGTGGGGCCCGCCTATAAAAAATATATTTATTTTTCAAAACTTCAATAATTCATAATAAATAGCCCCTTCATCAGAAAAATACAAATTTTATGTCCTTCTATAAGAAATTTAATTCTCTACAACTTTTCAGAATGAAATTTTTTCAAATTCCAAACATAAATTATCCGGAATCCATAAACAGATGATTTTTCACACCAAAATATTAATAAAAACTCATCAGCGCCAATTCCTTCTTTAATATTCACAAAATAAATATTTCCTTATCATATAAATCAATAATTAATTATTTACAGATAATATTACAGAACTATAATATTGACAACCAGGTCGTTCTTAGGAAAGAGGGGGCCTTCCGATAAGGACTTCTCCTTACTGGCGCACAATTAAATAACCCCTCCTAGACAGAACTTCCTTAAACACTGTCAATAATGCTATCTAATAATATTATTCAAATAATATGAATTATTGAGTTGATAACGTGAAATACTGTGCAACGATAATTATTGAATCAATACTACAAAATATCAACTGTAGCCATTATTGAATCAATCATATAAAATGACAACGTAGCAATTATTGAGTCAATAAAATATCAATGTAACAATTATTGAGTCAATAATATAAAATATCAACGTAGCAATTATTGAGTCAATAATATAAAATATTGAACAGTAATTACTGTAACAATAATTGAGTAATGGCTTCTCACGTAAGACTCAATAATTCAAAATACTGTGCAATACCGTGTGCTACTATGCAACACCATGTATCACTGTATTTTAACCACCGGGTATTTCAACAGTACTAACGGTAACAACTACGCCGTTATCTTGTAAAAAGTTATTTATGTCGCTTTCTATATCCGACAGTTATTCCGTTGTGGGGGCCCACAAATAGCTGCGCCGTCGTACGAATATTCCCCGACAACAAGAATATTCCACGACCAAACGAATATTCCCCGACAACAAGAATATTTTATAACCACTTGCTCATTTTAAAAATGTTTGCACATTTCACCCATAACTTTCATATTTATCAAAACAACACCTTACTGTTTCGAAATAATATATAAAGAAAATTAAATCTTTATTCATAAAAGTTGGGGTCTTACAACCTCCCCTCCTTATGAAATTTCGTCCTCGAAATTGACGTACGTACCTGGTATGTCGAAAAGGTGAGGATACCTCGCTTTCATTTTCGATTCCAACTCTCAGGTCATTTCCTCAATTGCATGGTTTCTCCACAAAATTTTAACTTGAGGTATAATTTTCGAGCGTAGGACATGCTCCTTCCTATCCAAGATCTTGACAGGTACCACCTCGTACGTTAAATATTCTGCTATCTCGTCTGGTTCTAACTCAATAATGCGGTTTGGATCCTTCACATATTTACGTAACACGGATATGTGAAACACGTTATGAACACGAGACATGCTTGGAGGTAAAGCGAGTCTATAAGCCACATTTCCTATTCGGTCAAGAATCTCAAATGGACCAATGAATCGTGGGTTGAGCTTTCCTCTCTTCCCAAACCTTGTAACTCCTTTCCACTGAGCAATACGTAACAATACATGGTCCCCAACGTTAAATTCCACGTCCTTTCGATGAAGATCCGCATAACTCTTTTGTCGATCTTGTGCTGTTTGTATACGTTGTCGGATTATTTGGATCTTTTCCGTAGTCATACGTATTAACTTCGGTCCCAACAATGTTGTTTCACCCACCTCGTTCCAACATACTGGAGAGCGACACTTTCTCCCATACAATGCCTCGAATGGAGCCACGCCTATACTTGCCTGATAACTGTTGTTGTAGGAGAATTCCACCAATGGTAAATACTTATCCCAACTCCCTTTGAAGTCTAGAACACAAAGTCTCAATAGATCTTCAAGAGTTTGAATAGTCCTTTCCGATTGTCCGTCTGTTTGAGGATGATAAGCCGAACTGAATCGTAAATCCGTACCCATAGCTTTCTGCAACTGGTCGAACAGGTCATCAATACGAGGTAACGGATACCTATTCTTTATGGTGACATGGTTCAACTCCCGATAGTCAATACAAAGTCGCATACTCCCGTCTTTCTTCTTTACGAATAAAACAGGAGCACCCCAAGGAGACGTACTAGGACGAATAAAATCGATGTCTAACAACTCTTGTAATTGAATCTTTAACTCCTGAAGTTCAATAGGAGCCATTCGATATGGAGTTTTAGAAATGGGCTTTGTACCGGGCTCAAGGTCAATAAAGAATTCAACTTCACGTTCTGGGGGTTGACCGGAAAGTTCTTCGAGAAATACATCAGGAAACTCATTAACAACGAAAATATCATTCAAATCTGATGTATTCTGGTTTAGATCAGTGACATGAGCTAAGAAAGCTTGACATCCGTTTTTCAATAAACGAATAGCCTTGGGATTTGAAATGATATTGACTGATTTTAGTGGTTTGGTGGTTTGAATTCGCACAAAAGGTTGATTAGGAATATGAAAACTAACAACCTTACGAAAACAATCAATTTTGGCATGGTAAGTGGTTAACTAGTCAATTCCTAAAATCACGTCAAATGCAAGTATTTTCAAAGATATAAGATCAACAGGTAAGGTAAGGGTACCAATCTGAATCAAGCAAGATTTGTAAACTGTAGATGTAACAAAGGTTTCTCCTAACGGAGTTTCAACAGATAAGTCAAAGTCTAATTTATCAGAAGTCAAGTTCAAACGTTTAGCACAAGCAGGTGAAATAAAGGAATGGGTAGCACCGGTATCTAACAAGGTATAAACTTCGCAAGAGTTTACGATCAGCTTACCCGTAATCACCTCGTGTGGATTCCTCGCGTTTTGGGCTGTCACGACAAACGCTCTTCCAGGAATCATCGACTTTGACTTGTCTGCAACCGCCTTTGGAATCACCACCCCCGCTGAACTTGGTTTCGCAACAGGACAATCTCGAGCTATATGTCCTTCTTTTTCACAGTTATAGCATCCTTTGAACTGTTGTGGGCAGTTTGGGCTGATATGTCCCTCTTTCCCGCATTTAAAGCATACGACCGGTGGTCGTTCTCCTCCACTCGAAACAGTTGATGCTGGTGCTGATGTTGACATCTTCGCGTTCTCATTGTTGTACCTTCTCTTCTTGAAATCTCCTCCCTATTCGCTTCTTCTACTATCATGGCCACGATAACCACTGGAGTGGTTATCGCTTCTGTCATACTTTCCTCCTCGCTGGTTGTCATTGCTCCGATGACTGCTGCCACCGGTACGACCTTGGTTGTGGTCCCTCGGTTGAACATAATCATTATCTCGTTCTAATAACTGGGCCCTGTTTACTACATCCGAATATAAAGAAAATTTATGAGCAATGAGGTATTGACATATTTCGGGTTTCAAACCTCTTAGAAACATCCGCGTCATACGTTCCTCATTCTCCACCAAATGAGGTGCAAACCTGGACAGCTCCGCGAACTTAGCCTCGTACTGGGATACCGTCATGTTGTTTTGTTCGAGTCTAATAAATTCTACTTCCTTCATATGACGAATACTTTCAGGAAAGTACTTGTCATTAAACAGTTTCTGGAGCGCTTCTCAAGACATCTTGAGTGCAACAAGCTGGGTACGTTTCACAGATTCCCACTAGTAATCTGCCTCTCCACGGAACATAAACGTGGCGAATGGAACCTTATGTTCTTCTGTACATCCCAAGACATCAAATATCTTGGTAATTTTTTTAATCCACGTCTCCGCCTTGATCGGATCTGGTTTTCCCAGAAACTCTGGTGGTCCCAATTCTTTGAACTGCTTGGCAGTGACAACTCGCGTGTTGTTATTATCTCCACCTGTATGTTGCACACGAGTCTCCCTCGTCTGATTTTGCATAAACTTCAAAAAACTTCTAAACATCTCATCGTTTATCGTCTGACCAGCGTTATTTTCAGGATGAACATTGCCTTCTTGTTGCACGTTCTCCTGGTTAACGATTAAAGGTGTCTCCACGGTCTCATTCACTTCGTTGTTAACATTCTCAGCTGCCATTCTCAAATACTGCCATAAAACAAGGGTTAATTAAACAAATCAACATATCACATATTAACTCTATGCTCCGACTGACCAATTAAATACCACATAAGCTTAGGTAGGACACACTAGCGAAGGATTTACTCGTCTCTCCCCTCCTAGTTCTATTCCCCGATCTCCGCCAGAGATCATATCCCTAAGCTCTGATACCAACTGTGACGCCCCCAGAATAGGTCCATTCAACCCAACCCATTCTGAGCCGCCAAATACATGGTACAGAATTCAAATACAAACTTTATATCATACGGTCGTGCAAAATACGACCACACAACTGTGAGTGTCAATACAAATATGTAGAAAATATTAAGATTCAAACTAAGTCCTCATTACAATTATTATCACACTATTTATCAGAAATAGTGAGGACTACTACTGCTCTAACTCGGACCATCACTCTGTCTCCCGAATAGTTCCCGCAACATTCTCATTTCCTGAAGAGGACAACAGATGAAAAGGGTGAGATCAACTAGCTCAGTAAAGAATATTATGACTAAGATAATGGAAAATAAATTATCGTTAGTCTTCAATAAATCAGATAAAATATAATGGACAACCAATCTTAGATCAATATTCGCAGCGGAAATAACAATTCATTAGAAGAGTTAAGCAGAGAATCAAGTCTACTATCTTCTATGATTTAAAAGTCCATCATCAATATTTTATCCCTGTAACATCAATCAATATACATCTCGAATCAATATTCATCTTTGCACTACAGGCCAAAGATATTCATTTGTATCATCAGTGGTCATGTTCATCTCAACACCTGTCATCTTTGCACTACGGCCAAAGATATTCATCAGGTAATCATTCATCTTTGCTCTACAGGCCAAAGATATTCAGTTATATCACCTTTTAGGACTGAGAATGATGAAAAATATTTTAAAAAACGAATCCAGTGAGATAAAAGACAAAGACTAAGGATTCGTATTTTAGTATATCCAATTCAAAAATACCTCGTAATAATTAATTATGGAGCAAAATTCAAGAATAGAGCTCAAAACTTGGATACAATCAAAGATAGTAACCTTAACAAGCAATTTGGACAAATAGAAGAAAATTTAATTTTTTCGTGAATAGTGCCGTATACGTGAATAGTAATCCCGACGGAAAAAGTAAGAATTTCAACATAAAATCCATGACAATATTTCTGTATAATGATATTGAAAAGAATAACATCATTTACGAAAAAAATAACACCCCTTACCTCAAAAAGATAGTACCTCTGTCTGGAATATCGGATATAATACCGAAGGAAACTTGTACTGAATAGCAACACTCAAAGTATTGAAATACTCACAAAAATACGCTCGATATTATAGAGAGAGAAAACTTCTGATTCTGGTGTGATTTTCAATTCTAACCTAAGCACCCTATTTATAGGAAAAGCTTAGGATACCAAAGGAGACTAAAATAATAAATTATTATTATTATTTTTTTAAAAAAAAAACCTCCAGCCGCCGGCTGCTAAAAGAATTCAACATTCAACAAAAGTGGGGCCCGCCCATAAAAAATATATTTATTTTTCAAAACTTCAATAATTCATAATAAATAGCCCCTTCATCAGAAAAATACAAATTTTATGTCCTTCTATAGGAAATTTAATTCTCTACAACTTTGCAGAAGGAAGTTTTTCCAAATTCCAAACATAAATTATCCGGAATCCATAAACAGATGATTTCTCACACCAAAATATTGATAAAAACTCATCAGCGCCAATTCCTTCTTTAATATTCACAAAATAAATATTTCCTTATCATATAAATCAATAATTAATTATTCACAGATAATATTACAGAACTATAATATTGACAACCAGGTCGTTCCCAGGAAAGAGGGGGGCTTCTGATAAGGACTTCTTCTTACTGGCGCGCAATTAAATAACCCCTCCTAGACAAAACTTCCTTAGACACTGTCAATAATGCTATCTAATAATATTATTCAAATAATATAAATTATTGAGTTGATAACGTGAAATACTGTGCAACGATAATTATTGAATCAATACTATAAAATATCAACTGTAGCCATTATTGAATCAATCATATAAAATGACAACGTAGCAATTATTGAGTCAATAAAATATCAATGTAACAATTATTGAGTCAATAATATAAAATATCAACGTAGCAATTATTGAGTCAATAATATAAAATATTGAACAGTAATTACTGTAACAATAATTGAGTAATGGCTTCTCACGTAAGACTCAATAATTCGAAATACTGTGCAATACCGTGTGCTACTATGCAACACCATGTATCACTGTATTTTAACCACCGGGTATTTCAACAGTACTAACGGTAACAACTACGCCGTTATCTTGTAAAAAATTATTTCTGTCGTTTTCTATATCCGACAGTTATTCCGTTGTGGAGGCCCACAAATAGCTGCGCCGTCGTACGAATATTCCCCGACAACAAGAATATTCCACGACCAAACGAATATTCCCCGACAACAAGAATATTTTATAACCACTTGCTCATTTTAAAAATATTTGCACATTTCACCCATAACTTTCATATTTATCAAAATAACACCTTACTGTTTCGAAATAATATATAAAGAAAATTAAATCTTTATTCATAAAAGTTGGGGTCTTACAATGCCCTTTCATATGTGTCCAGTCGGTTCACAAAGGTCGTATCCACACATGAAAGGTCATAAATCACCCTATAAATATCTAACGAATTCAATAATTCAGGCATTCAATTTTTCATTTTTTCTTCAGTTATATTCATAGTATATTTGAGAGAGTTCAAAACATTTATTGGTTCATTGTGTGTGGTATTTGTAGTGCTGCTATAACACACATTGTCATTGTATCTTAGTGCTGATAACTTTAAGCACTGAGAATGAGGATATAATTGCCTTAAGTACATAGTATCAAGTACTAATTTTGACATATAATTTTTTGTATGTTTACAAATCTATTTTACATCAGATAAGTTTATATATATATAGGGGGCGGATCAATGACAATAAGTTTTTTACACACTTTTTTTTATTCTTGGATTTGAACACTCTTAATGGTTAAGATTAAAGCTGATTTTTAATTTATACACTTTATTTTTTGTATAACAACCTATATGAATGCATATATTATCATAATATTGATGATAACTAACCAAAACTCCTGTATAACTTTATACAAATGCTGTGAAAGCAAGTATGTATATCTAAGAAGTTTTTAATAAATTTCACATCAAGATACAAGGAATCTTAATCTTTTAGATCAGAATATAATTTCATTTGAACATGTATAGATCTGCAATATTCACAACATATACAGTTTTTATGCATATCAAAAAAATATGTCAAATCGATTGTTTTTTAACTAGACATATTTTAAGTAGTTTTTATCATTAACTTTGTGTCTATTTATACAATTGATGAACATTTGAAATAGGTGGAGTTAAAAATAGGGATAACCTCTTAGTTATCCTCAAATTATTATAGTTTTTCATGTTTAGTTTCTAAATCATTTTTTCACACATTTCGTCCTCACATTTATTATTTCTTTAATTTTTGTCCAATCTGACAAAAATAGAGTAATTAAAGGGTACTAAATAAGAAAAACAACTATAGATTGAAGACCAAACGTGAATAACAATTACAATTCGAAAACTAAACGTGAAAAAATACTCTATTTTAGAGACTAACATGAAAGAAAATTATAGTTTAAAAATAAGATACGCGAAAAAATAATTAAAAGACTAAATATAAATAAAATTATAATTTGAGGGCTAACGAAAAAATTATCCCCTAAAAATAAGAATGATGAGATAGTATGAATGTTTAACCTACACATTGTTTAATTAAGCCATTTTTTGACTTGTATGAAGAGTAGGTGAGCTATATATGCCTTATAGTAGGAAATTTCAACATAGAAAATAATTTTATTTGTGAAGTAGGGGTGGAGAAAGGACGAGTTGTACTTTGAATGATTTGGTTTGAATTTTTTTGCCACGTGGACTTGGAAAATAAACAAGAACATGGAGAAAAATGCAAATTAATACTGCATGCGATCAAACAACGTGCGCTTTGTTTTGACCGCTGCGTCTAAATCAAATCACGTTTTGCATAAATAGGGATTATAATATCCAGTTTAAAATTTAAAATTAGGTTTTATTCTGTCTATCTTTTAATATAAATTATTTTAGAGTTGTGCACAAATATTTAATAGAAATGATTTGACTATGTTATCAGATATAATGATAATGAGATTAATTCTATAAAAATAGAATTATTGAATGCATTTTTATCATTAAAAATAATAATTTTTAATTGATCATTAAATTATAATGAAGAATGCCGATGTTCATTAAATGGTATAAAAGTGTCAGATTATTTTTATTTTGGCAAAAATATTACAAGGCAATATTATAAATCTAATGATAAATATTAATTTCAATTATACTTATTAAAAATATAAAATTTAATTGGTGAAATTAATAAGACTTTAATAAGATGAACTCAATATATTACAACAAAAACATGTCGACTTTTATTGTAAGCAAACACAATGACACAGTTTGTAAACGATAAATCCCACTATAGTTGGCACGTTTTACTTATTATATTATTAAACTTTTAAAAATTCAAATTACTCTATTGAACTAATTTAAATTTTGAAATTTTACCATTCCGTTAATAAGATTTGACGTCCGTCAAATTGACTCAGATTCTTTCCGACAAAACTAAGGAAAAAGCCATCATAGTTGGCACATTTTACTCATTACACCATTAAATATTTAAAAAATAAAATTACCCCATTGAATTAATTAAAATTATATCATTCCGTTAATAAGATTGGATGAGCATCAAATTGACTCAAATTTTTTCAGACGTGACTTCAAATTTACAAACTAACTGGAAATTACCCCATAGATTTCTGCTTCAAATTTATCAAATTGATGAAACTAATTATGTTATTTGGCAAAATTAAATATACTCAAATTTGATTTTTTTTCTTAATATTCAATTTGTTCAAATTACATCATTAATTTGATAGATTTTATAAAACTTGAAGGTATATACACCATCATTTTTATAGACAAATCAGAGGAGGGGTTTAGAACCCTTAGCTACTATTATAGGTATGTTTTTTTTCTCCATTTTATAAATTTTCTCTTCTCGATCTCCTCCGCCTACCTTTTCACAACTTCTATAACCCTAGTCGCCTCTATCGAAACCCCAAATCTATTTACCAAAACATAACCCCATTATTAGCCCCCCAACACCCCAAATCAGCCTTCATTTGCTTAATTACTAGCACCAACCCCGCTGCAATATTAACCCACATAGCCTAGATAAAAAAAAGTGGAGAAGTAGCGCACCCATCATCGTCGTTAAAAGGTTCAACACCAAATGAGCTACCTCAACCATAAGGAGCCTCCAACGTCGCCACCATCACAATAAGTATCCACTGTGGTCGCCGCCACCACCGACACATGGAGCCTCCACCGTTGGCTCACATTGTGCCACCACCTTCTTCTACACTTAGTAGATTTTCTCTCTCTGCGTATTTTATTTAGGCTTTGGGTGCTTGGGAGATGAGTTGATTTTATTTCCTAATCCACGTAGGAATGATATATGTCATTTTCTTTTCTGTTTTCACTAGTCACGTCTGAAAAAAATCTGAGTCAATTTGACGGATGTCTAATCTTATTAACAGAATAATGTTAAAATATTAATTAGTTCAATGGGCTAATTTTAATTTCTAAAAGTTTAATGGTGTAATAAGTAAAACGTATTAACTATAAAAGAATTTTTTTAGTTTTGCCTGAAAGAATCCGAGCCAATTTGACGGACGTCTAATCTTATTAACAGAATGATGTAGTTTTAAAATTTTAATTAGTTCAATGTGATCACTTAAATGTTTAAAATTTTAATAGTATAATAAATAAAACGTGTCAACTATAATAATATTTTTTTAATTTTGCCGTTTGTAACTAATATACTTAATTAATATACAAATATATAAATACTCAATTAATATGTCTATTCACAACAAAAATAATCGATCATATAAATAAAGTTGGTACTCACCATAAAGAACAATAGTACCATTAACCAACCAGCACTTTATGGTACTATGGTACCTTTATGGTCCATAACTACTTTGTCCATCCAATATTTCACCAATCCAAGTGTAGAGAGTACACTTGATGTGTAGAGAGTACACGTAGTACACAATCAAAGTTTCTATTTTTTTCAATTTTCAATTAAGTTTGTATTTTTTCTTGAAAAATAAGATCTCATTTTTAAAATTTACAATCCTAAGAGTGTATTTTTGTTCAATATTTAGTCTTAACAATAACAAGTTATCAGTTATTATCGGTGATACGATAATAAAATTTAAATAATAAACTTGAAAACATTTGGTCATTTTATGTCATGTTAGAATATTTTTTTGTGATTTTATAATTTGAAAATAAAAATATATCTCTAATCATGAAACAATACTGCAACGAGGGCAAAAAAAGAAATGTGTAAAATACTCTAAGCCGTCGCCACTCTTTATGGGTTGAGGTCAACTCTTTATGGGACGTCAACGGCTTAGACTATTTTTTGCGGTCTTTCTTTGCCTCGTTGCAGTATTCTTTGTTCACTCAAGACCTTTGGAACTTCCAAGAATCATGATCGCAAATTCTACAGTTGTCCGATTAGTTGCGCTTGTTTTCTCATTCATAAAATTGAATGAAAATCATTGTTTATATTTATAAGTTTTGTAAGCAAGACTCATTTTGTGAGGAGAATAGAGTACTTCGTCTATTCCTTTCTAATTGATTTTTTTAAAGAAATCAAAAAAATAATTGAAAATAAATAAATAAATTATCATTTTATTAATAAAATTGAATGAAAATCATTGTTTATATTTATAAGTTTTGTAAGCAAGACTCATTTTGTGAGGAGAATAGAGTACTTCGTCTATTCCTTTCTAATTGATTTTTTTAAAGAAATCAAAAAAATAATTGAAAATAAATAAATAAATTATCATTTTATTAATAAAATTGAATGAAAATCATTGTTTATATTTATAAGTTTTGTAAGCAAGACTCATTTTGTGAGGAGAATAGAGTACTTCGTCTATTCCTTTCTAATTGATTTTTTTTAAAGAAATCAAAAAAATAATCAAACATATAATTAAATTATGTTGGATTGATCAAATTGAATTTAAAACCTCAATATTATGCCTTTAAAAATAATTGAAAATAAATAAATAAATAATAAATTAGTATTTAATATAAGAATAATATGAAAAAAATAAGTCATTGATACTTACTTCTCAGACGACAAATAAATATACTCTTTCCGTTCTCAAAAGAATGTGATCAAGTACAAAACACTTTGTTCACAAAAAAAATGTCTAATCTTTTGGTATCTACTATGGACAAAATTGGTACTTAGTTTTTGCTCTCTCCTCTCCTTTAGTTTTCTTAATTTGTATGAAACTCCGTCCATTAATATATGTCGTTTTAGAGTTGTGTATAAGAATTAAGAAAATAATTGTATAACATTAAATAAAATATCAATTGTCTATAATACCCTTAAATTATCATAATTACCATAAAGTTCATACTCATCTGATATTCTCTCTCTCTCATCTATAATATTTTCTCATAAGGGGTAATTTTGAAAAGATTGTACTTAATTCTCCTAGATTATATAAAATGATAAATAATTAGGAAAAAATAAAATTATTCAAAACGACATATATTAAGGGACGGAGTACGAAACTTGTACTTTAACTGTTCTTTTGAAGACAAAGAGAGTAATTTTTAGGAAATTGGTATTTTAATAAGTAGAAATAAATATGTATTCTCTCATGAATAGTAAATAAATTTCCTACTCATGTGATTTTTTTTAATAAAAATGTAAAAATTAATTTCTTTATAAAAGTATCAATTCTCTAAATTTTATTGGCTTAAAACACAAATAAAAAGGGGGATAAATCAACTTTTGGTACCTGTACTGGTACACGACTTACAAATTAGTACCCGAAGTGAAAAAAGTTACAACCTGGTGATTGTACTCGAAAAATGTTGTGATCTGGTGCTTGTACTTTTCAATTTTTAAATAATCGTTAAAATTGACTAACGGAGTAGATGGAAAATTCTGACGTGGCTTACTCATCTGACGTGGATAATAATACAAATGCTTACTCATCTGACGTGGATAATAATATAAATGGCTTACTTATAAATAAAAATTTATTTGATATTAATTACAAAAATAATTAAATATATTATTTATTTATTTTCTTGTTTTTTTGGCTAATTTTTAAAATTTATATTATACTTTAAAATATTTTTTTTCATAAAATTTTTCCTCCAAATCCACATAATCACTGCCCAGTCATCGCCATGTCATCCTTTGTATCTGACCTGTCAAATTTTCAAACAGAATAAGGATGAAACCCTACTATTTAACAGAGTGTAACATTTTTCAAGTACAATCACCAGTTTGTAATTGTTTTCACTTCGAATACTAACTTGTAAGTCGTGTAACAGTACAGGTACTAAAAGTTGATTTATCCCAATAAAAAGGAAACAATGATGTATCAAAATGCAGAAGGAAAAAGGCAACAACCTACACTTGGAGACATGGATAAGAACTGGTAGGTCACCCCCACATTATTGGAAAATCTATACATAATGCGGTAGAGGTTTGGTCTCTCTTGGTCTAACAAAATCTTTGTGTGGTTTCTTGGTCTCAACAAAGTTTTCTCCCAAATCTAACCCCAAAGTATACAAGTATTTCATATTTTCTCCTATAAATTTAACAATATTTTTATTTGGTCCTCTGAACAAAAATTTTAATTTTTAAAATTAATTACACACTAAATACGAATGCCACACATAACGCGTATGTGAACGGTCCTAAGGAAATTAATTGAGGGGAAAAGGCCGTTGTACCAACCGATATAGACATATATGGACCAACCCCTGTACGGACAGACTTTTTGTGGGTGCAATTTTTACTCCTATTTCTTGGACAAAATTAGTACTGGTCTATTATTAAGTCAAAACAACCCATAATTAGTCCATCATATCATTCAGCTGCGTGATTGCCTCTTAAATTTCATGTCCCCTCTATTTGAATATTGAAAAATGAAATATTTTATGATTTTATTGATTTATTTTTTGATTACAAGTTACGTAAATCATTTTAGTTAATATTAATATTTTAACGATACATTTGATACAGTAGGTCAACTTTATAATTATACATAATCCCATATATATATTGTAATCGTAATTTGATAAAAAAACACTCTTGAATCTTGATTAATTTCAGATAATTTAAAATGAATAGATTATTTAATAGAGTTGTAAATAAGTTGAGTTAAGTCGGAATTTGACTTATCGAGGTCAAATTCGTTTAAAAGTTATATTATAAGCAAATTTAAAAATATACGTCAATTTGGTTGTATTTTAAGTAGACATATATATATATATATATATATATATATATATATATATATATATATTATAAGTAGTTATTATCATTAACTTCGTGTCTATTTATACAATTAATGAACATTTGAATGTTGTTATCCCGGGTGCGTCTTGCAGCCTCTATATTTCGCTTAAAGAATAATGTTACAGACACAAATTATTTATAAATATTTTATAAACTGTTGATGTGGTATATTCCATCTCAGCTTTTTATGTAGGGCCGAAGACTATATTGAAGTAATTTATTGATCAATATATTGAGGTGGAGTATGTCACATCAATAGTTTGTAAAATATTTATAAAATAATTTGTGTCTGTAGCATTACTCATCGCTTAATGCGCACTCCGTTTTGACCGCTGCATACGAATGGAATCCCACCTCCATCACATTTAAGCTATATTTGTTTGCAAGTGTTATAATTTCAAAATTATATATTATAATTCCAAGACTATTAATCCTATAATTATAATTATATTTCCGAGACTAAATAGCCATTTTATAATCCCTAGACTAATAGTCCCAAAACTAAATTTAAAAACAAACAAGACACTTGAGATTAATATTTTTATCCCAAATATAATCCTTGTAAACAAACATAATCTCTAATTTCATTCAATACACCATTTATTTTATTTTAATACTTTTATTAAAAATAATTCAACTATGTTAATAGATATCATGATAATGAGATTAATTCTATAAAAGTAGAATCATTGAATGCATTTTTATCAATAAAAATAACAATTAAAATTGTAATAAATAATGCTTATATTCAGTAAATGGTAAAAAAATGTTAGATTTTTTTTTTTTTGAAGTAATGATACAAGTCAAATCAAATGATAAATATTAATTTCATTTAAACTTATTATATATATATATATATATATATATATTAATGTATTGGTGAAATTAGAGAGAGAATATATTGGGGCTAAAAGAATGGGGTCTATATATCTCCATTTGATAAGATTTTGTGTCCTTTAATGTATCTCACTAGCTATTGCTCCCTCCTTTGAACAAAGGGAAAGGTGACTAATTATAAGAAAAGGGAGGATAGGAAGTTACCCCTTGGAAATTTGAAAACAGCCTTTCTTGAAAGTAGCTCAATTGTATTGCATATTTGTATGGGGTTGCAACGCATTTTGTAGCTTTTGTCTCACCTTGAATCTTTTTTAAAAGTCATTTAAAAACCGTTTCATAAAATAAAAGTAACAAAGTTTGATCATTTTGTTGCCTTGTGGGGATCTTAGGATTGGAAGGGGTTTATTTTGATTTTTTTTTGGAATTCATTTTTAGAAATATATATTTACTTTTGCATATAATTTGTTATCAAAATTAAAATTTTGACTTTTAACTTTTAAGGTCCGAAAAATATTTTCTTTGTCAAATCTTGACCGTATGATCCGCCTATAAGTTATCGGAGATGTATTAGTTACAATAGACATTAGCACTATTATTAGAAGAATGATCCTCAGCTAACATTAGATGTCATCTAATTTTCAGAGAGTCTCAGAACACCTTCCAGGACTTGCTCTCGAAAATATAGTGTAAAGCACCTTCTGAGACTCTCACTCCCAAAAATTAAATGTCATCTACTCTTAACTGTGTAACAGCCAATATATATATATATATATATATATATATATATATATATATATATATATCAGTCCCTTTCAATTGAGGAATCCCTCAAATAGTGTTATTTGAGGGATGGGTCAACAACCGTTGGATCTGTTTGTGGTGGATTTATGTGGCTGAGATTGTTTTATATCTTTTAATCATTTTTCACACTCCTGGCCCACCACAAACAGATCCAACGGTTGTTGATCCATCCCTCAAATAACACTATTTGAGTGATCTCTCAACTGAAGGGGGACTATATATATATATATATATATATATATATATATATATATATATATATATATATATATATATATAGTAAGGATCAAGATCACTCCTCTTATTTAACACTCCTCCTTAAATAACACTCATTTATTAAAATTACGTCGTTTTAGAGATTCTTTTAAAAAACAAGTGGGGCTGTGGGTGGCATTTTTGTAAATAAATAGAAAGCAAGTGGAACCACTCCTTTTAATATTATTTTATTTTTTAAAAGAATCTCTAAAACGATATAGTTTTAATAAAAGAGTGCTATTTAAGGAGGAGTGCTCTTGATCTTTCCTATATATATATATATATATATATATATATATATATATATATATATATATATATATATATATATAATCTCATAGAGATGAAAATCTAGACATTATATAATTTCATAGAGATTAGAAGGATCTAAAACACTGATAAAACAGGATAATTTCATGGAAGAAAGATTATTGTTATTATTCTTTTTTTTTTGTGTGTGTGGTGAAGCACTATAGATTGTTAATATGTTCACATTTTGGGCTTTGAATGGTTGCTCAATATACAATTTTAGGTGTAGTAAAGGTAACGTGTTAATGGGCTAAATACCGGAAATTTGGGCCACTGGCTTAAAATATGATATTATGCTATGGGACGAATATTGGACCCATTAAATTCCCAATAAAAATGCGGAATATCCAAGGTGTTGGGATAGAGAATTGAAAAGAGGATATCAACATTCCAGTTACATGTGTATGTAAAGCTTTTAAGGAAGAAAGTCGGGTGATAAGTGAGTTTTATACTTATGAATTGAATATTTTTGGGTTGATGAATTGTTAGTTTTCAGGTATTTTCCATTCTTTTTTGTGTTTACTTGATCTTGGGTAGGAAAAATAAAAAATGAAAAATGAACAAAGATATGAAAAATAAAACTACTTGGCTAAAGCAGTGTTAAATGGCTAAAGCGGTGTTAAAGTGGAGCTAAGCGGTTCGAGCTAGGCACGGCGAAGCAAAGCGCAAGTAGGCTATGACACGACATTGGCATGAAGAGACGAGGAAAAGCAATCCGGATAACTTTTGGACTAAAATATGCAAGCAAATGCAAGAAGGGAAGATTGCAGGGCTTTTAACACCAAGTTGGATTTGTTTTCTTAGCTTGGAACTGAGATTTTATTGTAAATCTACTTCTTAAATTTTCGGAACATCTTGAATCGTCCCAATCGGAGTTCATATGAAAAAGGTATAATCTTTTTACTAACGGATGATGAACCTCAAAGTTTGGAGTTGTCATTGACATAACAGCCACTTGAAGCCCAATTTCGACCTTGATCTAGCCATAATCTCTCAATTCTCAAAGAATGAAAGTTGTAGATCTTGTCGAGAGTTTCGATGTGATAGGTGGCAGGTCCCGTAACTCTTCTCGGATCAAAAGTTATGACCGTTTTATCAAAGACGTCGCAGTAGAAAATTGCATGGCACGGGGCACGCCAGAAGCAGCGCAGGACGCACTGAACCATCAGATTTTCTGCACCTCTAGCATGAGGCACACCCAAATTAGCCTAGGAGCAGCGCTGGGAGCGCCGGACGTCGAGAAGAGAGCTGATTTGGGTGTTATGATGTCCAAGTTGAGTTGTAATAGGATTTTTGAATGCCTAATGTGTTAGAATTTCTCTTATGACTATAAATACTTGATTATAACTTCGATTTGGGAGACTTTGGACTGCAAGGATTGAAAACCACCTAAGGAGGCTTGAAGATTAGAATGGAGAACAGAACAAGTCAAAGATTGAAGCTTAAGAAGATTAGAGATTCTTGCTAGAGTTTTTCTTCTTCTCTTTAATTTCTTTTTTTGTAACTATGAAGGTGAAGAAAGAACCACGCAAAAAGGCTAGTTGCAAAGCTCAAAGCGCTTGATCTTTCACCCCTTGGCGGGTGTATACCCCCCCCCCCCCAAATACCCTAAGAAACAACCCCTCTTTGTCTATGGGACTCTTCGGTTGAGGGCGGAGCCTCTTACGTAAACTATGATACCGACTCAACTGGATTTCGTCTTTAATTTTCACTAAGATCCGATTGTCTAATATTCTTGTATCTAAATGTAAAATGAAATTGAATTGATAGTTACTGGCTAGCGCGCTACTTCTTAGTTAATAGTTTATTAGCCCCATATTATACATATTTTCATAGAGATGAAAATCTAGACATTGTATAATTCCATAAAGATGAGAAAGAACTAAAACATTGAAAAAAACAAAATGATCACATGGAAACAAAGATTAATTATTATTATTATTATTATTAATTCAGAAGGATGAGAATAATTGAAAAGATGTGAATGATATATAATGAATGGTTAATATATTGAAAAGATATGAATACTGGATGAATGATATAATGGAAGGTTAATATATTGAAAAGGGGTGAATGATATATAATGGATGGTTAATATATTGAAAAGATGTGAATAATTGATGAATGATATATAATAGATGATTAATATATTTAAAAGGTGTGAATGATATATAATTGATGGTTAATATATTGAAAATATGTAAATAATGGCTGAATAAATAAATTACAAATAAAGGTAATGGATGAATATGTGTAAATCATTATGAATAAATAATTTAAAGATAAAAGTAATGGATGAATATGTATAAGCCATTATAAATAAACAAATTAAAGATAAATATAATGGGTGAATAATATATTGAAAAAGAGTAATAAATGAATAATGTTTGTAGTCAATTTATGTGGGCAATGTTTCAGTATAAATATGAGCGGTACATTTGTATTCCAAGTTATGAAGTCTTTTGTTAAATTTTTCTTTGAATTTTCGATTGGAATTTTCTTATGTACTGCAGTACTTTAGAAAAATCATAGTTAATTCATTATTTGTCAGAATTTGGTGAATCAAAAACCTATTGTTGGTTTATATGTTTATGTTTTAATGATGATAGTATATTTTGTATGGAATTAATATGTTGCATGGAAATAATATATTTTGCATGAGAATTATATTATGTGCATGTGAATTATATTATATGGTTGTATATGTGAACATAATTTAATGGCCAAGATTGAATATATTGGGTTGATTATAGATCATTATAAAGATAAAAAATTAGTTGGCTAGCATATTTTATCCTGAAAATATGTCTCAATATACTCGGTTAACCAAGCTATTAATTGGAGTATATTAAGGAAGTTGGTTATGCTGAACATATTATTTGAATTTGAATTAATATCCTTTAAGCAATATGCTATAACAGACTTCTATCATATCTTTTCATATCTCCTTAAATTAAGTCTTTTTCAAAATTGTCATATCTTTGACTTCTGAATTTTAGGAGATTATTATAGCTGTTACTCTGATTTGATATTGCTGAAAATTCTAACTCTTTCAATCATTTTAAGGATTTCATGGTTTCAGTATTTACTTAGCCGTTGGACATTGACGTACATATTCGTTCTACTCGGCTGTTAAAGTTACGACCTGGAAAAAGCTTCAATCGATCTTATATTATTTATCCAATAGCTTTTCTAAGTTTTTCCAGCGATATATTTGTACTGTTCTTAAATTGTTTAGTGATGGAACATTGATATTTCGTGTAAACAAAATCCTTATTCTGAGTGTAAGCCGTGTGTGGCTTGGTCTATCTCGTAGTAGATAGGATCTGTTCAAAGGAAACTTTCAAGGTTGCAGAGGTGCAAAGGCCTAAGTGGTGAGAAAGGTTGCAGTGGTGCAAAGGGGGCAAAGGTGTCCATCACAATGGAAAGCTTATTTGAACAGAGAGTCTTTTTATTGTATTTAATTAAATATTAAGTTTAATAAAAAAGAGTCTCCAATACCTTTTGGTATTGGACGTGGGGATGTAGGCCGCTAAACTAGAGGTTTAAGGGCTGAACCACGTATACATCTTGGTGTGATTTTTACTTCTGTTTATCTCTTTAACTGGCATTCACGTTCTGCACATTTCTGTTCATCACGCTACTTGAAGTTATACTAATCCAGACAGGGTATCCTGTTTGATATTAACGGTGTAAGAACATATACTAAAGCAGACAGGTACACCTGTCTGTTTTGAACGAATTCTGTAGATTTTAAAAAAAGTTGTCAGTGTTTATCCATTGCACCTATTCACCCCCTCTAGGTATGCTTATTTACAGAATTACACCTGTTTTTTAGTTTTTCATACTCAACATTTTTGAAACAGGAAGAAAATTTATCTGATGTCATCTTCATGCCATAAAATGCTGAAAACCGTAACATGTCCAAATTTTCGTCACTATTTTTAGCATTTGAAGGTATGAAAAATGACATCATATAACTTTCTTCTTTTTTCAAAATTGTAGAGGACGAAAAACAAAAGAAACAGGCTTTGAATTCACTCAATTTCGACAAAGGATAAATTAACTATGATTTTTCTAAAATACTGCAGTATGTTAGTTCCTAGTAGGCACACAATAGATCTAGAAAGGGGGGGTTGAATAGATCCTTTGAATTCTTAAACTCTTTTCTATTTTATTTTGTATAGCTAAGAAGTTAGCCTATGACAAACATAAGAATCATTTCAAGCACAGCGGAATAAGTTAAATCTCCCCTTCATTGATATATTGATAAACATTGATGCATTGTTCTTGGAGTTAGTTTAGTTGTAAGTAGTTAGTACATACATAGCAGTTATAGCAGTTAAGTACATAATGTAAATACATAAAGTAAATGACAGAATATAAAAGACACAAAAGGGTTTTAAGTGGTTCAGAGCCAACTCGACTCCTAATCCACTCTTCTGCACTCTCGCAGGAAATCCACTAAGGAATGGGCAGCACCCTGAATCACTAAGATCCCTTCAAGGCCAGCAGTCCTGGAACTTCAGTTCACTTTTGAACTCTTCAAGCCCTTTGGCTTGGAACTCCTTTAGTTCACTAAGAACTCTTCAAGCCCTTTGGCTTGGAACTCTAGTTCACTAAGAACTCTTCTACCCTTCGGCTTGGAACTCTAGTTCACTAAGAACTTTTCAAGCCCTCTGGCTTGGAACTCATTTAGTCCCTCCGGACAAGGACCCTTTGGCCCTGGCTACTTGTAGTTGTAGTTGTTGTTGTTGTTTGTGCTTTGCTACTAAGATGTCTTGAAGCTTGATCATCTTTGTACTTAGCAGCTATGCTCGGTCCTCAGCATTCTGCTTCGAGTCTGGACCTCTTTTTTGGTGCAGCAGATCTTCAGTCTGTTCAGCTCATCTTCACTTGCTGTCAGCTGTGCACCATCACCACATAGGACTGCTAAGGTTTTTCATTGTGGGTCACTTTCTTCTGACCTTTAGTAGCCCTTGAACCCTTCTTAAATGATATGCAGACATGGTTCTGCATCTTCTCTTGTTCAGCTTCTGGTTCTTCATGGTGATCCGTAGAGTGGCTCTTTTGATCTTCTTTATACTCAGCCACCTTCTTGAATGCTATCTTATTTACCTTCTCGGCTCTCAGCTTGGCTGCCATCTTCAGTGGCATTCTCATCCTTGTTGAGTGAAGCTTTAGTCTGTTCAGTTCATCTTTAAGTTTGCTTCACTTCCACCTTCGTAGTCACACTGCCACTGAGACTTGTTCTCTTCAGCTCTGGTGGAACTTGTAGAGTCAACAATGTAGCATTCCAACAACTCGACGAATCTACAACTTAGCAACAACTCTTATCTTTGAAGCTTGTCCTTTAAATACCCTTCCATAATCTTTCCGTTGGAAAGTAGCCGTTGGAAGCTATTTGAATTGCTTCGCAGATCTCGAGTTATTTGGTGCAGACTGCTGATGTGACGTGACAGGTTTGTGGCAAGACACTTCAGATTTGTGGCATACCCAGCTCCTTTCTCCTGGTGATCTCCCGTTCACCTATCTTCAATGGTCTGACCCATGCTTAATCACTTTTGTCTTGTTCATCACAAGCTGGCCGGTATCTCTGTAGGTTGTATCAGTTCCTCCTTCACTTTGGCAAACACTACGATCTTGAGTGATTCTCAAGATCATTGTTTTCTGTTCTCTTGACAGCTACTGCACTTGCTGACTTTCTCTAGTCAGTCACTTAGTATGAAGTCTTCTTCTGATTGGCTTGTGGAAGACTTCATCTCGAATGGCTTCACAACTCAGTCTGCATGTTGATAGAGTTGATGCTTAGATCTTCTGTTAGCTTGCATGCCATTCGGTGAGTGCTCTCTGGTACTCTTCATGTAGGATGTATCTTTGTAACTCAGACCAGAGGCTTCATGCTTTGGATATATTGGGAGTGCCCATTTGATGAGAATCGTGTTGACACTACGATACTTCCCTTAGCGTTGTAGAGCAACCTTTGTGGAAGCTTTAGTTCTGCAGACTATGATTTAGCTTTGTTGCTGCAGACACTACGATTTCGAGATCAGTCCTTAACAGTCTACGATTCTGCCTTCATGCTTGCTGTCTTCGTCTGATCTTACCCGACTATGATTTATGCCTCTGATGATCATTAGACTCCACTACTTTAAGTGTGATCTATGATTCTTGACTTAGCTCTGGCAGTTTCTCGGTCGGCTCATAGACAGGCTGTCTCTTCGATTCTGAACATGACTTCCTCAGCAGACTACGGCTTCTAGGAAGTACTTCTCGACACACTAAGATCCTTCCTCGTTTCTCCTGGCAGACTACGAACTCCGAGATCTACTATCCTGCAGACTATGATTCCGCCTTGATAGCTCTCGAGTCTCCTTTGTCTCTCCTGGCAGACTACGATTCTGATGCAGTGCTTCGACGATCAGACATGCCTATCTATTACATTATAAGATCAACCTAACAAGCTTGATCTTTCTATCTTTATAGTCCTTGTACATCATTTCTTTTTAAGGACTTTACAAAGCTGTTTTGCTTATGTAGGATCAACTTAACATATTTGATCATTTCAGTCTAAGTCCTTGTACATATATTCCTATTATCTATCAAAGGACTTTACAGCTTTTATCAAAGCATACTTACATATTCATTCATTTATATCATAATCAAATCATATATAAATAGGAATAACATTCTTATGTATATTGCCTAACATAGTACATAAGAAAATTCCACTCAGGAATTCAAAGAATAGTGTAACAAAAGATTTCATAACTTGGAATACAAATATAGAACACATATTTATACTGAAACATTGCCCACATAAATTGACTACAAACATTATTCATTAATTACTCTTTTCAATATATTATTCACCCTTTATATTTAACCTTAATTTATTTATTCATGAGGCTTTATACATATTCATCCATTACATTTATCATTAATTTATTTATTTATAATGGTTTACACATATTCATCAATTACCTTTATCTTTAATTTATTTATTCATCCATTATTTACATCTTTTCAATATATTAAAAATCCATTATATATCATTAACAAATCTTCAATATATTAATCATCCATTATATATCATTCACCCCTTTTCAATATATTAACCATCCATTATATATCATTCATCTATTATTCATATCTTTTCAATATATTAACCATTCATTATATATCATTCACACCTTTTCGATTATTCTCACCTTTCACACTAAATTCTTTTTGTTGGGAATCTAATGATAGATTAGAAGATTGCTTAATTAAGGGGGGTTTGATTTAAACCCCTTTTAGATTCCAAATATATATATGATTTGATGATGAAGCATGTATGTGACTTAATGATGAAGCTTATAAGGTATATTTGTATGAATAAATTTTATACAGTCCTTAACTAAGGTATCTATGTACAAGTACTTAGAATAGTACGATCAAACTTGTTAGGTTGATCCTTATCATTCATATGTAATAGATATGATCATTGTAAAAAGACTACTCTGCATGATAGGAAGTATTGATTGTAGAGTAAATCTACATGTGCTTAAAATCAAATACGATTAATGTATATCTGTACAAGTAGGTTTTGTAGAGTCCTTTAAAAGAATTGATGTACAAGGACTTAGATTAGAAAGATCATTATAATATTTGGTTGATCATATGAAAACTGATCTGATGTATAGATGATAGGAATTCATGATCGTAAAGTTACTCTGCCAGTTCACTATGTGAAGATACTTCGCAGAGATAACCTTGTTCGCACATCATTAGAAGATCGCAGAGTTTACTCCATCTCACAGACAAAGGATCAGTTCGTAAAAGTGAACAAATGAACTCAAAGGTGCAAGGTTAACATAGAACTTCACAAAGAGTCGAAGAAGCTGTTAAACATCATCTGGCAAAAATAAAGAAATCTACTAAATGAATCAATGGATAACAGAGTAAAGTTTGCTCAGTAAAGAGTGATTGTAGAATACTCTAAGTAGACACTGAATAAGAGAAATATCTGAAGATCACTGTAAGATTGTTCAGTAAGTTCAAGATCCATAAAGTCAGCCTCAAATAGTTGAGCAGAATGTGAAGTACTAACTACGCAAAGTGGAGGAGATCATCAAGCTCAGTTTGTGTCATGGATATGAATTGAAGTACTCAAGAAGAAATGTATGATAATAGAATATACTCTGATGATGTCTGAATATATCTCTTACACTACAAGAAAAAGGCTTTTCTGTGACCGCACATCATCGACCGTAGTCGGTCGCCAATGGGGATCAGCGACCGATACCGGTAGCTAGAAAGGGTTGCACATAATCTCGTCGCTGTCCGGACATCAGTGATAACTTTTTGCGATCGCACACTAGCGACCGATGCCGTCGCTAAGCTGAGTCACCATGAATCAGGTGTCAGAGGTGATGTGGCCCACGTGTCAGCGACCAACAATAGCGACCACATCGGTCGCTAATGTCCTCAAGACATATGTGGTCGCTAAGGCAATTTCAGCGATCGCTGATACGTAATTTTTTTTAAAAAATTGCCTGTTTTGTTGATTTCCTAAAAAATTTGTACATATTTTAATCCCAACACATTGCAGTATATCAAAATAAACCAACATCCATACAAATCTATCGATATATCCTCCATATACAATTTAATAATAAAACCAACATAGTTATATAAACATCTAAGCATACTATATAAATAAGAACCGTCCGAGTAAAACTTATATACAAATGTTATAAAGTACAATCCACATAAATTCAATTATTCAGTCGGTAAAAATAATAATCAAATGTCAATTAACAAGACAAATAAGGAATACAAATGCCTTCACGGATCAATATCGTCTAGATGGGGCTATAATAAAAAAATAAAACATGTATTATTGAATGTAAAATTAAACTAAACATGCAAAGCAGTACATAAAGTTAAATTACATAAAGTTAAACAATGACAAAATTACCAGGCGCTCATGCCGCTGCTCTGCTGCTTTCGCCACTGCATCTGCTAACTCCTCAAGACTCAGCGACTGCTGATGCGTGCCATGTGGGAGAAGAAGATTATGATCCTGACGTATTGTTCTCACACAATCAACAAGAGTGTGCGGCGTCGGATGACACGAGCACTGAAAAGACTGACTAGCAGAGCTTGTTGGGTCTTCAACTTTTGAAAATATTTTGATGATAACAATAAAAGTAGCAAACTAATTAGAATCCTCTCCATAGGTTCTATATGATATAATTAATTTTATTATTCTATTATATTTTAGCCAAAACTGTTTTTCATCTTAAAAATTGAATTAATTTTTAATTGATCTTGATAATCTAATATCATGTGTTAAAAGAGATTAATTCAAATAGTAACAATTACTAAGGCAAGGAGAATCCCTATTCCTAAAAAGATTTTCTTCTCATTCTTTTCAAAAATATTATATATATATATATATATATATATATATATATTAATTTTATGATAACCTTCAAATAAAGACTTAAGTCTTTATTCCTTACATCATCCGAAAAAGAGAAGCATATTGGCCTTAATTTGGAAATATGGTGGGATCCATGGTATTTAATTATAAGAAGGAATGCATGATAAACAGAAGGCTTGTGTAGCCTTTCTACTAACCATGCTGGTGAAAAAACGTGGGACTTAGAATTTAATTGTGCTGAAATGATTTTTAGTGGGCGAAATGTTGTCTGCCTATTGGGCGAAACTCTGTCTTATTTGTTTGCATACTGAGCAAGAATTGATCTATGCATACAAGTATGTCAAGTGGGCTGAACATCAGATTTTTCCAAAATCTCATCCGAGCCATTCTTTTTTAAAACAAAACAATCCTGGCCATTAATTTTAAACTAATCTTTCAAAATTCCGAAATTGTCCTTGGCCAAAATTTTCTATAAGTAGGAAGCTTTTCTTCATTCTTCTTTACCAATTTAAAGATCAAGAAAAGCTATACTCTCCTTGCTTACATAATCTCTCCTTAAAAAGCTTACTTTCTTCTGATTAATAGTTCTGACAGTTTGAAGAGAAAATTAGTCAAATTATTTTGAGATAAGTTCTTGAATTACATTATTTGGTATTATCTCATACTTGTGTATAAATATAGATATACAAATAGAAATTATTATATACATTTATATATATCTATATTTTATCTATTCATATCAATAAAAAGCCAGTTTTAGGTACCGCTATTTGAAGATATTATTTAAGAATATCATTTAACCAGTCATTAAAATTTTAAGTGGATCTTTATATATGATATATAATTTATTTATATAAATATTGTAAAATAGATCAGTTTTAGATTCTGCTTTTGGAGGCATTCTTTAAAAAGAATATTATTCAAACGGTCATTACAATTCTAAGTGATCTATTTAAAATATTTATACAAATATTAACCGTAAAACTTTAAATTTGGTTAGTTTTAGATTCCGCTTATTGGAGGTATTCTTTAAACAAGAATATCATTCAAACGGTCATTCAAACTCTAAGTGGCCTTATTTAATATTCACGGGATAGATAAAATATATTATTATATATATTTTAGAGTATAGTGAATTTATTTGTTATAACAAGCATTATTCAAATTATTTGAATTATTATACTTTATATCCATCATTATTTAAACATTCACAAGTTATCTGTTGCATAACACAAAAGTTATTTACATTTATATATCACACACTTTTTGTGAATATATTTGCTTAACCAGAAGCATAATTATAAAATTTGATTAGACTTTTATATTTGTTATTAAATTCAAAATTGGTTTCCATAGAAACACATTCTTTATTTTATAAAGAAATTTAAATCTTTATAAAATCTGAACTAAAGTTACATATCTGCTTATACAGAAGCATCTTTTGATCAAAGCTTAAATTCATATGCTTGCTTATTCAAGAAGCTTCTTTGACTCAAGATAAAAGTTATTTAAACTTTTATACATTTGCACTTAATTGTATCTGCTTATTTTAGAAGCAAATTCTGTCAAACATCTTGTAAAAAGGGAAAATGATAGAGTTAGTTTATTTTATGTACCTGTGAGAAAAACGAGTAATTCTTTGACCAAGACCAGAGTCGTAGAGAGGTCAACTGGGAGTTGGATCTCTAGTGTACTTGTGAGGTGAGGAAGAGGCTGTTATTTCAAGATCAGATCATAGAATAGAACTGAACTCAAAAGGAGGCACAACTAAAACTTAAGGAAGGAGATGGGAGCTTGCTCTCCGAGATAGATAGTTGTGTATAGTTAGAAGTTTGTCTAGAAAAATTTGTAAAGGCTTCTCCGCCTGTTGAAGGAGTATTTATTACTGATAGTAATAGGATCTCAAGTCCTGGAGAGGAGCTTGAGACTGGACGTAGCAACATACCTTTGATGTATGTTGTGAACCAGAAAAATCTCTGTGCATTGTGTGATTGAATTTTGTTGTCTTACATATTAATTTTTACACTGCAAATTAATTAACTCAATATTCAAAAAGGCCTAAATAATTTTTAAACGGTAATAATCTAGTCAACCCCCCTTCTAGATTATTATTGGACTTTCAATTGGTATCATTGCGGTGCTCTTTAATTTGTTTGTTGAGTAAATACAAGCATACCTAAGAGTAGATCCATTTATGGCCTACAATGCTACTTGTTACGGAGAAGGACAATCAATGTCCAGACCTCCACTATTTGATGGCACAAATTTTACTACTTGGAAGAATAGATTCAAAATCTACGCCAAATCTCAAAGAATCAAAGTTTGGTTTGCTATAGAACGAGGAGTCAAAATTCCTACAAAGATTTCAGGAGAAAAAACTGTTGAAAAAGATATTTATGAATTCACCACTGAAGATGAAGAGGCCATGAATATAGCATCCAGAGCTGGATAAGTGCTAACCAGTGCTTTAATTGAAAAATAGTACAAAAGAGTTAGCAACTGCAAAATTGCTAAAAAAATTTGAGAAAAATTAATTGTAACCTATGAAGGAACCAATCATATTAAAAAAACTAGAAAAGTTGCTTTAATTCAAGAATATGAAAGCTTTAAGCTAGAAGAAAATGAAAAGATCATTGATATGGAAACACGTTTTGCCAGGATCATTGATGAGCTGGAACAATTGGGAAAAATGTATACTACCAATGAGAAAAATAGAAGAAATCTCAAAGCTCTTCCTTCCATCTGGAAAATGAAGGTAACAGCTATCAAAGAAATGCAAGACCTAACAATCTATCCTCTTGACAGTCTTATTGAAAATCTTCGTGCTCATGAAGTCGACATGCTGGTCGAAAAAGCTAGATCAGATACAGATCTTAAAAAGAAAGGAATTGCATTCAAAGCTCTACTTGTTGATCAAGAAAGTGATGATGAGGATCTAAATGAAGAACTTCTGAGTTTAGACAATAATGAAGTTGCCTTGTTATCAAGACAACTCAGAAGAGTTATTCAAAGTAAAGCTCGAAAATATGGAAAGGGCTTTCTGAAGAAAAACAACAAATTCAACAACTTTAAAGGACAAGCAAGTCTTTAAGCAAAAGATCCAAGGAGGAAATTTTAAAGCCAACTACAACAGCAATTTATGAAATACCAATTCCAACGAAAATTCAAATACTTGCTTCGAGTGTAATCAGCCTGGACATTTCAAAAAGGATTATCCAAAATTAGCCAACAACAAACTGCTAGTAGCTGAAGAAGGTTGGGATCTAAGTGATGAATAAGAAACTGCTGAACAACCCGAAGAAATTCGCAAATCTATGTCTAATGGCAGACAATGAGTCATCACCAAGATCTGAGGTAAATTCTGAACATCAATTACTTAGCACTTCATTTAATATTTATTCTCCTGACAAGGAATACTGTGAATTACAAGAAGCATATAATTACTTATATGAAAATAATGAAATAATTAAAGAGGATTTCATCAAATTAAAAATATCTCTAGATAGATTAACTGAAACTAACAAAAATCTTGAAATAGAAAACTCAAATTTAATTATAACAAATGAAAATATAAATGAAGAAAAACAAGATAATGATTCTTTACTAAAAGAAGAATTAGAAAAACTGAAGAAAATAAATAAAGAACTGGAAATTGAAAATTCATATTTAATCATAGAAAAGGAAGAAAATGAGTTATCATTAAAAGGAGAATTAGAAAAATTAAGAAAAATAAATCAAAATCTTGAAATAGAAAACTCAACCTTAATTGTAACAAATGAATGTGTAAATGAAGAAAAAGGGAAATTAGAAAATGATTACTCAGAAAATGTGTTAGTAAAAGAAGAATTAGAAAAATTAGAAACAATAAATAGAAACCTTGAAATCGAAAATTCAACTCTCATTATTTCCATTGAAAATCTTGAGTTGAAAATTCAACTCTTGCATTAATAAATGAAGATACTCAAATAGAAGATCAAATGATAAAAATTGAAATTAACAATCTTAAAATAGAATTAGAAAAACATAATTCTTTAGTAAATCGAATTAATAACCTAACCAAAGAACGTGATGATTTAAATACCATAGTTCTTAAATTCACAAAAGGAAAAGAAAATCTTGATGTCATGTTAAGTCAACAAAGATATGGATTCAATAAAGAAGGACAAGGATATATTGGAGAATCAAGTAAAACAAAAGATAAAGGATTATATCATGTGAAAAGTCAAGAAAAAGAAAGTTATACTTCCCCTTTCACTAAATGTTCTTATTGTAACAGAAATGGTCACTTATCTCATATATGCAATGCTCGAAATGGAAATTATAAAGGAAAGATGATTTGGGTTCCCAAGGGAACATTCACCACACCAATTATCACAAGAAAGTGAATTTCATAGAAATTATTATAACTCTTCTTATAATCCTATAACTCATAGAATGACTGTCTCCACTAAAACTAATTATCATATGCCAAGTTTTGTAAAGGAATGTACAAATATTCCTTATACAAAATGAAAAACTCACCCAAAGGACCCTTCTTGTTAAAGGGTACCAGTTTGTAAAATTATTGTATATTGCAGGTATGTCTTGCAGCTGATTTAAATAAAAATGAATTGGTATCTTGATAGTGGATGTTCAAGACATATGACTGGTGACAAATCCAAGTTAAAAAATTTGCAAGCTACAGAATAATGAGGTAACTTTTGGAGATAACAATAAAGGTAAAGTAGTTGTAATTGGGAGTGTTGGAAATAAACACATAACAATCTCTAACGTTCAACTAGTCACAGGACTCAGGTATAATCTTCTATCTATTAGTCAACTATGTGATAGTGGATTTAACATATCTTTTAGTCCTCATAACTGCTCAATATTTGATCAATCTGGAAAATTAGTTCTATTATGTCCTAGATATCAAAATGTATACACATGTGACTTAGATACATATTCTCACTTAGATAATGTGTGTCTCATGTATGCAAATGATGATCCATGGCTATGGCATCGTAGACTAGGACATATCAACATGAAATTAATTAAGTTCGAGGTCTTCCTAAACTGAAATTCTTAAAAAATCATATTTGTGAAGCATGTGAATTAGAGAAACAGATTCATGCATCTCATAAACCTAAATTCATCGTGTCAACCTCACGACCTCTAGAATTGTTACACATGGATCTAGTTGGACCTATTCCTAAACACAGCATGGGTGGTGCTGTATATATTCTAGTTTTGGTTGATGATTATTCAAGATTTACATGGGTTGATTTTTTAAAATTTAAAAATGAAGCCATAAATTCATTATCTTCTTTATGTAAGAAAATTCAGAATCAACAGGGAAGCTCTATCGTTTATATTCGATCTGATCACGAAATAGAATTTGATAATTCTGATTTCATTATGTTCTGTGATGAACAAGGTATAAGCCCTAACTTTTTTGCTCCGTATATGTAAGACCCCAAATTTTATGAATAAGATTTAATTTTCTTTATATATTATTTTAAAATAGTAAGGTGTTGATTTGATAAATGTGATAAGTTATGAAATGTGCAAAGTTTACAAAGTAAGCAAGTGGTTATAAAATATTCATTGTGTCGGGGAATATTCGTTTCGTCGAGGAATATTCTTTTTGTCGGAGAATATTCGTACGACGGCGCAGTCATTGGTGGACCCCACAACGGAATGAATGTCGGATATAAAAAGTGACAGAAGTAACCTTTTTATAAAAATAACGGCAAAACTGTTACCGTTAGTACCGTTGAAATATTCGGTAGTTAAAATACAATAATACGTGGTGTTGCACTGTAGCACACGGTATTGCACAGTATTTTGAATTATTGATTCTTACGTAGGAAGGCACTTACTCAATTACAGTAATTACTGTTCAATATTTTATATTATTGATTCAATAATTGCATAATATTTTATTGGTTTAATATTTGCTACGTTGATATTTTATATCAATAAGTGCTACTTTGCTAATTTATATTATTGATTCAATAATTGTCATTGCACATTATTTCAAATTATTAAATTAATAATTCATATTATTTGAATAATATTATTAGATAGCATTATTTGTAATGTCTAAGAAAGTTCTGTCTAGGAAAGAGGTTGATTAATTGCACGCTAATAAGAAGAAATCCTTATCGGAAGGCCTCCTCTTTCCTGGGAACGACCTGGTTGTCAATATTGTAGTTCTGTAATATTATTTATAAATAATTAATTGTTGATATATATTCAATGTGGATTTTTAACGGAGGAATTTTTAACATGTGACATTTGTTGAAAGTTGGTATTTTATCTTATCCGATAAAATAATTCATTCAAATGTATTATTATAATATTACATTATAGTAGTATGATGTGATTATATAATAGTATGATTTTTATAATTTGAATGATAAAATTATTATAGTAAATTCATGGTATAAAAGTTAAACGAGGTGGAAGAGTGCAAATTGAATTTGAACTCTTATGATGCAAACAATGATGTCATCGGAGTGATGAGGTAAGCAAGGATGTCATTGGAGCGATGAGGTAAGCAATGATGTCATAGGATCGATGATGTAAGCGATAATGTCATAAATTATGACAAAAAGACTATTTTACCCTTACTCTGTCGAGCCTATAAATAGAAGCTCATTTCTTCATTATTTCTCACCAATTCACTAAAGCTATAGAGAGAGAAAGTATAGAGAGAATAAGAGAGAAAGAAGAAGAGTATGCTACTATTACACTAGTGCAGTCTCTAAATTTTTAAGGTAAGGGGTATTATTTCTTTCGTATTCATGAAGAGAGTTATTTTCTTTCAATATTCGTAAGGGTTGTTATTCCATTCTTTATTATTCTGTTGGAATAACTTGTCTACGCGGACTACCGCATGCATAGTGAAATCCTGTTGTTATTCCATTCTTTATTATTATCTGAGAATAACCTGTCTACGCGGACTACCGCATGTCTGGTGAATAACCCTTCGTATTCAGTTGTTATTAAATTGTGGAAATAATCTGTCTGAGCAGACTACCGCCAGACGGATGAAAATCCAATTGCAGTTTCGTATATTATTTCATTTCAGATTCCTAACTCTAAACTTACTACGGTAAGTATTGCTTCTATAATTCCTAAAATGATAGAAATTTCTTGAGTTTTGCGCTTCATCTAATATTATTTCACTGAAATATTGATCTGAACTTTCTTGTGAAATTATTATCTTTTCATGTCGAGTTACTATTCACGAGTTACTATTCACGGGATACTATTCACGATAAAAAATAATAATACTTTTTTTTACAAATCATCTTTGATTGGATCTAGGTTTTGATCTTCATTCTTGAACTCTGGATAAATTCTCTAATATTTGTCATTTATCTCACTGGATTCGTTATTCGCATTGTTTTCATCATCCTCAGTCCTAATTGGTGATATAACTGAATATCTTTGGCCTGTAGTGCAAAGATGAATGATTACTTGATGAATATCTTTGGCCTGTAGTGCAAAGATGAATGATTTTCTGATGAATATCTTTGGCCCGTAGTACAAAGATGGATAGGTGTTGAGATGAACATAACCAACTGGTGATACAAATGAATATCTTTGGCCCGTAGTGCAAAAGATGAATATTTGATTCGAGATGTATATTGATTGATGTTACAGTGATAAAATATTGATGATGGACTTTTAAATTATAGAAGATAGTAGACATCATTCTCTACTTAACTCTTCTAATGAATTGTCATTTCCGCTGCAGTTGTTGATCTAAAACTGGTTGTCCATAATATTTTATCTGATTTGTTGAAGACTAACGATAATTTATTCTTCATTATCTTAGTCATAATATTTTTTACTGGGCTAGTTGAGCTCACCCTTTTCTTCCATTGTTCTCTTCAAGAAATGAGAATATCGCGGGTACTAGTCGGGGAATGGAGTGATGGTCCGAGTTAGAGCTGTAAAAGTCTTCACTATTTTTTTTAAAACAGTGTGATAATAAATATAATGAGGACTTAGTTTGAATGTTTATATTTTTTTACATGTCTGTATTGACACTCACAGTTGTGTGGTTGTATTTTGCATGACCGTTTGATATGAAAGATTGCATTTGGATTCTGTACCATGTATTTGGCGACTCAGAATGGGTTGAGTATTGAACCTATTTTGGGGGAGTCACAGTATACGCCACAATCAAATGGTGTAGTAGAAAGGAAAAATAGAACTTTACAAGAAATGGCTAATACAATGTTAAATGAATATCGACTTCCTAAGTATTTTTGGGCTGAAGCAGTGGCAACATCCTGTTATATTTTAAACAGAGTTTTATTAAGACCAGTTTTACTCAAAACTCCCTATGAGCTTTATTATAAAAGAACTCCAAAAATAAATTATTTTCTTATTTTTGGGAGTAAATATTTCACTCTAAATACTAAAGGACATTTGTTGAAATTTGATCCAAAGTCTGATAAAGGAATTTTTCTAGGTTACTCTCTAACTAGCAAAGTCTATCGAGTTTTTAACAAAAGAAGTCTAGTTGTTGAGGAGTCAATGAATGTAACTTTTGATGAATCTCAGCCTCCTCCTAAATATAAAGAACTAGTTGACAGTGATGTTGTCATTGAAGATATTCTCAAAAATATGGAAGAACCAAAACTAGATAATCCATCACCACCTATCAGTACTAATCCTCTTGAAATACCTAACCCTTAGTTAAACGACTTACCAAAGAAACACACATTATTAAAAATCATCCTATAGAAAATGTTATTGGTGATATTGATAAAGGAATTCTTACTAGATCACAAACACATAATTTAGCTTATCATTTATCCTTCTTATCTCAAATTGAGTCTAAGAACACAAAAGATGTGGTATTGGATGAAGATTGGATACTGGCTATGCAAGATGAACTTGAACAATTCTCAAGAAACAAAGTCTGGGAATTAGTTCCAAAACCCGAGGATACTTCCATTATTGGAACTCGATGGGTTTTCCAAAATTAATTAGAAGAACTTTAATACGTAATAAGGCAAGATTAGTAGAACAAGGATATAATCAACTTGAAGGTATTGATTATGATGAAACATATGCTCCTGTTGCTAGAATTGAGTCTATACGTATGCTTTTAGCATTTGCATGCCATAAAATTTTTAAATTATTTCAAATGGATGTTAAATCTGTATTTTTAAATGGCGTTATTGAAGAAGAAGTTTATGTTAAACAACCTCCTGGATTCGAATATTTTAAACATTCTGATTATGTTTATAAATTAAATAAAGCTCTATATGGATTAAAAAAGGCCCCCAGAGCATGGTATGAACGATTGAGCAATTTTTATTAGAAAATGACTTTTAAAGAGGAACTGTTGATACTACTTTATTTATAAAAAATAAAGACAATGATATACTTATTATTCAAATATATGTTGATGATATTATTTTTGGTTCAACTAAAATTTCTATGTGCAATGAATTCTTTGAAAGCATGAGCAAAGAACTTGAAATGAGTATGATGGGAAAATTAAACTTCTTTCTCGGACTGCAGATCAAACAAGAAGAAAAAGGAATTCATATCTCTCAAACTAAATACTGTAAAGAAATGATCAAGAAATTTGGTTTGGAATATGCAAAACCTCTTAACACCCCTATGTCCACTACTGATAAATTAATTGCTGATGAAAATGAAAAAAGTGTTGACACAAAGAAATATAGAGGAATGATCGGAAGCTTGTTATATATAACTGCAAGCTGACCCGACATCATGTTAAGTGTTTACAAATGTGCTAGATTTTAAGCAAATCCTAAAGAATCAAATTTGATTGCAGTAAAACGGATTTTTCGATAACTTAAAGGCACCACAGACTTACATTTATGGTATCCTAAAAAACAACCATTTAATTTGGTATATTTTTTAGATTCTGACTATGCAGGACATCATGTTGATCGAAAAAGTACTAGTGGAACCTGTCAATTTTTGGGAGGATGTTTAGTTTCATGGTTTTCCAAGAAACAAAACTCTGTGTCTATTTCAACCACGGAAGCTGAATATATTGCTGTTGCACGTTGCTGTGCACAAATACTGTGGATGAAGCAAACTCTTGCATATTACAATCTAAAATTTGATTGCGTATCAATTTTGTGTGATAATACAAGCACTATTAACTTAAGCAAAAATACAGTATTGCATGCTAGGTCAAAACATATAGATGTTAGACATCATTTCTTACGTGATAACATCAATAATGGGTTTATCAAATTAGAACATATTGATACCAAATTAAATATTGATGATATATTCACTAAACCATTAAGTACAAATAGATTTTGCAAATTAAGAATTGAATTAGGTATGTTAGATATTATCTCATGACTATGTGCTATAATTTTTTATAATATTTTAAATTTTAAAGTAATTCTTTTAATTTTATTTTACAATTATTCTTTATATACCTATTTATTAAAACTATATTTCTTAAAAATATATATTTTTTAATTAAGTTATCATATTTCTTAACTAATATTCATTTATAGTTTAGTATATAAAAAGATTAATTATAGTCACACTTAATTAGATTATAATATTTGTCACATAATATTCATATATTTAATATTTTAATTTATTATTTAGGAAGTTTTGATCAGCTCCATTCATTCTTTCTTAATCTAACGGTTACAAAGCCTTCAATCCATGACTATCTAACTTTGACCAATCACCACTCATGCAAAGAAGCACATGGATCAGAATTACCACCGTCCAATCACTTTTTCAAAATAATCTACACCCTTAGTTCAGTTAACACACATATAAATTAATCAGAGCCAATCAATGTGAAGCACACGGATCAAACAATTTCACCATTCGATCATAAAGTAGATCAGTCAGCAGCCGTTAGATCGAATCAATTGTGTTTGTTTAAAACACACTTCATCCGGACCATAGATCATTTCTCTAATCAAGCCTCCTCCGTTCAATCAAAACAGTAAGTCTAAATATAAAACTAAATTTTTATTATTTTCACATTTTCTTTTCTCTCTTTTCCCTCTCTTCAGACGCTCTCTCTTCTCTCTCTCTGAAAAACTCTCAAAACCTAAACTCTTTTTTATCCTAAACTCGATTCTTCGTACAATTTCTACAAAAATTCTTCGATTAAGTGAATCCCTGCTATCAAACTCATCTTCGTACAACCTCTTCTCTCCAAATAAGGTTCGATCTTTTCAGTTATTGAGTACTTTTCATCAAATCGATTTTTTTTTCGACTGATTGTTGATAATTTTTTTTTAAAAAAATTATACTGTTCGATTCGTTTTACCGGTTAGCGCTAGTTTTCTGTAATAATAACTTTTTGATTTTTTTTCTTTTAATAATTTGTAAAATAGATTTCTATTTTTCTACTTCTGATAAGTTTTTTTTAAAAAAATATTTTTACTATACACTTATTTTTCTTTAGATCTATAATCAGAACAGAGTGTAAATAGTTTTGAAAAATATCTATAACTTTTATTTTTAAAAAATATAGTATTTGATTCGTTTTACTTTCAATTTGTTAGTATTCAAGATATTAAAAAAATATAATAATAGCATTAGTTTCTTTTCGATTATTGTTAATTAATTTTTTAGTTAAAATATATAAAAAAATATTTTTTTATTTTTTATGTTCGGTAACAGTCTCTTAAATAAATTTTATAAAATTTTTATCTATGATTTTTATTTCTTAATTTTATTTATCAAAACTATTTTATATTTATTTCTCTTTAGTTTTCAAATCATATATTGTACATATATATACATACATATTTATATGTGTATATAGTTTGATGTCTGCCAAAGTTATGAAATCAACTTGCTAGAAATTTCTATGTTGCTTTATAAGCAAAACTTCTTCAAGTAATTTCTTTCGAACTACCTATGTCAACTGATTAATTTTTGCTCTGATGAAATGTTTTGATAACTGTTTAACTAGGATGTGCTATTGTATGCAAGGTATGAAGTTTGCTTATATAGGTAATGTGAAGTACTAAGCCTGATGATATTGATTGCATATCTGCTATATTTGGTTGCTACTGGTATGAATTTATGCGTGAATGATATTAACTGACACTGGAGAGATACATATTTTTTTCTGACATTCTGAACTTAGATATATCATAACTATTCTGTGCTTCTTTTTGATGAAAAAGTATTATAAACAGACATACTATGACAATTGAATCTATTCTTCATGATATATTTGGCTAACATTGCTATACAAAGATATCTGCCGTATGAATCTTGTGACGCCCCCAAATCCGTGACCGCCACTTGGTCTCTCGAATTCGGTTCATCACGTGCTCATGGTAATACATCACAATAATAATAACTAAATAACGCACAATCACAGCGAAAAATCTATTATAGAATAATTTACAATGATTTATTATAATTATTCCCCCAAGTCTCGCAACCTATAGTACTTAATAGATTACATAATAATATCAATTAATGACTTATTATATAATCTAACTTAAGCTTAAACATAATCAAAACCAGTCTTACTACATCATCTTAATACAATATTAAAATATGTAAAACATAAAAGAGACAAGCTAGTTGGTAGCCTTGCCCTTATCAATGCCTGAAGATTCACCATGCTCTGCCTTAACTGAAATGTTTTAGGGAAAGCAAGAATGAGCACAAATTGCCCAGCAAGTAATATACAATAAGGGTAAGTGATATAATTCTTAATTCTCGAAAGGGTATAACAAAGTTTGATAGTTCAAGGATAACAAGAATATATCAACAGTTTTCAATAATAGTCGCTAAGGACAGAATAATATCAATGTGATTCAATAATAAATCAATTCAAGATTTCAAGATAACTGAATACTGAGCAGTCACTAAGGACTATGAACTTCTACTAGAATTAACAGTAATAAACTGAAAATCCAACAAAAACAGGTACAACAGGTGATCAGCCTAAAGTACCATCGTTATGCATAACAATCAATCATACTCAAGTGTGCATGTCGGTTCTCCGACAATTATATATTCCCTTCAAAGAAGGTTGTTCTTCTCAGTCAAATACAAGATCCCGCACCAATCAATTGGTTTTGGGCCGCTTCTCAATAATATAAGTCTTGCTGAATCAAATGGCATAGACACTTTCACAATATTCAAGAACAATACCAAGTTCAACATGAATAATAGCTTTAATGAAATAAAAGTTCAAGTATGCTAATTCAATTCAAACGATTAAGTAAGGAAACTAGTTCGCAATATACAAGGATAGAATACTTGCATAAGGTAAATGCGTCGGTTAGGATACTTGCACCGTAAAAGAGTGTAAGTAAGAGAACTTGCCTTTAGCGTAGTTTATCCACGAAAAGCAAATCAACACTTGTGAATTCCTATTGTAATACAATTACGTATATGTATGATATTCATTAGTCATATAATTTAACTTCACCTTTTATCTTCGAATATACGATCAACACATAAGCTAAGTTTTAACCTAGCTATACAGTTATATAGAATATAATTTCCATCCTTTACGTTCCTCTTTTCTTCAAGTTGATCATATTTTTACATTATTATTATCATGTGAGACTATCACAATTAACAAACATACTCGCATTGTATTAATATCACATAAGACTACAAGCAATACTAAATATATTTTATTTTAGCAAGTTATGGCATTCTCATAGGTTAACCGTCAAAATCGGGTTCAAGTAACACATAACATATGATATCACGAAGTATGTATACATATTTAAAGGATACTTTCATGCTTCTTCAACCTTTCTAATTCCAATCATATATGATTTAGTTTTAATTCACGATCCCTAACGACTTAGGGTTATACAATGCCATGAATTTACATAAGTTGTCATGCTTATCATTTAGACATATAAAGTAATCATATATTTTATTAATATGCATGTTCATATGTTTCTACGTCATGGATGTGTAATTCTAGCACTGTTACTAGTTCGTGACTTAATCGAACTCATGCTTGATTAACTTGCATTACATCTAACAAGTACGTACATGTATGATGCCTTCAAAGCACATTCAATCATGTTGAAAATATCAGAATGTAGATTCCTAATATAACATGTCAAAGTTCACATTTAAAGCTTATGTTGTCATTAGTAAAGCTTGCTAATAAGGCCTAACATGCTCATGCTATCTAGATTCATATGTTAACATATTTGACCCGAATTTCAAGGTCATATAACATGCTCGAAAAATCAGAACCTAGAATCCTAATATAACATGTTAGAGTCCATGTTCAACGCTTAAGTTTTAGTTGGAAAGGTTCACTATTGAGGTTCATATGCTCAAATTACATTATGAAGCTTAGATACGCAAGTTAACATTCATATCATGTTTTTCTAGGTCATACTAATGTGCCCCAAAAATCAGAACATCAATGTGTTACACACATGTCAAAGTTTGTTTTCAAAACATTGATTTTCGTTAGGAAAGTGCACTAGTTAGGTTCACATGTTCATATTACCTTATGAAACATGTACACACATATTAACATGCTTTTCATGCCTTCCTAGATCATACTAGTATGCTTGCACGGTCAGAATACCGACATAAGTCATATATGTTTAAAGTTTGTTTAGGAAACTTGAAATTTATCTCAACGCTATTCGTCATTCCATTAATCTTGCATGACATCATAGCAACACACGTGCACATCATGTTAATATACTTATATATGGGTAGTACTCATGCTGACATGTTCAGCTAAGTTATTCAAGTAAACTATCATGTAGCAGACATCAAGCAGGAAGCAAAAAGCAAAAATCTACAGCAGAGGCCCTACGCAGCTGCGCTGCGCCGCAGTGTAATGCCGGCGCAGCTGCGCCGTGCCTGGTTCGAACCAAGATGCAGTCTGCTTCGGCAGACTTCCAGCCCAAACACAAAACTTTCATCACCAATTCGTATGTAGTCAGTCATATAACAATTTAAACATGCTTATATGGTTATATAACACTTAAGTAAGCATTCTATATCCCAATTACACTTTAATTCAACATGATCAAGAATCTAAGAAATTGCAGAAAACCAAAATGAAGAACTTGAGAGTATACCTCTGCAATGCAATTGGGCTTGCTGCTATCTCAAGAACACTGATATATATATATATATATATATATATATATATATATATATATATATATATATATAACTCTTAACTCAACACTCAAGCAATACTCAGCAATTTGAAATGTGAAGGAAATAGGTTGTATTTATAGCACAAACCAATACTTAGACAATGCTATCTTCCCATGAATCAAACCAATGAGAATTTGAATTGTATGGAGGTTAAGAAATGGTAGGTAATTAGTAGTTGAAACTCATCATCATGCCCACTCCTTAGCTCATTATGAACTATAAAGCTATGATTTTACTGAGTTTGAGGAAGAGATAGGGAGTAGACTAGCTTGAGCATTTCACATGGGAAGGAGAGTGACTAGTAATAAGGGACAAGCCAAGTTCAATCTCAGCATTTCCAAATTGTAAACCAACTACTGTTAATACGTAGGTTATATACATACATATATCATACACTTAGGTATATATGTATACTTAGGTAGTAAATTCATTTAGAGTCATAATGTAGTTTGCAATAAGAAAATAATGTTACAATGTAGTGAATGTAATTTATATATAATCCATGTACATTTCATTACACTGGTATAATTTAATCGGATACTATCACATTACATTATCTCATGTATTATTAAATTGTTCACCATATATTCATGATGTCTCACTTTATTAAAACTAATATTTTACAATATGTTCATGATATATTATACAGTGTATACCCACATATTTATTGTCACACAAGCATAAACATGTAGCTTATATATTCCAATCAATCTTAATACATGGTCTCTATGTGTAATATATTCACATTGCACTATAACATAGTTTATGTATATACATGCATGGTCACACTTAAGTGTCTCTCTACACTATATGATATAGTTGTATTCCATATACTTTATATATTTAAGTATTGCACATTTGCACATAACAATTAATATAATCTTATTATATTAATAACTTACTTATTTATTTTATTATTCATAATGTCAAATAAATAAATTATTCATTTCATTGATTAATTAATAATAATATTAATTAATCCATTCCTCATTGATTATTAATTTCTATACTAATCAATTAACACTTATATGATTAAATATCACATTAAATGAATATAAATCTTATTATATTATAGACACGTTGCTCATTATTAATATATTATTTGCAATAATAATAATCCCCACATCATCAATTAATTATCATTAATATTTTATAATAATTAATTAATATTCTACGATAACAATTAACAATAATTAACAATTAATATAGATTAATTATTCACTTAATAATTCATTCGTTAATTAATATAATCATTAATAATCATCATCACTGTGCCACACAAGGCTATCAACGAGTTTATCGCAAACTCCATAAATTTCTCAATTATTATTATAATTATTCAATTTTATATAATTGAATTAATTCATCTCATAACACAAAATTATTTATATTAAATAAATTCTCATTTCCATTAATATATTTATTTAATAATATTCTGAAATTCTCGGGTATTACAAATCTAGCTAAGATATTAAGCATTTATAAGTTGCTAATTGAGGCATTGGAATTTATTGCTATTATCTGTCTAACTACAAACAGTTAAACTACTGTTATATATTAGACTAAACTTGGCTTGTTGACTAATATAGTTAATGTCTATACATGTACTGAACTCCATACCTAGTTAATATACTAAACATTCCTTGTAAGACTGAACAAAAATGACTAGTCTTATTATCTCTTTGACTGAATGAATTTAATACTATTACTTATTACTGCAAATAAGTGACACTGTTTTCAAAAGATTTGCAGAGTGTGATTTAGTTTCTTGAAAATAAAAACTTACAATCATTCACTTGTATGTTAGCTCTGCAGTCTCTCTTACTAACTGAGTATTAATTTCTGCAATGACTCAGTCCTTTGTGAACTGCATGTATAAAAGCTTATATGTTTCTCATTTTTCACTTACACCTAGCCACCTGCATTCTTATATGTTCACATCCGAGTCTTGTTTCACTTTTCTTAAATTCTGCATGGATACTTCTTCATCTTCCAAAATGAAAAGGTCTGCATTGCATGAAGTTCATCCTGATATCTGTTTACCACACTTAGTTACTCCTCATGCACAATCCAAATACAAACTTATTAGACATTGCATGTGTAAGACCCCAACTTTTATGAATAAAGATTTAACTTCCTCTACATATTATTTTAAATAGTAGGTTGTTGATTTGATAAATGTGATAAGTTATGGGTGATATGTGCAAATTTTACAAAGTAATCAAGTGGTCATAAAATATTCATTGTGTCAGGGAATATTCGTTTGGTCGGGAAATATTCTTTTTGTCGGAGAATATTCGTACGACGGCGCAGTCATTGGTGGATCCCACAACGAAATAACTATCGGATATAGAAAGCGACAGAAATAACATTTTTATAAAAATAGCAGTAAAACTGTTACCGTTAGACTGTTAAAATATCCGGTGATAAAAATACAGTAATACGCGTTTTTGCACAGTAGCACACGATATTGCTCATTATTTCGAATTATTGGTTCTTACGTAAGAAGTCACTCATTCAATAATTGTTACAGTAATTATTGTTCAATATTTTATATTATTGATTCAATAATTGCTACATTGATAATTGCATAATATTTTATATTATTGATTCAATAATTTCTACATTGATATTTTATATTATTGATTCAATAATTGTTACAATAATCGCTATACAGTATTTCATATTATTAAATCAATAATTCATATTATTTGAATAATATTATTAGATAGCATTATTGACAATGTCTAGAAAGTTCTGTCGAGGAAAGAGGTTAGGTTATATAATTGCGCGCCAATGATGAGAAATTCTTATCGGAAAGTCCCCTCTTTTCTGGGAACAACCTGGTTGTCAATATTGTGATTCTATAATATTAATTACGAATAATAATTGATGAATAAAATAAAATTTATTAATAAATATGATAAGTAAATATTTGTCCAATTTTGATATAAATGGAGGAATTTTTAGCATGAGACATTTGTTGAAAGTTGACATTTTATCTTATCTGATAAAATATTTATTCAAATATATTACTATAATATTACATTATAATAGTATAATGTGGTAATATAATAGTATAATTTAAATGGTAATATTATTATAATAAATTCATGGTATAAAAATAAAATGAGGTAGAGGGGAGCAAAATTGAATGTGAATCTTTTTAATAATTATTAATGTTTTAATATATATATATATATATATATATATATATATATATATAAACATGTGGGCAACTTGAATGGTTCTTGTTGGTGTGCTAAGTTTTTTCAAAAGATGGGTGCTGCACCAGTTTTCTTCCGTAGGTGCAAATTTATCAACATTGGTGTTCTGCCATTTTCCTATAAATAGGGTGCTTAGTTAAGAAATGAAAATCACACCAGTAATCAAAAAAATTTCTCTATAATATTGATCTTATTTCTTGTGAGTAAGATAGTTTGAATGTGAATAACGGTGCAAAATTTTCTCAACATAATATCCGATATTTCTAGTCAGATCTAGTATTATTCTACTAAGGTAAATGATATTATTTTTCTTGTAAATGATGTTATTTTCTTTCAATATTCGTAAAGGATATTATTTTCTTTCATATTCCATATTATGAAAGTGATAATATTTCATTTCATATTCCCAAAGTTAAACTTACTACGGTAAGTATTACTTCTATAATTCCTGAAATGATCAGAAATTTCTTGAGTTTTGCGCTTCATCTAATATCATTTCACTGGAATATTGGTCTGAACTTTCTTATGAAATTTTTATCTTTTCATGTCGGGATACTATTCATTCGGGTACTATTTACGGGGTACTATTCACAAATTATTATTTTTCCTGTCCAAATTATCTTTGATTGGATCCATGTTTTGATCTTTATTTTGAACTCTGGATAAATTCTCTAATATTTATCCTTTATCTCACTGGATTCGTTCTTTATATCATTTTTCATCATCCTCAATCCTATATCGAGGTGAAAGTTGTCTTTGGCCTGTAGTGCAAAGATGAGCTGTTGATTTATGAATATCTTTGGCCTGTAGTGCAAAGATGAGCTATTTATTTATGAATATCTTTGGCTCGTAGTGCAAAGATAAGTTGTTGATTTATGAATATCTTTGGCCTGTAGTGCAAAGATGGACATGTGTTTGACATGATCATGACCACTAGTGATACAAACGAATATCCTTGGCCCGTAGTGCATGGATAATTTGTTGATTGAAAATATTATTGATTGGTGTTACAGGTATAAAATATTGATGATGGACTATTATATCATAGAAGATAGTAGACATCATTCTCTACTTAACTCTTCTAATGAATTGTTATTTCCGCTGCAGTTGTTGATCTAAAACTTGTTGTCCATCATATTTTATCTGATTTATTGAAGGCTAACGATAATTTATTTTCATTATCTTAGTCATAATATTCTTTACTGGGCTCGTTGAGCTCACCCTTTTCTTCCATTGTTCTCTTCAGAAAATAAGAATATCGCGGGGACTAGTCGGGAAATGGAGTGATGGTCCGAGTTAGAGATGTAGAAGTCCTCACTATTTTATAAAATAGTGTGACCATAATTATAATGAGGACTTATTTGAGTGTTTATATTTTCGTATTATATACGATCTGTATTGAAGCTCACAGCTTGTGTGGTCGTATATTGCACGACTGTTTGTTATAAGAAGATTTGTATTTAGATTTTGTACCATGTATTTGACGACTCAGAATAGGTTGAGTGAACCTATTTTGGGGGCGTCACAGTTGGTATCAGAGCTTAGGGATATGGTCTCTGGCGGAGATCTGGGAATAGAACTAGGAGGGGAGAGACGAGTAAATCCTTCGCTAGTGTGTCCTACCTAAGCTTATGTGTTATTTAATTGGTCGGTCAGAACATAGGGGTAATATATGACATGTCAATTTCTTTAATTAACCATTATTTTGTGGCAGTATTTGAGAATGACATCTGAAAATAAAGAGATGAACTCATATAGAGTTTTAAGTGATACGTTGAGGAGATTATTTAAAGAATAAATATTGGAGATGTTTATTGGGGAGTACTAATTAAGTTATTGAACTTGATTGTAGGATGTCAGGCGAAGAAGAAATTAGAGATATCCATGTAGTGAGTGAAGAATTAATAGTTGCATCCGAGCTAGTCACAGAGGTAGCAACTGAAAGTGAGGAAGAAGAGGACCCTGAGGAGGATTTATTAGAAGAATTTTATGATCGAAATGTAGAACTGCAAGATCGTATTCGTGAGTTAGAAGAGCAGGGTGAAGAACGACAGGCGATCGTGGAACAAAGGGATGCAACAATTCAAGATTTTGCTACCCGATATACGCAACTTGAACAAAAGCTCTCTCTAGCAGAGCATATGATATTAGAGCTGGAATCTGAGAATGCAATTGTCAAAATTCTGATGAAAGAATAAACAACTGAATGAATGAGAATGGAGGATGCATGGGTAAAAGCCGCATGATGCGTTGATATTGTAGAAAGAGACGTCCGATCCAAGAAGGCCAAAATATATGATATGGATTTCGCTTTTTGGACAGCAATTGGGAGAATCCAACATCGAGTTTGGAATTACCCTGTGCAGAGCGATCAATCCCAATTCGATATGGATCGAAGAGTATGATTCAAATCATGGATCAGGAATGCGACAAAGCAGTTGAGGGTGGAATGTGCTTTATAGCAAAGTTAAGTCCAGCTAGGAATGGTTACACCAAAGACTGTCCCAGACAAGTCAAAGTCGGTGGATCCTGGAAAAGCGTTTGTCGTGACTTTCCAAAATACTAGGAACCCGAACGAAGTTATCACAGGTTAGTTAATCATAAACTCTTGCGAAGTCTATACCTTATTAGATACCGGTTCTACCCATTCTTTTATTTCACCTACTTGTGCTCAAAGTTTGAACTTGACCCCTGAGAAATTAGACTTTGAATTATCTGTTGAAACACTGTTGGGAGCAACCTAAGTCAGTAACCGAAATACGTAGCTTTCTAGGCTTAGCTGGTTATTATCGGAGATTCGTGAAAGAATTTTCTCGAATCTCTACTTCATTAACTCAGCTGACTCGAAAAGATACAAAATTCGCATGGAGTGAGGAATGTGAGAAGTGTTTCCAAGAACTCAAAAGGAGACTCATTTCGGCACCTGTTCTAACAATACCATCTGGTTCGGATGAACTTGTCATCTACAGCGATGCGTCAGGCAAAGGATTAGGATGTATTCTCATGTAACATAGAAAAGTTATAGACTATGCCTCACGACAACTCAAAGAATATGAGATGAATTATCCTACTCATGATCTAGAGTTGGCAGCTGTCGTTTTCACGTTGAAGATCTGGAGACACTACCTGTATGGGGAGAAAGTGGAGATCTATACGGACCATAAGAGTCTTAAATATTTCTTCACTCAAAAGGAACTTAACATGCGGCAACGACGTTGGCTCGAGCTGTTGAAAGATTAAGGCCATACCATCCAATACCATATTAGAAAAGCGACCGTGGTAGCGGATGCGTTGAGTAGAAGATCATATGCGGGAATGAGTGCGATGATGTCAACACAAAGGCCCATTTTGTATGACTTACAAAAGATGAAGATAGAGTTAAAGACTCCAGGGACCCACATGAAGATGGCAAATATACGCGTAGAACCAGCTTTAATTTATAAAGTTAAATTTGCTCAAGTTACAGACCCGGAGCTGATGAATATGAAGAAGAAGGTGCAAGAAGGTGTTATTCCAGAAGCAAGAATCGATGAAGAAGGAATACTTCAAGTCAATTCCAGACTTTGTGTTTCTAACAACTCTGATTTGAAATATAAAATCATGATGGAGGCACATAACACACCGTTTGCAATCCATCTTGGGAATACCAAAATGTGTCGTGATCTTCAACATACATTTTGAAGGAGTAATATGAAGAGAGAAATTGCGGAGTTTATCTCAGGGTGTCTAACTTGTCAACGTGTCAAGGCGAAACATCAAGTGCCAAAGGGTCCATTGCAACCACTTGAGATTCTAAAATGGAAGTGAGAACACATCAACATGGATTTCGTTACGGGTCTTCCTAAGGTTTGTCAAGGCATAGATGCAATTTGGGTTATTGTCGATAGATTAACCAAGTCTGCTCATTTCCTGCCGATACGAGAGTCTTATTCACTTGAACGACTTGCTCGTATGTATATAAATGAGATTATGAGATTGCATGGCATGCCAGTATCCATAGTTACGGATCAAGACCCAAGATTCATTTCATAATTTTGGGTCAGTTTGCAGAAAGCTATAGGCACCAATTTACTATTCATTTTTGCATATCATCCTCAAACGGACGGGCAATCAGAAAGGACTATTCAAACTCTTGAAGATCTATTGAGACTCTGTGTTCTAGATTTCAAAGGAAGTTGGGATAAGTACTTACCATTGGTAGAATTCTCCTACAATAGCAGTTATCAGACAAGTATAGGCATGGCTCCATTCGAGGCATTGTATGGACGAAAGTGTCGTTCTCCAGTATGCTGGGACGAGGTGGGTGAAACAACATTGTTGGGACCGGAGTTAGTACGTATGACTACGAAAAAGATTCAAATGATCCGGCAACGTATACAAACAGCACAAGATCGACAAAATAGTTATGCTGATCTTCATCGAAGAGATGTAAAATTTAATGTCGGAGATCATGTATTGTTACGTGTTGCTCCATGGAAAGAAGTTACGAGATTCGGGAAAAGAGAAAAGCTCAATCCACGATTTATTGGTCTATTTAAAATCCTTGACCTAGTAGGAACTGTGGCCTATACACTCACTTTACCGCCAAGCATGTCTCGTGTTCATAATGATTTTCACATATCCATGCTTCGTAAATATGTGAAAGACCCAAACCACATTATTGAGATAGAACCAGAAGAGATAGCCAAATATTAAATGTACGAGGAGGTACCTGTCAAGATCTTGGATAAAAAGGAACATGTCCTACGCTCAAAGATTATACCTCAAGTTAAAGTTTTATGGAGGAACCATGATATCGAGGAAATGACCTGGGAGTTAGAATCAAAAATAAAAGCGAGGTATCCTCAGCTTTTTGAAATACCAGGTACGTACATTAATTTCGAGGACGAAATTTCATAAGGAGGGGAGGTTGTAGGACCCCAACTTTTATGAATAAAAATTTAACTTCCTCTACATATTATTTTAAATAGTAGGGTGTTGATTTGATAAATGTGATAAGTTATGGGTGATATGTGCAAATTTTATAAAGTAATCAAGTGGTCATAAAATATTCATTGTATCGGGGAATATTCGATTTGTCGGAGAATATTCTTTTTGTAAGAGAATATTCGTACGACGACGCAGCATTTGGTGGACCCCACAACGGAATAACTGTCGGATATAGAAAGCGACAGAAATAACATTTTTATAAAAATAACGGTAAAACTGTTACCGTTAAACTGTTGAAATATCTGATGATAAAAATATAGTAATACGCGTTGTTGCACAGTAGCACACGGTATTGCTCATTATTTTGAATTATTGGTTCTTACGTAAGAAGTCACTCATTCAAAAATTGTTACAGTAATTACTGCTCAATATTTTATATTATTGATTCAATAATTGCTACATTGATAAATGCATAATATTTTATATTATTGATTCAATAATTGCTACATTGATATTTTATATTATTGATTCAATAATTGTCACAATAACCGCAGCACAGTATTTCACATTATTAAATCAATAATTCATATTATTTGAATAATATTATTAGATAGCATTATTATTAAATCAATAATTCATATTATTTGAATAATATTATTAAATCAATAATTCATATTGGAAATATGGTGGAACCCATGGTATTTAATTATAAGAAGGAATGCATGATAAACAAAAGGCTTGTGTAGCCTTTCTACTAACAATGCTGGTGAAAAAACGTGGGACCCATAATTTAATTGTGTTAAATTGATTTTTAGTGGGCGAAATGTTGTCTGCCTATTGGGCGAAACTCTGTCTTATTTGTTTGCATACTGAGCGAGAATTGGTCTATGCATACAAGTATGTCAAGTGGGCAGAACATCAGATTTTTCCAAAATCTCATCCGAGCCATTCTTTTTTAAAACAAAACAATCCTGGCCATTAATTTTAAACTAATCTTTCAAAATTCTGAAATTGTCCTTGGCCAAAATTTTCTATAAATAGGGAAGCGTTTCTTCATTCTTCTTTACCAATTTAAAGATCAAGAAAAGGTTATACTCTCCTTGCCTACATAATCTCTCCTTAAAAAGCTTACTTTCTTCTATTTAATAGTTCTAACAGTTTGAAGAGAAAATTGGTCAAATTATTTTGAGATAAGATCTTGAATTACATTATTTGGTATTATCTCATACTTGTGTATAAATATAGATATACAAATAGAAATTGTTATATACATTTTTATATATCTATATTTTATCTATTCATATCAATAAAAAGCCAGTTTTAGGTACCGCTATTTAAAGATATTCTTTAAGAATATCATTCAACCGGTCATTAAAATTCTAAGTGGATCTTTATAGATATATAATTTATTTATATAAATATTGTAAAATGGATCAGTTTTAGATTTCGCTTTTGGAAGTATTCCTTAAAAAGAATATTATTCAAACGGTCATTAAAAGTCTAAGTGATCTATTTAAAATATTTATACAAATATTAACCGTGAAACTTTAAATTTGGTCAGTTTTAGATTCCGCTTATTGGAGGTATTCCTTAAACAAGAATATTATTCAAACGGTCATTAAAACTCTAAGTGGCCTTATTTAATATTCACAGGACAAAATATATTATTATATATACTTTAGAGTATAGTGAATTTATTTGTTATAACAAGCATTATTCAAATTATTTGAATTATTATACTTGATATCCATCATAATTTAAACATTCATAAGTTATCTGTTGCATAACACAAAAGTTATTTACATTTATATATCACACACTTTTTGTGAATATATTTGTTTAACAAGAAGCATAATTATAAAAGTTATTTAAACTTTTATATTTGTTATTAAATTCAAAATTGGTTTCCATAGAAACACATTCTTTATTTTATAAAAAAATTTAAATCTTTATAAAATCTGAACTAAAGTTACATATTTGCTTATACAGAAGCATCTTTTGATCAAAGCTTAAATTCATATGCTTGCTTATTTAAGAAGCTTCTTTGACTCAAGATAAAAGTTATTTAAACTTTTATACATTTGCACTTAATTGTATCTGCTTATTTTAGAAGCAAATTCTGTCAAACATCTTGTAAAAAGGGTAAAAGGATAGAGTTAGTTTATTTTATGTACCTGTGACAAAAATGAGAAATTCTTTGACCAAGACCAGAGTCGTAGATAGGTCAGCTGGGAGTTGGATCTCTTGTGTACTTGTGAGGTGAGAAAGATGCTGTTTTTTCAAGATCAGATCATAGAATAGAACTGAACTCAAAAGGAGGTACAACTAAAACTTGAGGAAGGAGCTGGGAAAGCTTGCTGCCCGAGATAGATAGTTGTGTATAGTTAGAAGTTTGTCTATAAAACTTTGTAAAGGCTTCTCCGCTTGTTGAAGGAGTATTTATTACTGATAGTAATAGGATCTCAAGTCCTGAAAAAAAGCTTGAGACTGGATGTAGCAACATACCCGTGATGTATGTTGTGAACCAGACAAATCTCTGTGCATTATGTGATTGAATTTTATTGTCGTACATATTAATTTTTACACTACAAATTAATTAACTAAAAATTCAAAAAGTCCTAGAATAATTTTTAAACGGTAATAATGTATTCAACTCCCTTCTAGGTTATTATTGGACTTTCAGAGCTGCCTGTGCCTTTGATAGTAGGTCGTCGTCATTGTCATTGGCCTTTGACATAATTCTTCTTCACAACCGACGCCCTCTCCTATAACTCTTGATCAATCGTTGGTTGCGGGGTGCCTGTAGGATAGCGCTTAGCCAGTAGCGCATTATAAGTGTCATGTCATCAGGTTAGAAATTAAATAGTTAACAATAAATATAAAATACTTAAAATTGACGTAAGTATTTAAAAACATATATCAAAGTATATAACTATTTTTATAGCATCAGGAAAACCATCGCGGGTGGCCACATATACATCCAGCTAATGGATGGGTTGACTCTGAGACGATGCCTCCTACAAAATTAATATGCTCATATATTAATAAGATTAACATGTATGATGTACTAAAACTAAAACTGAAAGTTTATATTCAATATGTACCCTGCCAGTAATGTGCTGCAACTGTGATATGCTGTAGCCCTTATAAGTCCCTTTTACCTTATCGCCTGTAGGTACACTTAGGATCTATTCGAGGAGGCAGTATTCCGTCTCTTGACCCATCTCTCGGCTCTCCACTGGCACACACCTCAGCCCATATGGTCTGTGTGCACCACCAGGGGCTATGCTCATGCATGTATTTCTCACCCTATCCTGGATGGTCTATTCCTTCATTATGAAGGGCTTTTTGTCTTTCCTTATTTAGACTGTCTTTGGTTCAGACGACGCACTACTGCCAGAATAGTGTCTGAACAACTGATGCCTATGCATCGTCCCATCTATACCTCTTCTGCAAATAAAACAAGCATAATTAATATTAAAACAATGATATTAACATAATCCAACACTACTAATCAATTTTTTTTTAATTATATTATCTGTCAATATTAACCAAAAAGTATAACTAAAATTCATCCCAAACAGCATTCTTGTGGGCGATAGGTGTGCTCGCCCACGTAATCACTGGCGTAGGCCAGTTCTGTAAACATAACTGTGAAATGCACTTCACAATTTTGTTATCACTAAAGTCACTACAATATACAATAATTACATTATATACGAACATTTGATTATAATATTTAAAGCAATATAAAATTGTTGTAGTATATATCTACAACAATTGAAATATAAAATGTTGATATATAAATGTTTAACGTACATGTTATCCGGAGGAGGACGGAACTGTATGAGAGTCCGATCATTAGGATTTGCTGGAGCCTTCGGCATATGATTAGGACCCCTACCCAAGCTGAGCTTTCTTGCAGCTGGTTCAGAAGCCATCTGTACAATCAAATTTCGTGATGTTAAAACGGTGATCTATTTGATTACATATACAAATAAAATGACAATAATGACAGGTAATAGTATGAACGATAAAGATCTTAGGCTCACCCAACTAAAGCTCACCCAAACTCACCCCCTTTAGCGACGGATCTGGCGACGGTTTGTCCATCGCTATATATACAACCGTCGTCTATATGTTGTCCGTCGTTATATGTTGTCCGTCGCTAAAAGCTAAGATGACGGTTGTATATATAGCGACGGACCAAACCTGATGGAAATTGCATATTCATATTTGATATTGAAAATAAATATAAATGCTTAAGTGTACAGTCCTTAAGAGAATCAATGTACAAGGACTTAGATGATAGATCAAAATTGCTAAGTTGATCTGAGGTTTATCATTTATGTAAATAAATGTATAGAAGAAAAGATCAAATTTGTTAGGTTGATCTATTTGAGCTGTAAAAGTTAAAGCCTTGACAGAATCGTAGTCTGTCAAAGGTAGCATTCAGAAGACAAGGCAGGATCGTGGAGCTTAAACGAAGACATCCAAAATCGTAGTCTGCTAAGAGAATTACAGTCTGCAGAAGACAAGGCAGAATCGTGGAGCGTAAATAAAGATGTTCATAATCGTAGTCTGCCAAAAGAATCAAGTCTGCAGAGGCCAAGGCAAGACTCGTGGAGCTTGACTGAATATATCAGAATCGTAGTTTGCCTTGAAAGCCACACTGAGAATCATGAAGAAGATCTGAGCGCCTGCTGAGCTAAGTCAAGAAACGTAGTGTGCTCCCAGAAGTGTGAAGTCTGCAAGACAAGCAAGCAAGAATCGTAGTCCACTAGAGAGCTTAAGAGAAATCGTAGTGCTCTCTACGATCAAGTCTGAGTCAAGCATGTGCAAGCCAACACACAACGATTATGGAACAATAACCATAATCGTAGTGCTCCTCCAGTCAGCATCGAAGATCGTAGTTCTGATGAAGGGAGGAAGAGTAACAAATGAAGAAAGGCTAATAGCCGTTGACAATTTAATAGTCCCAATGATTTCATATTCATCCTTAGTTCAAATCGAAGAAGCGTACAGAAGAAGCTAACGAAAGGACTAAACCGCCTGCAGAAAACACCTTTTCAGGTGTTAGGTGAAGTTGCAGTCTGCTGTGTCAGTGGGCCAGTCGGTAGTGCAGCAGGAAAGCAGGATGTCAACATCAACTACACAAAAGACGTCTGAAGCATTAAATGCTACAACGGGAGCATTCAAACGAACATATTTCGAATGGCACTTTTATAAGGAAATCAGACAAGAATTCAGACCAAGTAAGCAAGATACAACAAGATAAAATACCAAGAGAAAAGCTCAAGAACACTCAACGATCAACTCTACGATCCTGAAAGAGGAAAGCTTGCTTCGCTACTCAGTTCGTCAAAACTGATGCTTAATTGCAACTGAGTAGCACTCCTCAACAACAACTGTCAATCCAAGTGAGGAGCCAAGTCAGAGGACTTGAAGAGTTCAAAAGTGAACTAATAAGAGATCCAAGTCAGAGGGCTTGAAGAGTTCAAAAATGAACTAAGAGAAGTACCAAGTCAGAGGACTTGAAGAGTTCTAAGTGAACTAAGAGATGTTCCAGGGCTGCTGGCCTTGAAGGAATCTAAGTGATTCAGTTGTAAGAGACATCCTTAGTGGATTTCCTACTCGTGGAGTAGAAGAGTGGATTAGGAGCTTTGTGTGTTCTGAACCACTTAAAACCTTGTGTCTCATTGTCTCTCATTAACTGCTATAACTGCTATATCTGTTATAACTGCCATAACTACTTATCAAACCATAACTGCAATATCTTGAAGGGGAACAAAACATATATTCCGCTGATGTCAGTATAATCAATACTGACAAAGTATTTTAAACAAAGAAATTTTAAAATATCTATTCAACCCCCTCTTCTAGATAACTAACGTGCTTTTGGGAACTAATAATTGGTATTAGAGCAGGTTCTCTCATCTAAGCATACAAGCTTGAGTAGATCCAATGGCACAACTGATAAGCGAGACCAAGACAGGTGGAGGAAGCAAGCCACCAATGTGCAGCAAGGATAAATTTGCCAACTGGAAAGTTCAGATGTAGGCTTACATGGATTCAATAGATGATGATCTATTTGAAACTGTTCTGGATGGGCCCTATGTTCCAACTAGGCTTGTACCAACTCCAGAAGATCCAAACAAAGTTGTGATTAAAGTCAAAGCAGAATGGACTGAAAATGAGAAGAAATATGTTCAGCTTGACAAGAAGGCTAAGAATATTTTGTTCCAGTCTTTAGAAGACAGTTTGTTTGAGAACGTGGTCAACTGCAAAATTGCCAAAGAAGTCTGGGAGGCATTGCTCATCATGCATGAAGGAACTGAAGAAGTTAGAGAAAATAAGCAATCTCTACTGACTCAACAGTATGAGATGTTTGCTCATGATTCCTGGAAAAAATGTCACTTCTACATATGAAAGATTCACTTTGCTGCTCAATTCTCTTCGAGCTTATGGAAAGGTCTATCCAAACAAAGATCTTATCATCAAGTTCATGAGGTCCTTGCCAAGCAAGTGGGATGCCAAAACCACTGCAATTCGAGAGTCAAAAAACTTGCATGAAATGACTGTTCAACAACTCTATGGCAACCTTCTTACATATGAACTAGAGCTGACTCAACGAGCAGAAACTCTATCTGAAGGAAGAAAGAAGGACAAAGGAGTTGCTCTCAAGGCAGCAGAAGACATCTCCAATGCTTATAATGAAGATGAATCTTCATCTGATGAAGATGATGATGCGGATGCTGACGAAGTTGCAATGCTAGCCAGAAAACTAAGAAGGTTATGCGCAAAGGAAGAAGCGGTAGACCTAAGAAATTCAGAAACATTAGCAGTCAGAAGTAGATCAATGAGCTATGCTACAACTGCAAAAAGCCTGGCCACTTCATTACAAACTGCAACAAGCCCATCAAAGAAGAACTCAAAAAGAGAACAAATCCAAAGAAGGAGTTCAGAGGCTACAAGAAGCATCAGAAGAAAGACAAAGGCCTTGTAGCTGGAAGTTCGTGGAGTGACTCTGACAATAACACCAATGCTGAGTCTGGAGATGATGAAGAACCTCAAAAGGCAAACCTATGTTTGATGGCCAAGGATGCAAATAACATGAAAAATACTGACCATCCCGAGGTAAACACAGAAAAGGTATTTGACTTTAACAATCCTGATGTAAGTATAGATCGCTTAAGAATTGCTCTTCATGACATAACATATAATCTTTATCAATATATGAGGAGGTTCAGCATTTTGTCCGAAGATTATCTTGATCTTCAAAAGGAGAAAGAGAAAGTTCAGAAAGAGCTGGAAACAGCTCTACTAAGTTCTGACTCTCTCTCTAAGTTTGAAGCTGAGAATAAAATCTTGAGAGAAACCAATGTACTGAGTATGCAAAGAGAGTCAAAACTAACTTCTAAGATTGAGGAGTTAGTAAAAAATATCTCTACATGGAATAGATCTTCTTCATCCATAGACTCCCTGATATCCAATCAGAGAAGTGTCTCTGATAGAACAGGCTTAGGGTTTGGGGAATATACCTCAGAACCCAGTGTAGAAAAGACAAAGGAAACTAACATGAGTAGTGCTTCTAATCTAAATAGAAGTATCACATTTGTAAAGTCCACACAGATGGATGAACCAATGCAACCTTGCTCTTCTGATCCAAGACATGTTCCTAAACACTACGGATCTCATGCTGGCCTAGGGTTCAGAAAGGTGAAGAGTGACTCAGCCACCACTACCCAATCTCAACAAATTATGGAGTCAAGTAAAATTGACTCCACGGATCAACTTGAAAGGAATCATGGTGTTGAGATTTACTCAACACAAAACATGAACTCCAAGGTTGCATGGAAAAGGAAGATGCAATATAAAGGTAAGGCCAACAAATACCCACACAAGTCCAAATGGAGAAAGAATCCGCACACACATACATACACAAATTATATTGGATGCTTTGCATATGGAAGATTTGGTCATAAAGCTGCATCATGCTTTCATAATTTTGCGCAAGGTAGACCCAAAGTCAAGCAGATTTGGGTTCCTAAGAGTACTAACATTGCAGGACCCATGCAAGTATGGGTACCAACATGAATGCTGAATCTGTCCGCAAGAAATGAGCACCACGACTATAACATGGTATCTGGACAGTGGTTGCTCAAGGCATATGATCAGGAGCAAAGCCCTCTTGTCGAACTACACAGAGAAGGAGGGACCAACAGTTATCTTTGGAGATAACAGCTCTGGCAAGACAAGAGGCTATGGATCAGCTGGGAATGGTGCGGTGTCCTTCAGCAAAGTGGCTTATGTTGATGGTCTAAAGCACAATCTTCTTAGCATCAGCCAACTCTGTGATAAAGGACATCAAGTTACCTTTCTCAATAATCAGTGTCAAGTCAGAGATCTGGAGACATCTTCTATCAAGCTGACAAGAATAAGAGAAGGAAATGTATACACTGTCAACCTTGCTCAGCTTAGTTCTGATGAGACAGTATGCTTCCTTACTAAAGCCACTGAAGAAATAAGTTGGCTTTGGCATAGAAGGTTATCTTATCTCAACTTCAAGAGTATGTCAAAGCTGGCTTTCAAAGATCTGGTAGCAGGTTTACCCAAGTTCAGCTTCATCAAAGAAAGACCATGTAATGCATGCCAGCTTGGAAAGTAAACAAGGATCTCATTCAAAGGCTAAGCAGTCAACTCAATTGACAGGCCCCTAAAGTTACTGCATATGGATCTCTTTGGGCCAATTCTAACTGTGAGCCTAGGAGGAAAGAGATACTCACTGGTCGTAGTAGAATGACTACACCAGATACACATGGGTGTTCTTTCTTAACTCAAAAGATGAAACAAGCTCCTAACTGATAAAGATATTCAAGCTGGTGATGAATGAAAAAGGAGAGACTATCAAGGCAATAAGGAGTGATCATGGCAGAGAGTTCGACTTCTCATAAATGAATCAGTTCTGTGCAGACAATGGCATCAGTCACAACTTCTCTAGCACCACGAACTCCTCAGCAAAATGGAGTAGCTGAAAGGAAAGAACAGAACACTTATAAAAGCTGGAAGAACTCTACTAGCAGCAGCTCATCTGCCTGAATACTTCTAGGCAGAAGCCATCAACACTGCGTGCTATACACAGAACAGATCTCTTGTACACTCTACGTTGAAGAAGACTCCCTACGAGCTGTTGAAAGAAAGAAAGCCAAATGTCAGTTACTTCTATGTGTTCGGCTGTTCATGCTACATTCTCAACAATGGGAAGCAATATTTGACTAAGTTCTAACCCAAGTCAGATGAAAGAATCTTCCTTAGATATGCTACAGACAACAAAGCTTACAGAGTGTTCAACAAGAAGACATTAAGTGTTGAAGTCTCAATCCACATCATCTTTGATGAAACAGACTCAGACAAGTCTGCACCACAAGATACTACGATTGACGATACTGACACTACGAATGACGTGGTCGAGCCTAGCACTACGACCATAGTTCCTGAACAAAGAATCGTAGTGTCCGAAGAAGAAATCGTAGATAGAGCTGAACCAGACGACGACTCTGGACAACAAGAACCAGAAGTCAATCTTGAGGAGTTCAGACAAGAAGGCAACAGAACAGATATTCCAACAGGGAACAGGTGGGCAAGAGATCATACTCAAGATCTGATCATTGGTGATCCAACTGCTAGAATCAGAACAAGATCTGCAACTCAGAATAAATGCTTCTATTTGAGTTTTCTGTCTCAAATAGAGCCCAAGAAAATTGAAGATGCAATGCAAGATGCAAGATGCAAGCTGGATTGAAGCCATGCAAGAGGAGCTAAATCAATTTGAGAGAAGCAAAGTCTGGAGATTAGTTCAAAGACCAAAGAATCACACAGTCATCGGCACCAAATAGGTCTTCAGAAACAAGATGGATGAAGATGGGGTGATCACAAGGAACAAAGCAAGACTGGTGGCCAAACGTTATTCTCAAGAAGAAGGCATAGACTACGATGAGACCTTCGCACCAGTTGCCAGACTTGAAGTAATCAGAATATTCCTTGCATTTGCTGCTCACATGAAGTTCAAAGTATTCCAGATGGATGTCAAGAGTGCATTCCTTAATGGTGAACTTCAAGAAGAAGTATATGTGGAACAACCCCCAAGGTTTTGTCAATACAACCCTCAGGTTTTGTTAATACAACCCTCTCTGATTATGTCTATAGATTAGATAAAGCCTTATATAGACTTAAACAAGCACCTAGAGCATGGTATGAAACACTAACAAATTTTCTTATTGAAAAAGGATTCACTAGAGGTAGAGTAGACACTACACTATTTCTTAGGAAGCACAAAGATAAAGTTTTACTAGTTCAAATATATGTAGATGATATTATATTTGGTTCTACTGATGAAAATCTATGCAAGAGATTTGCCAAGCTTATGTAGAGCAAGTTTGAAATGAGCATGATGGGTGAGCTGAACTTCTTCCTTGGACTGCAAGTAAAGCAAATTGATGAAGGTATCTTCATAAGCCAAGCCAAGTACATCAAAGACTTACTTAAGAAGTATGGCATGGAATCAGCCTTTCCCATGAAAATACCAATTGCTCTAGCAACTAAGCTTGACAAAGATGAGAAAGGTAAAAGTTTTGATATTACTCAATACAGAGGTATGATAAGCTTCCTTCTTTACTTAACTGCCAGTCGACCAGATATAATGTTTGCAACATGTATATGTGCTAGATTTCAAGCTAATCCTAAGGAATCACACTTAACTGCTGTAAAAAGGATTTTCAGATATCTTAAAGGTACACCCTACTTGGGTCTATAGTATCACAAGGAGTCCTCATTTGAACTGACAGGATATTCAGATGCTGACTTTGCAGGATGCAAAATAGATAGAAAGAGTACCGGTGGCACTTGTCAACTGCTAGGAAATAGACTAGTGTCCTAGTTCAGCAAGAAGCAAAACTCAGTATCAACTTTAACAGCAGAAGCTGAATACATTGCTGCAGGCAGCTGCTGTACTCAAATCCTATGGATGAAGAACCAGCTAGCAGATTATGGGTTTGATTTCAAATCTATACCCATACACTGTGATAACACAAGTGCCATAGCAATAACAAATAATCATGTCATGCATTCTAGGACCAAGCATATAGAAATAAGATATCATTTTATTAGGGATCATGTTCAAAATGGAACAATATCTTTGCAATACATTCCTACTAAAAATTAACTTGTTGATGTGTTTACTAAACCTTTAGATGAATCCAGATTTAATAAACTGATAAGTGAGTTAGGTATGTTAAATTTGCAACCATAAATTCTATGCTCTAGATGGTGCTAACCTTGTAGATATAAAGGTTAAGTCAAAATCGTAGAGATGACAAAGAGGAATCACGATCGTGGAATGATCCAGCCAAAGTAGATAAGCTCACTGTGATAGCAACATCATCAAGCCAAGCAACACTTCTGATAAGTGTCTCAGGGACAAACCTGATCCTTAGGGTTAAACTAAGAAATTAGCCCTTCCTGAGCAACCTTAATCCAGAAGGGATGTCATTTCAGAATGTATCACAAAAACCGTAGAGTCAACGGTCGAAGAGCAAGCAAAGGATCGAACTCAACAATCGTGGAGTGGTTCTAGGCAATCGTAGTCCTCTCACAAGGACTCACTAGCTCAGGGGGAGCTAATGGCAAAAAGAAGATTTCCACATGGATTAAAATCGTGGAGTTCTGCAGAATCTGACACGTGTCCCACGATGCAGAACATATGGAGGGAAGTTAAATTCGTTTTAAACTGCTTTCTGATAGTTTACCTTTGAATTTCAAAAGACTATCTTTCTCACACTCTCTCTCTCTCTCAAACGAAACCCTAAGTTTTAGAAAGCTAAGCCAAAGTCGTTCATTACAGGAAAATCAATCTACATAAATGGCTGCTTCCATTGTGGTTTCCGACTATCAACTATGCTTTGGCTGATTCAAGGAGGCTGAACCTGAGATACACAAAGTCCTTTCACTCCTGAAGAAAGCAGGCCTTAAGAATGCTCTGAGCACCAGCACACTGATATATCCAAAGATGATAAAGGAGTTTTACTACAATGGAGTTGTTGATCAAGACTCCATTCTCACAAAGGTCAAAGATGTGCAAATCCGACTCAACGTTGAAAGCATAAACCTAGCCCTAGGATTCAAAAATGAAGGTCTTTCATCCATGGAGATTGTTGACTTCCATAAGGGTCTAAAGAAGATGGACTACACAAAAACTGAAGGAAAGAGTGGCTACAAGAAGAAAGAATTTCCCCAAGAATATGAGTTCCTTGCTAATATTGTTGGAAAATGCATATGTTGCAAGAGCTCTGGTCACGACTCTTTAAACAAAAAGCAACTGAAGCTCATGACAGCCATCCGCTTTAGAGTCCAACTCAACTATGGAGCCTTGCTGATGGATTGGTTCGGAAAATGGATGCAAAGTTCGATGAAAACTAAGAGCACTGCCAAAATGTTCTATGGGAGGTTTATCAGCATTATCATTCAGGATGCACTGAGTGACAAAATTGGAGACAATGACGGTATTCCAATCAATTCGAATAGGAAGATGACTCAGCAACTGTTTCAAAACTGGAAAAGGAATCTAGCAAAAAATGTGAAGATGATGTTTGCAACCTCATCTGCTGCAAAGGAAGCCAGGGAGGAAGAAAAAGAGGTTAATTAAGAAAAAGCTATAGCTCTGACCAGCAAGAGTAAAGGGAAGAAGAAAATGTATGAAAGTGTTCAAACAGCTAAGGAGCCTCAAGGCTAAACCACTGATGCTCCTCAAGGAAAGGAGATTATGAAAGAAAAGAAGAAGAAGAAGAAGAAGAAGAAGAAGAGGGAGATAAGTGAAGATAAAGCTGGAGGTAGTACTGAACCTCAGAGAAAGAAGAAACGGAGCCACAAAACTGGGAAGTCTACACTCACTACGATTGTGGAATCATCACTAATCATAGAGTCTAGACTAGCTGCCACTACAGAAGGAGAAGCTGCAATAGCCTCTCAGCCTGAGCAAACTCAAAAGGCTAAAGCTGAAGAAGATGCAAAGGTTGTGCCCAAGCCAAAGAAGAGGGTGAAGAAGTTGGCTAAGAAGTATGCTCTTACCAATGAAGAAATAATGGAAGAAGATGATAAAAGAAGGGCTGCAGAAAAGGCTAAACAGTCCACTAAGCAACAAGCATCTAGTCCAACTCCATAAGAGATCAGAATCATTGAAGATGTATTAACTTACATCAGAGATGCTGACCACTCTGTTGCACCCAACCAGACTATAAATCAAGATGATATGGAGATGTCTAATGCTGTTGTTGATGAATCTCTGAGAGAAAAAATGGCCAAAAGGGTTACGCCAGAAATGATTGTGATAAGCCCAAATGAAGATGACAATGCTGAAGTACAAGAAGAAGAAATTCTGAAAGCTCCTGTTCAAGAAATTGCTTCAGCTGAGGTGGAGCAGTTAGAAGCAACAGAGATAGAGAATGCTAAAGCTGAAGGGGAGCTACAAATAGATAATAATGAAGTCCCTTCAGTAAATGAAGAATTTGTAGAGTCTGCTGCTACAGAAATGGTGAATATTGCAGATGATGAGATGATTGATGTTGTGCAAGTTTATGATGCAGAGAGTGATGAAGAAGATGATGATGATCTTGAGGTCATATATGTGGAACGGGATGGTGAAAGAACAACAAACTACAATCAGCTGTTCAATTATTTGACCATGATGCCATATCATAGAGCTATAATTCTCAATTCCTGGGATCACATATTCTGGACTTTCAAAGCATAGCCGACAATCTCAGTGCTTGCCCATGGTTTCCCAAGAGAAAGGAGGTTTGCTCAGAAACTGATCAAGAATGCTTCAACCTTAGAACCTGAGCATGAGGTATATTCCACTCTTCTCTCATTTATTATTAATCACACTCCATCATCACACTTCAATCAGTTCTACGAAGTACGCAAATAATTGGAAATGGTCCTGCATCCACTCAATCAATTTCTAGTTACAGAGTCCCAAAACTCTGTATCTGATGAACCAAATAACCAACTCATTCTCGTAGAGCAAACTATGAATGATCCAATGATGATTGAGCACATCACAAGAGTTGTCGAAGAAATGCTTGCAAGCTCAACCATTGAAACACCAATCCTGGATGACACACTACGATTCATGCATAGTGATCAATCTGATGCAGAAATCGTAGAGTCTCCAGAACAGCTCAACGAAACAGAAACACAGACATTTGAGCCAAACACTACGCCTATACAGCAAACACAAACTCCTCTAACCCAAGCAGACATTCCATCATCTTCCAACAAGGAATATTTCGATATGACTCTTGCTCTCGCAAGTTTATCAAGGAGAGATGAACACACTATAGCTACTTCTCTTCCTCCTGAGACACAACAAATTCTCAATCAACTGTCTCTCATGCCAACAAAGGAGGAGCTGAATGAAGCATTGAATCAAATAGGGTCAGAATCTGGAAAGATTCTTGAAGGTCACTCCATAGCGCTTCACATGAGATTCGATCATATAATCGAATTAGTCAAGCCTCTACCTGGAGAGTTGGCAACTGAACTATCCAAGAAGCTGAAGGAGATTGTCAAGGAAATGGCTGAAAGCCTAAGTCAAAAGGATGCTATTCACTTTGCTGCCACAAAGAAACATAAGGAAGCTATGGAGATCATGTAGAAGAATCAGCAATCTCAAAATGAGCTGTTGACCAACCAAATTTCAGAACTGCGCACCTCACTTTAATTCTTCCAAGAATCCAGAATAACTCAAATCAATCAGAATTACGATGCAATGGAACGGATTCAACAGCAACAACGACACACTGAGGATAGAGTTACTGAAAATTATAGTGATACTTCTCAAAACCACTCACAGATATATGAGCTGGTTGAAGGAATCAAGCGCCTCTCTGAAGATGTTCGTGTTAGTTCCCAGTAGGCACACAATAGATCTAGAAGGGGGGGTTGCATAGATCCTTTGAATTTTTAAACTCTTTTTTTATTTTATTTTGTATAGCTAAGAAGTTAGCATATGACAAACATAAGAATCATTTCAAGCACAGCGGAATAAGTTAAATCTCCCCTTCATTGATATATTGATAAATATTGATACATTGTTCTTGGAGTTAGTTTAGTTGTAAGTAGTTAGTACATACATAGCAGTTATAGCAGTTAAGTACATAATGTAAAGACATAAAGTAAATGACAGAATGTAAAAGACACAAAAGGGTTTTAAGTGGTTCAGAGCCAACTCGACTCCTAATCCACTCTTCTGCAATCTCGCAGGAAATCCACTAAGGAATGGGCAGCACCCTGAATCACTAAGATCCCTTCAAGGCCAGCAGCCCTGGAACTTCAGTTCACTTTTGAACTCTTCAAGCCCTTTGGCTTGGAACTCCTTTAGTTCACTAAGAACTCTTCAAGCCCTTTGGCTTGGAACTCTAGGTTGCTAAGAACTCTTCAAGCCCTTTGGCTTGGAACTCATTTAGTCCCTCCGAACAAAGACCATTTGGCCCTGGCTACTCGTAGTTGTAGTTGTTGTTGTTTGTGCTTTGCTACTAAGATGTCTTAAAGCTTGATCATCTTTGTACTTAGCAGCTAGGCTCGATCCTCAACATTCTACTTCGAGTCTGGACCTCTTTTTTGGTGTAGCTGATCTTCAGTCTGTTCATCTCATCTTCACTTGCTGTTAGCTGTGCACCATCACCACATAGGACTGCTAAGGCTTTTCATTGTGGGTCACTTTATTCTGACCCTTAGCAGCCCTTGAACCCTTCTTGAATGATATGCAGACATGGTTTTGCATCTTCTCTTATTCAGCTTCTGGTTCTTCATGGGGATCCGTAGAGTGGCTCTTTTAATCTTCTTTATACTCAACCACCTTCTTGAATGCTATCTTATTGGCCTTCTCGGCTCTCAGCTTGGCTGCCATCTTCAGTGGCATTCTCATCCTTGTTGAGTGAAGCTTTAGTCTGTTCAGTCCTTCTTCAAGTCTACTTCACTTCCACCTTCGTAGTCTCACTGCCACTGATACTTGTTCTCTTCAGCTCTGGTGGAACTCGTACAGTCAATAATGTAGCATTCCAATAACTCGACGAATCTATAACTTAGCAACAACTCTTATCTTTGAAGCTTGTCCTTTAAATACCCTTCCATAATCTTCCTGTTGGAAAGTAGCCGTTGGAAGCTATTTGAATTGCTTCGCAGATCTCGAGTTATTTGGTGCAGACTGCTGATGTGACGTGACAGGTTCTTTTTGACTTAACTGACACAACAGTCTGCTTTCTCACCTACCGCCTCAGAGATATCAATGTTCCGTGTCAGGCTGGTAGTCTTCTTTATTTCTCCTTTCTGATTCTTTGATTCGAATCCTTAGGAGTTATCCTTTTGCATCGATGCTCTCAATTAGCAACATTCAGATGTCAGTCTTCATATTGATTCATTGCCAGTGCTTCAACACTCAGATGCCCGAACTCCATGATTCTGATGCATATGTTCTTGGACCTTTATCGTAGTGTGTCTTTGTTGACTTTTGCTCTTTGACTGGCTAAAACAATACTACAATTCTGAAGAGTGTTCTTGGATCTTCAATGTGGAACACTTCTTCCTTTTCTTGTGTAGTGCTTCAATACTTCTGTTTGCCTTGACTGATCTCATGAACTAATATCTTGACTTGTCGTTCTGACCTCTTTTGAATAGCAAGACACTTCAGATTTGTGGCATACCCATCTCCTTTCTCCTGGTGATCTCTCGTTCACCTATCTTCAATGGTCTGACCCATGTTTAATCACTTCTGTCTTGTTCATCACAAGCTGACCGGTATCTCTATAGGTTGTATCAGTTCCTCCTTCACTTTGGCAAAAACACTACGATCTTGAGTGATTCTTAAGATCATTATTTTCTGTTCTCTTGACAGCTACTGCACTTACTGACTTTCTCTAGTCAGTCACTTAGTATAAAGTCTTTTTCTGATTGGCTTGTGGAAGACTTCATCTCGAATGACTTCACAACTCAGTCTGCATATTGATAGAGTTGATGCTTAGATCTTCTGTTAGCTTGCATGCCATTCGGTGAGTGCTCTCTGGTACTCTTTATGTAGGATGTATCTTTGTAGCTCAGACCAGAGGCTTCATGCTTTGGATATATTGGGAGTGCCCATTTGATGAGAATCGTGTTGACACTACGATTCTTCCCTTAGCGTTGTAGAGCAACCTTTGTGGAAGCTTTAGTTCTGCAGACTATGATTTAGCTCTATTGCTGCCGACACTACGATTTTGAGATCAGACCTTGACAGTCTATGATTCTGCCTTCATGCTTGCTGTCTTCGTCTGATCTTACCCGACTACGATTTCTGCCTCTGATGATCATTAGACTCCACTACTTTAAGTGTGATCTATGATTCTTGACTTAGCTCTGGCAGTTTTTTTGTCGGCTCATAGACAGGCTGTCTCTTCGATTCTGAATATGACTTCCTCAGCAGACTACGGCTTCTAGGAAGTACTTCTCGACACACTACGATCCTTCCTCGTTTCTTCTGGCAGACTACGAACTCCGAGATCTACTATCCTGCAGACTATGATTCTGCCTTGATAGCTCTCGAGTCTCCTTTGTCTCTCCTGACAGACTACGATTCTGATGCAGTGCTTTAACGATCAGACAGGCCTATCTACTACATTATAAGATCAACCTAACAAGCTTGATCTTTCTATCTTTATAGTCCTTGTACATCATTTCTTTTTAAGGACTTTACAAAGCTGTTTTGCATACGTAGGATCAACCTAACATATTTGTTTATGTAGGATCAACCTAACATATTTGATCATTTCAGTCTAACATATTTGATCATTCGAAGCTCAGCTTTATGAGTTTCAGACTCTTCTGCATCTTCAGAACTTGAGGTTTCTGATTCATCAGAAAAACTTCCTTGAGGTTTAACAGCAGGAGTGGCAGATACTTCTTCTTTAGATTCTTCATCTTTTGCTTCATCAGATGGACTTCTTGACACTTCTGCACTGGGAGATCTAATTGCTTTATGTTCAGATTCTCTCTTATCAGTAGAATGGCTACCTTCAGGATGAGCCACAGGACTTGCATATTCTTTTTCGTCACCAGACTTGCTTCCCGAAGGTTCACCTTTGGACTTCTCAGTTCCTATCTCATTTTCTAACTCCACATTTTCTTCTTCAGTGGATAAACTTCTTTGGGAAACTGACTTCTGTCTCTGCACCACTTTGGCTTTCTTCTTCAAAGGCTTTGCAGACTTGGGCTCTAGGATAATTGCACCTTTAGAGGATGAAGACTCTTCTTTTTTCATGGCACTTGCCTTCCTCTTCTTTGAGGAACTCTTGCTGCTGCTGCCATATGTTAGCTGTTTAGTCTCCGTTGGATTCTTCTTCCAGTTTGCAAACAGTTGTGTAGTCGTTATCTTATGGCTATTAAGGACTTCACCCTCATCATACTTAATTTTGTTCTTCAGCCTCTTCTTCAGAATTATAATCAAAAACCTTCCATGGAAAACCTTTGTGAGTGGTTTTCCTAATAGCCTTTTCTTCTCCGCCTTGTCCAACCATTTAGACATTTGATCAAGCAGGATAGCTCCAAAATTTATCTGCTTCTTCAGAACTATGGCAGACATAATCTTCAACTGCTGATCACTCACAGTATCATGCGCAGTGTCCTTGCATAGTATACATTTGCCTACAATCTCTGTAAGGAACTCAAATTCTTCAGGAAACTCCTTTTTCTTCATATCCTTCAGACTGGGATTTCTTTAGTATCCCATAATCTTCTTGGCTCCTTTGATATCAACTTCATCAAGGATTTTCAGTCCTAGGTCAGGAAAACCTAAGCACTGATTGATATCAGAAGACTTCAGCTTCAGAATCTGCCCTTTTACTTTGGTAGAAAGAGTTCCAAAACTCATAGTTGCATTTGAGTGAAATTCTTTAACCATGTCAACATATATCCGAGTGTTTGACTCAAGGCATTCTGAGAATCCAGCCTTCTTCACCAGTTCAAGAATATTTCTGAACTTCTTCTCAGATTTCTCGAACGTCTTGGTTCCGAGCTTAATGCCAGTGATTACTCGCTAGTTTTCCATTTGAAGAGTTAGGATTTTCTAAGTATAACTCTGTGAGGATATTGTAATATGTCAGGGAGCAATTCAAGGTTTGATAACTGTTTGAGAGGATATTGGTTGTTTGGAAGTATTTAGGTTTTGGCTTTGAGAGGATGAGTGTATGGGTTTGACAGGTTTGCAGCTTTTGATGAACCCGCTAAAGTGAAACTGTCAATTATTTGAAATTCCCTCTTGTAATTGTTCCCTTCACGTTTCTTAGTGGGACAGCTGTATGTTGCGGATAGGTCACAATCTGTGACTTCTCCATCGTGTTAGTTAACTAGATTTGACTTTTTCTTCTGTTGACTATTGACTTCTTTAATTCGTGGAGTGACTTGTGTTTTTTCTTTGTACTCCATGATTTCCCTGACTACTCTACCATCTTTGCTTCTTCTTCGATGATCGTAGTCTGTGGTCATGCTTCAATAGACAACTTCTCCATTAGACTCTGAGGGATTGGCAATTCTCATCTGCAGCTTGTAATCTTCTGAGGAGATGCTGCTTACTTCAGCAAAGAATCTTGTGATGGATTTCATATTAGTATTCCTTCTAAAATAAGGTAACTCAGGAAGGGCTAACCTCTTAGCTGAATGCTAAGGATCAGGTTTGTCCCTGAGGAGCTTACTAGATGAAAAGCTTTAGACATGATTAGTATTGACATCACATTTGACCTTTCTGCTGGGGAGTTCATCTTCCAACTCTGGATTTTCATTGGCGTTGGATTTTGTAGAGGTTATGATCGTGCTGTCCTCCTACTCATTTGCTATGATCAGATGGTTGATCATAGGTGCTCCACGATTTTGAGATGGGTGGCTGATAGGGTTATCAGTAGCATGTTTTGGGACATTACTACTGACTATAATGAATATTCATTTGGTTCATCAGTCACAGAGTTTTGGAATTCTGTAGCTGGAATCTTTCTATTTTGGTTTAGCTCCTGTTTATCTCACACCTCTTGGCAAGAACTCTATTTCTTCATTTTGCTCCCTGAGCTGCACCATCTCTATATTCCTATCTATTCTTTTGCAATTTCTACCATCTTCAATTTTTCTTTCTGTCAGCAATCATAATATCATCTTCTTCATTCGCCAGATCAAGCTTCTGGATAAATCTCTTGATCCTTTTCTTTGATTTGGATACATTCTTCATACTTTCTCCAAATTCAGTCCTGATAACTGTTCAAGCTGAGAGGCTGCTGCAGTTTCTCCATCTGGAGTTATACTTTGTCTGGACTCTACGATTGGTGATAGCCCTACAATCGTAGTGAGGAAGAACTTCTTTGTTCTGTGACTTCTTTTCTTTTTCTCCTGAAGCTCACAGCTTCTTCAGCTTTTCACTTGATCTTTCTAAGTTAATCAAGTTACTATCTTTTCATCGAAGCACGAGTTCTTCTTCTCCATAATTATCAGAAGACAGCCTTTCAGATCTTCTTCTGACTGGAATCATCTCTATCAAATTAGCTTCCTTGATTCATGGAGAGAGATATCTTCGGAACTGATCACTCCACGATTGTTGACATAACTACGAACGTAGTCTCCTTCATTTGACACCAGACTAGATGTTTCGGTTGCTCGTAGTCCTTCCTTTGAATCTTCATTATGAGTTAAGGATGAGTGGAGGATTCCTTGAGACTATCAACTTGTCAACATCTATCAGCCTTTCTTCAGTAATTTGTCATTCCTCCTTAATCAGAACTGGAATCTCTGATGCTGATTTGAGAAGCACTACGATTTTTGTCATTGTGACACAATCGTCATGTGTTGACATGCACAGGCTTGGCAAGGTCTTTATTGTAGAGAACACTACGATTTTCTTTCAGCTCCTTGATAGACTGCATTCGTGGAGTTCTGCTTCTTTGATATTTTCTTTGAGTGAATATGCTTTGAACGGATAAGCATAGAGGATCTTGTTAATCTTAGCATGACTGATCAGCTTCCATATGGTGATCAGCAATCTTGTGAGCTTTATTTAATGTGAGCTCAACAAGTCTTCAAGAATAGGCTTCGGCATAGAGTAATTTGTCAAGTACGTTGCTGAAATGTCTTGAGCCTCCAGCTGGTTAAGTCCTTATGGCTGAAGCCATCTGCTTTAGTATTCTTTAGTGTGGTCGAGTAGACTAAGTACCTGCAGGTTTAGATAATTTCTATTTTGGTATCCAATTTTGATTGGATCCTGCTAGGTTAGTTTCTCAAAAACTCCTATTCCTCATATAATAGATTTTACATCCATTTTAGCATCAATGAACATATCTATGCATGAATTAGATTTAGATATAACATTTGTCATACATAATTGTGAGTGTGTGCAAAATTAGTCATTTTAATAAGATACTCTTTTTCTTTGATGGTTTCATCCTTTGCTTGGTTATGTTCATAGGTTTTGAAGGTTTGCAGAGTAGGAATCAACTCTATTGCTTAGTTGTATCTGGTTGATTCATGGAGATGATCAGTTTTTAAGAATCTTCAAGATACTCTTCCAAAACTGATCATACTCTACGTATTAGCAAAAACTTAGAACATAGGTTTGTACATACATACCAACCTTTCAGCAAGGTTTACTCCACTTAATCTTAATTAGATCTTGATATGCTTATGACCTATTTTAGACTTCTTTCAAGATGTTATCTTCAACCTAAAACTTGGGTGAAGAGAAAGTTTGTTAGCAATTAAGTTTCCAACTTCAATGTACTTTCTCTCTTCCCCTTTTTGGGTAGAGTATGGTCTCTTGATAGAATACTATAATAGTACATAAGGTGATGCAACATGATGTACACATTTATATTAATGAGGAACCGTACCTTTACACTGTCAATTTCTTGACAGTCATTTACCTTACTAGAATGAGGTTAGGTATTGATGTGTATATCTTTACATTTATTTCTGATAGCTTGTTGCTCCAGTTGTCTTTCAGTCAATCAGTCATAGCCTTGAAGAGATAAGCTAGGAAGATCTTGGCATTTATAGTTCTTTAACTCTCTTGAACCTCAAGGTTCACATCCAACTACTGGTTGGCCAAAACATAATTGAGAGAATCTTCTTTCTCCTCTGTATAAGCACTTCTTGGCGTATATGGCCTTTCATCTTTCAGAATGGAGTTCTTTGTTGTAGATACTTCTTGACTTCCCAACTCTGGTCTTCAGACTACAAGAATGACTATGGACAAGGATTGGTCTTGATGCTATGGCATTTAAGAATTGGACTAATTTGAGCAGCTTCAGGTGTATATACACATCTACCTATACACACTATGTCCAACGTGTGAGCTCATCTGCATTTACAAGTTACTTACTACTAAACTAAGTTTCGAACAATGTTTGTGCCTAGGATCAGACTCAAAGCGATTAGCTTTTGAATAGCATGAGAACCTACTTTGATACCAATTGTTAGTTCTCAGTATGCACACAATAGATCTAGAAGGGGGGTTGAATAGATCCTTTGAATTTTTAAACTCTTTTCCATTTTATTTTGTATAACTAAGAAGTTAGCATATGACAAACATAAGAATCATTTCAAGCACAACGAAATAAGTTAAATCTCCCCTTCATTGATATATTGATAAACATTGATACATTGTTCTTAGAGTTAGTTTAGTTGTAAGTAGTAAGTACATACATAGCAGTTATAGCAGTTAAGTACATAATGTAAAGACATAAAGTAAATGACAGAATGTAAAAGACACAAAAGGGTTTTAAGTGGTTCAGAGCCAACTCGACTCCTAATCCACTCTTCTGCACTCTCGCAGGAAATCCACTAAGGAATAGGCAGCACCCTGAATCTCTAAGATCCCTTCAAGGCCAACAGCCCTAGAACTTCAGTTCACTTTTGAACTCTTCAAGCCCTTTGGCTTGGAACTCCTTTAGTTCACTAAGAACTCTTCAAGCCCTTTGGCCTGGAACTCTAGTTCACTAAGAACTCTTTAAGCCCTTTGGCTTGGAACTCTAGTTCACTAAGAACTCTTCAAGCCCTTTGGCTTGGAACTCATTTAGTCCCTCCGAACAGGGACCCTTTGGCCCTGGCTACTTGTAGTTGTAGTTATTGTTGTTGCTTGTGCTTTGCTACTAACATGTCTTGAAGCTTGATCATCTTTGTACTTAGCAGCTAGGCTCGGTCCTCAGCATTATGCTTTGAGTTTGGACCTCTTTTCTAGTGTAGCTGATCTTCAGTCTGTTCAGCTCATCTTCACTTACTGTCAGCTGTGCACCATCACCACATAGGACTGCTAAGGCTTTTCATTGTGGGTCACTTTCTTCTGACCTTTAGCAGCCCTTGAACCCTTCTTGAATGATATGCAGATATGGTTCTGCATCTTCTCTTGTTCAGCTTCTGATTCTTCATGGTGATCCGTAGAGTGGCTCTTCTGATCTTCTTTATACTCAGCCACCTTCTTGAATGCTATCTTATTGGCCTTCTTGGCTCTCAGCTTGGCTGCTATCTTCAGTGGCATTCTCATCCTTGTTGAGTGAAGCTTTAGTCTGTTCAATCCTTCTTTAAGTCTGCTTCACTTCCACCTTTGTAGTCTCACTGCCACTGAGACTTGTTCTCTTCAGCTCTGGTGGAACTCGTAGAGTTAACAATGTAGCATTCCAACAACTTGATGAATCTACAACTTAGCAACAACTCTTATCTTTGAAGCTTGTCCTTTAAATACCCTTCCATAATCTTCCTGTTGGAAAGTAGCCGTTGGAAGCTATTTGAATTGCTTCGCAGATCTCGAGTTATTTGGTGCAGACTGCTGATGTGACGTGATAGGTTCTTTTTGACTTAACTGACAAAGCAGTCTGCTTTCTCACCTACCGCCTCAAAGATGTCACTGTTCCGTGTCAGGCTGGTAGTCTTTTTTATTTCTCCTTTTTGATTCTTTGATTCGAATCCTTAGGAGTTGTCCTTTTGCATCGATGCTCTCAATTAGCAACGTTAGGATGTCAGTCTTCATATTGATTCATTGCCAGTGCTTCAACACTCAAATTCCCGAACTACACGATTCTGATGCATATGTTCTTAGACCTTTATCATAGTGTGTCTTTGTTGACTTTTGCTCTTTGACTGGCTAAGACAATACTACGATTCTGAAGAGTGTTCTTGGATCTTCAATGTGGAACACTTCTTCCTTTTCTTGTGCAGTGCTTCAATACTTCTGTTTGCCTTGACTGATCTCAAGAACTGATATCTTGACTTGTCGTTCTGACCTCTTCTGAATATCAAGACACTTCAGATTTATGGCATACCCAGCTCCTTTCTCCTGGTGATCTCCCGTTCACCTATCTTCAATGGTCTGACCCATGCTTAATCACTTCTGTCTTGTTCATCACAAGCTGCCCGGTATCTCTATAGGTTGTATCAGTTCCTCCTTCACTTTGGCAAACACTACGATCTTGAGTGATTCTCAAGATCATTGTTTTCTGTTCTCTTGACAGCTACTGCACTTACTGACTTTCTCTAGTCAGTCACTTAGTATAAAGTCTTTTTCTGATTGGCTTGTGGAAGACTTCATCTCGAATGGCTTCACAACTCAGTCTGCATGTTGATAGAGTTGATGCTTAGATCTTCTGTTAGCTTGTATGCCATTTGGTGAGTGCTCTCTGGTACTCTTCATGTAGGATGTATCTTTGTAGCTCAGACCAGAGGCTTCATGCTTTGGATATATTGGGAGTGCCCATTTGATGAGAATCGTGTTGACACTACGATTCTTCCCTTAGCGTTGTAGAGCAACCTTTGTGGAAGCTTTAGTTCTGCAGACTATGATTTAGCTCTATTGCTACCGACACTACGATTTCGAGATCAGACCTTAACAGTCTATGATTCTGCCTTCATGCTTGCTGTCTTCGTCTGATCTTACCCGACTACGATTTCTGCCTCTGATGATCATTAGACTCAACTACTTTAAGTGTGATCTATGATTCTTGACTTAGCTCTGGCAGTTTCTCGATCGGCTCATAGACAGGCTATCTCTTCGATTCTGAATATGACTTCCTCAGCAGACTATGGCTTCTAGGAAGTACTTCTCAACACACTACGATCCTTCCTCGTTTCTCCTGGCAGACTACGAACTCCGAGATCTACTATCCTGCAAACTACGATTCTGCCTTGATAGCTCTCGAGTCTCCTTTGTCTATCCTGGCAGACTACGATTCTGATGCAGTGCTTCGACGATCAGACAGGCCTATCTACTACATTATAAGATCAACCTAACAAGCTTGATCTTTCTATCTTTATAGTCCTTGTACATCATTTCTTTTTAAGGACTTTATAAAGCTGTTTTGCTTATGTAGGATCAACCTAACATATTTGATCATTTCAGTCTAAGTTCTTGTATATATATTCCTATTATCTATCACAGGACTTTACAACTTTTATCAATGCAAGCATACTTGCATATTCATTCATTTATATCATAATCAAATCATATATAAATAGGAATAACATTCTTATGTATATTCCTAACAGTTCGAACCCTTGATGTTGACATAAAGGGGGAGAATAATGAGGAAGGAGATGAGGAAGGAGATAGAAACAGAGGCAGAGGAGGAGATAAAAACAGAGGCAGAGGAGGAAGTAGAAGGAAAAGACATATTGGTCAATCGTCGGGTGGTGGCACTCAAAGAAGTCCTAGCTCTCAGCCTCCACGATTTGATCAACGTCTAGAAAGTCCTCTCATGGCTGAACCCACTCAAAGGAGCTAAGGTCAAGCCTCTAGCTCACAAGGTATAACCTCCACTGGTTTTAGTATGCCAGTTGGAGATCATGCCCTCATGAACAGACATGATCATTCGGAACCACTGACCCGAGTTGAGCTAGAGGACATTGCAAGAAGAAATGAAGCCTCGAGGAGAAGAAGAATCGCAAAGCATGCCAATCCTCCAAAACCAAAGAGGCAGAGAAGATAGAGATAACTCTAAGCTTAACTGTATATTAATGTTTCTATACTAGATTGTAATATCTTTTCAAACATCAATAAATTCATGCTTATTCTCTAGAAATTTTAGTTGCTCATTGAAACACTAAGCCATATTTACTTTATAGCACTCTGCATTTAGAAAATGATGCTATGATCTAAATCTCCTTGATTATGTCAACATCAAATAGGGGGAGATTGTTGGAAATTGCATATTCATATTTGATATTGAAAGTAAATATAAATGCTTAAGTGTACAGTCCTTAAGAGAATCAATATGCAAGGACTTAGATGATAGATCAAAATTGTTAAGTTAATCTGAGCTTTAAGGTTTATCATTTATGTAAATAAATGTATAGAAAAAAAGATCAAATTTGTTAGGCTGATCTATTTGAGCTGTAAAAGTTAAAGCCCTGACAGAATCGTAGTCTGTCAAAGGTAGCATTCAGAAGACAAGGCAGAATCGTGGAGCTTAAACGAAGACATCCAGAATCGTAGTCTGCCAAGAGAATTACAGTCTGCAGAAGACAAGGCAGAATCGTGGAGCGTAAATGAAGATGTTCAGAATCGTAGTCTGCTAAGAGAATCAAGTCTGCAAAGGCCAAGGCAAGGCTCGTGGAGCTTTAGTGAATATATCAGAATCGTAGTTTGCCTTGAAAGCCACACTGAGAATCATGAAGAAGATCCAAGCGCCTGCTGAGCTAAGTCAAGAAACGCAGTGTGCTCCTAGAAGTGTGAAGTCTGCAAGACAAGCAAGCAGGAATCGTAGTCCACCAGAGAGATTAAGAGAAATCGTAGTGCTCTCTACAATCAAGTCTGAGTCAAGCATGTGCAAGCCAACACACAACGATTATGGAACAATAACCATAATCGTAGTGCTCCTCCAATCAGCATCAAAGATCGTAGTTCTGATGAAGGGAGGAAGAGTAACAAATGAAGAAAGGCTAATAGCCGTTGACAATTTGATAGTCCTAATGATTCCATATTCATCCTTAGTTCAAATCGAAGAAGCGTACAGAAGAAGCTAAGGAAAGGACTAAATCGCCTACAGAAAACACCTTTTCAGGTGTTAGGTGAAGTTGCAGTCTGCTGTGTCAGTGGGCCAGTCGGCAGTGCAGCAGGAAAGCAGGATGTCAACATCAACTGCACAGAAGATGTCTGAAGCATTAAATGCTACAACGGGAGCATTCAAACGAACATATTTCGAATGGCACTTTTATAAGAAAATCAGACAAGGATTCAGACCAAGCAAACAAGATACAACAAGATAAAATATCAAGAGAAAAGCTCAAGAACACTCAACGATCAACTCTACGATCCTGAAAGAGGAAAACTTATTTCGCTACTCAGTTCCTCAGAACTGATGCTTAATTGCAACTGAGTAGCACTCCTCAACAACAACTGTCAATCCAAGTGAGGAACCAAGTCAGAGGACTTGAAGAGTTCAAAAGTGAACTAAGAAGAGATCCAAGTCAGAGGGCTTGAAGAGTTCAAAAGTGAACTAAGAAAAGTACCAAGTCAAAGGACTTGAAGAGTTCTAAGTGAACTAAGAGAAGTTTCAGGGCTGCTGGCCTTGAAGGAATCTAAGTGATTCAATTGTAAGAGACATCCTTAGTGGATTTCCTACTTGTGGAGTAGAAGAGTGGATTAGGAGCTTTGTGTGTTCTGAACCACTTAAAACCTTGTGTCTCATTATCTCTCATTAACTGCTATAACTACTATATCTGTTATAACTGTCATAACTGCTTATCAAACCATAACTACAATATCTTGAAGGAGAACAAAACATATATTCCGCTGATGTCAGTATAATTAATACTGACAAAGTATTTTAAGCAAAGAAATTTTAAAATATCTATTCAACCCCCCCTTCTAGATAACTAACATGCTTTTGGGAACTAACAATTGGTATTAGAGCAGGTTCTCTCATCTAAGCATACAAGCTTGAGTAGATCCGATGGCACAATTGATAAGCGAGACCAAGATAGGTGGAGGAAGCAAGCCACCAATGTGCAACAAGGATAAATTTGCCAACTGGAAAGTTCAGATGCAGGCTTACATGGATTCAATAGATGATGATCTATTTGAAACTGTTCTGAATGGGCCCTATGTTCCAACTAGGCTTGCACAAACTCCAGAAGATCCAAACAAAGTTGTGATTAAAGTCAAAGTATAATGGACTAAAAATGAGAAGAAAAATGTTCAGCTTGACAAGAAGGCTGAGAATATTTTGTTCCAGTCTTTAGAAAACAGTTTGTTTGAGAACGTGGTCAACTGCAAAACTGCCAAAGAAGTCTGGGAGGCATTGCTCATCATGCATGAAGGAACTGAAGAAGTTAGAGAAAACAAGCAATCTCTACTGACTCAACAGTATGAGATGTTTGCTCATGTTCCTGGAGAAAATGTCACTTCTACATATGAAAAATTCACTTTACTGCTCAATTCTCTTCTAGCTTATGGAAAGGTCTATCCAAACAAAGATCTTATCATCAAGTTCATGAGGTCCTTGCCAAGCAAGTGGGATGCCAAAACCACTGCAATTCGAGAGTCAAAAAACTTGCATGAAATGACTGTTCAACAACTCTATGGCAACCTTCTTACATATGAACTAGAGCTGACTCAACGAGCAGAGACTCTATTTGAAGAAAGAAAGAAGGACAAAGGAGTTGCTCTCAAGGCAGCAAAAGACATCTCCAATGCTTATGATGAAGATGAATCTTCATCTGATGAAGATGATGATGCGGATGCTGGCGAAGTTGCAATGCTAGCCAGAAAACTAAAAAGGTTTATGCGCAAAGGAAGAAGCGGTAGACCTAAGAAATTCAGAAACATTAGCAGTCAGAAGTAGATCAATGAGCTATGCTACAACTGCAAAAAGCCTGGCCACTTCATTGCAAACTGCAACAAGCCCATCAAAGAAGAACTCAAAAGGAGAACAAATCCAAAGAAGGAGTTCAGAGGCTACAAGAAGCATCAGAAGAAAGACAAAGGCCTTGTAGCTGGAAGTTCGTGGAGTGACTCTGACAATAACACCAATGCTGAGTCTGGAGATAATGAAGAACCTCAAAAGGCAAACCTATGTTTCATGGCCAAGGATGCAAACAACATGAAAATATTGACCATCGTGAGGTAAACACAGAAGAGGTATTTGACTTTAACAATCCTGATGTAAGTATAGATTGCTTAAGAATTGCTCTTCTTGACATAACATATGATCTATATCAATATATGAGGAGGTTCAGAATTTTGTCCAAAGATTATCTTGATCTTCAAAAGGAAAAAGAAAAAGTTCAGAAAGAGCTGGAAATAGCTCTACTAAGTTCTGACTCTCTCTCTAAGTTTGAAGCTGAGAATAAAATCTTGAGAGAAACCAATGAACTGAGCATGCAAAGATAGTCAAAACTAACTTCTAAGATTGAGGAGTTAGTAAAAAACTATCTCTACATGGAATAGATCTTCTTCATCCATAGACTCCCTGATATCCAATCAGAGAAGTGTCTCTGATAGAACAGGCTTAGGGTTTAGGGGAATATACCTCAGAACCCAGTGTAGAAAAGACTAAGGAAACTAACATGAGTAGTGCTTCTAATCTAAATAGAAGTATCACATTTGTAAAGTCCACACAGATGGATGAACCAATGCAACCTTGCTCTTCTGATCCAAGACATGTTCCTAAACACTACGGATCTCATGCTGGCCTAGGGTTCAGAAAGGTGAAGAGTGACTCAGCCACCACTACCCAATCTCGATGAATCGTATAGTCAAGTAAAACTGACTCCACGGATCAACTTGAAAGGAATCGTGGTGTTGAGGTTTACTCAGCACAAAATATGAACTCCAAGGCTGCATGGAAAAGGAAGATGCAATATAAAGGTAAGGCCAACAAATACCCACACAAGTCCAAATGGAGAAAGAATCCACACACACACACACAAATGAGGAACCAAGTCAGAGGACTTGAAGAGTTCAAAAGTGAACTAAGAAGAGATCCAAGTCAGAGGGCTTGAAGAGTTCAAAAATGAACTAAGAGAAGTACCAAGTCAGAGGACTTGAAGAGTTCTAAGTGAACTAAGAGAAGTTCCAGGGCTGCTGGCCTTGAAGGAATCTAAGTGATTCAGTTGTAAGAGACATCCTTAGTGGATTTCCTACTCGTGGAGTAGAAGAGTGGATTAGGGGCTTTGTGTGCTCTAAACCACTTAAAACCTTGTGTCTTTTGTTTCTCATTAACTACTATATCTGTTATAACTGCTTATCAAACCATAACTGCAATATCTTGAAAGAGAACAAAACATATATTCCGCTGATGTCAGTATAATCAATACTGACAAAGTATTTTAAACAAAAAAATTTTAAAATATCTATTCAACCCCCCCTTCTAGATAACTAACGTGCTTTTGAGAACTAACAAAACCGTCGCCCGGTCCGTCGCTAAAGGGGGGTAAGTTGGGTGAGCTTAATATCCGGACCGATAGTATGAAATAGTTAACTACAACACATTAATAAATAAAAGGTACATAAACACAACAATGTTATAAAGAACTTGTATCTATGTAATGACAGGTAATGGTATGAAATAGTTAACTACAACACATTAATAAATGAAATGTACATAAACACGTAATTGATATAAAGAACATGTATATATGTAATGACAGGTAATGCTATAAAATAGTTAACTACAACACAATAATAAATTAAAGGTACATAAACACGACAATGATATAAAAAACATGTATATATGTAATTGTATGTACTAAAAGTAATACTAAACATACATTTTACTTTTTAATCGCTATCTGAGTCAGAATCATCTTGTATACAGTTTGGAGATTCATAACCATCATCTTCTTCAGATTCAATGTCAGTGTCAGTCAGTAACTCTTTTTCCTCAATATCAATGTCATCTGGCACAAGTATTGACTCAAGATCCAATTAATTAGGTTCATCTCCACCCTCTAACTAGATTACTGCATTGTCGTCCTCCACATTTATTGGCATAGGTCTATGAAGCATCTCCTCTTGGTAGAACTCCCCGTCTACTAATTATACACGACTACACTGCGGGAGTATAAATTATAACTTGCCAATCTGCAGGCGGTCTATCCCTTTTCCTAACAGGACTAGGAGTATAGTATACTTGTACTGTTTGAGTTGGCAACACAAATGGTTCGTTAGCGTACGTGGAACTATGGAGGTAAATATCGACGATTCCATAGTCGATCGACAAGTATCCCTTTTTGTATCAAACCAATGGCACTTGAACATGTTAATCCCCCCGTAAGTTCCCTTGTATGACAACTCTATGATTTCCTCCAACTCCCTATAAAAGGCACGACTAAGCTCATTGTAACAATCTCCTTGGACACACACTCAAGTGTTCGTTGTTCATTTATCGCGAGCATATTCCTTTGTATGAATTCACAACCATTGATCTTGTAACCATTAAACCCTGACTTGGTCCTTGTCTGGGTCTATAGCTAAGACTTGTACATTTCATTCATATAATGGGTACTGCTTGCCCGGATTGTGTACTTGTGTTATACCACTATCTCTTCTATGACCATGTGCCCACCAGCATTCTTCGTAATTTTTCATGAATCCAAAAACAAGTAAATGATAGTTTACCATGCTTCTATTCATATAACTTATATTCTTATACTTCAAACAAGGGCATCTTCTCTTGTTCTGACCATTCATACATTCTGGGTGACTATACGCATAATCCAAAAACACTTGACAACCACTCCTAAATTCAGTTGTAGCAACTATCCGAACACTTGACTTTCAGTCGTCTCATCCAACTACAGTCTTAATAAAGGTCCATGATACCACGGTACCTACTACAGATAAGAATTATTGTATTCCCCTTGTTAAAGATTTACAATTCAGTCCAATGTCATTTATGATGCTTATAAATACATATAGATATATATGTACATTTATGACATGAGTGTGGATTATAAATGCTGATTCGTGCATGGAATGAGGATACATATATACCAAAACAAATTTACATAGCATGAGATCGACTACCCAAAGGCATGATATATTATTGTGGATCTCAAATTAGAATGAAGTATGGTCCTAGGTCATCCTACATATTTTAACTGAAACATTTGCACCAGTCTAAAGACAATAGATTCCTAGGGATAGAATTTGAATCATTGCATCATACATTGTCTGCATATGCATTGGGACAAGTCTACATCATTTTTTTTTGCATATACGTAGGTATTATATAAATATACGCCTCTTTTCAGTTACCCGACCAACAAAATTTTTTTGTCATAGTCTTCCCTAAAATATGGACTATCCACATGCACGAGGACATGCATATATGGTTATTTGTACACACCCAAGACACAACCCTAAAGAAATATACAAATTCTGAATATAATACGACCAAAAAAAATAAAAAATAGTTTATAGTACGATTAATCCTCTATCATAAGATAAAACAGTATGAAGTAATGCTAAATTAAAATAATTAATAATTCAATCATTCACCTCTTGTCCCAGTAATGCTACATATATAATTACTCATCTTCTTCAAATTACAAACATTCTCCGAAATTTTAATGATTTCATACTCTGAAATTTGATCACAAAATTAACAGAACAAATATATCCCAATCAAACACTTCTATATATAAACATATAGACAATACTAATACAACCCAGTAGCTAAAATTGAAAACTATACAAGTCACATTCAATACCAACAAAATAAATAATTAACAACCACTCAATCACATAGATTTCTTAATAATACTGTGAAAAATACATATAAATCCATAAAAAATATTACCTGTTTGTGAGAGACCAGGGTGGTGGGCGGCGACTGTTCAGGCGGTCGGTGGGGTGGCGTGGGCGGCTTTCTTCTCCCTTCTCCCTTCCCAGCTCTGTTCTCCCACTCTTATCCCTCTATTCTCACTTCAATCTCCCTTCTTCTTCTTCTTTCTTCTTCTTCTTCTTCTTGATTGAACTCGGTCTGTTCAGTTTTCTGGTATTAAAGAATCAGCAATCGCTATCCACGACCGCTCCCAGTCGTTGTTTTTTAATGAAATGGACTTAATAGCGACTGAATGTAGTCACAAAGATTTAGTGGTCGCTAAAAACTTCCCCGCCAATATATTGCGCCAATTTTTGGGAGGCAAAATTACACCAGCGACCGCGTGCAGTCGCGGTTATTAGATAGCGACTAGATTCAATAACGGTCGCCAAAAGCAGTTGCTATTTCTCATATCGGCTATCAGCGACCGCAGAATACGGTCACTGATATTGTTGGTCGCTGATAGACCATTTTCTTGTAGTGCTTGGAAGAAGGAGAAGAAGGGTTCGGAAGAATTAAGGAAGGAATATGAGTTCCATCAACCCTAACTAAAATTCAAGAAAGGATTCTCTTGTCAAGGTATGTTCATGAAGCTTGATATTATTTTCTTACTAAGTTATGGAAACATGGTTATGATGATAAAGATGATGAATATGTTATATATCATGAGTTGATATACATGAAAATGAAATTAAGATGGAAAGCATGAAATGTTAATCTTTAAAACAATTCTTAAAGCTATACTTGAATATAAGCTTGGCTATGGAAGTTTTATGTTTTAATGGAGAATATTAATGGAGGAACTTATGTCATAAGATGATTATGTTGGTGGTTCTTGATTTTCATGAGTTAATATGCCTAAAAATGCATGTAAACTGGAAGTATTGATGTTAGTAAGAAAAATGAAAAGTTTAGTTTATAAACCGACTTTTGGAGGAATTATAATCTTGGATATATACTCTGTAATTGAGTTACGGGAAGTCAAGTACGTACTCATATGAGTTACAGAAATAACCCAGGTGCAACGGACTGAAAAGAAGTTAAAACGAATTTATAGTGAATGTTTTAGTAAAACATGTCAAAACTATAAATTTGTGAATATTGACCCTAAGGACAAATTTGGGGCTAGCTAGACTTTCAAGAAAATTCTGGGTTTCTGGGATAGTATAGTATAACGAATAAGGACTCCACAGACTCTGGAACGGACTCATTCCGAGTTTGGACGACCGAGTTATGGCGTTCCAAAGTGAACGCATCAAAATTGTCCAATCTAGAATATCAAATTCGGACTTGCTCTTGTATGAATTTTCTGTACTTATGTGTTCAGAATTTTAAAATGGTTAAAGTATGAAAGTTGTAGTCCTGGAAGTTAGCTTTGCCTGGGAGCAAGAATCAGCTTAAGAATGTTTTGAAACGAATTAGTTATGACTTTTTTAGTAAGAAAGTGTTAAGCTAGAAAGAAATTGAATAACCCTACTGTCCAAAACTTTGTGGGACTGTTTTTGGCCAGTTAACATGTACCAAAAATTAGGCCTTTTGGTTTGCTGAAAGTACACAGTACCAGAAAGTTCCAGTCCAAAAATGGGCTCAATCTGACTTCCAAGGCGAGAGTTATGACCAAATGAAAATTTAAGAATTAAGACTTGAAACGGATAAATATGAAGCTACACAACCTAGAAAATTATGAAAATTTTACCGAAAGTGTATACTTATATGAAGAAGGTTCCTTGTAAATATCAAGACGTTTGGATAAAACTCAATTTACTAAAAATATTGTAATTTTGAGCATTAATGACCTTTTTTAAAATAGTAAATAAAACTGAAAAATTATGAGAGAATTTTTTTACACGTAAAATAATATTAACTAAGCATGGCCAAAAGGAATACAAATAATAAGGTATTTAAGTGCCTTTGATAAATACGTTGTGGTCAAGAAAGTAATAAAGAAATAATTAAAGGTCGGTTAAAAAGTTACAAAATGTAATTTTTCGACTTCTTTGCAATATAAATGGATGAACAAGACTAAGGGAGGTTAATATGGTCATTCCTATATTAATATTTTAATTTGATAATATATATAGGATATGAAATGAAGAATAATGTGCGAGGAATGTTAAGCGATGAAAGAGATTACGCAAAGGACGTTCGATGAACGTTTTGGGATAAGCAAAAACAGAGGCAAGTTCTTTCAGTAACTTGTTGAATTATTTGAAAATGTCGATATACATGATTTGATTGCTCAATTATGTGTCAATCTTTCACTGTTATGTGAATTACACGTGAGCATGATTAAAGTGTGCACGTTGTGCAACTATGTGATTATACTGTGCTATGTGAAGCTTAAAATTCTATAGATATACAATATGAAATATTTGATGCATATAAAAATGCATACTATGAGTGTATGAAGCATATGTAGACGCATTGCATAAGATTTATGATGCATTTATAGAATGCATAGCATGAGGAGCATGATGCATGAATAAAATGCAAGTATGTATGCTATGTGGAACATGAAATGTGAAAAGTGTTAGACTTGATGGGACCGTCGTGCTCAACCTTGCAAAATAAAAATTTGCAGATAAAAGTTAATTTATCAGATGATCATTAACGGAGATTCGAAACACGACGCGATTATAAAAGGCATTTCGCGTTATTAAGTTTAGTTCGTACTAAGCCGGTGCCATTTGTTGATATGTGATTTAATTAAGTTATACCAATTTTGATATATTCAATAATTAGTTATTGTACAAAGTATTCGTCTAAATACGAGATGTAACTTTACAATTACCTTGTAAAGTAAGTTAGTATAACTGGTAATGGTATATAGTGAATGTAAGAAAAGATTATAAAGGTTGCGAATTCCGAAATTGAGAAAAGATTGAAATAACTAAGTTTTAATAGCTATATTGATATTGACTGTTATGTACAATAAGAATAAGATTGAATTGTGATGAAAATTCAGAATATGAAAGAAAGTTATATAAAGTTTTAATTTATCCTGCATTTTTATTGATTATAATATCGATTAATGATGTAAAGCTAGAATGAGAATGTATTGTTAACGATCAAAGTCGGGAGTGGACTTTGTCCTGATTTTGGGATCATTACACTTCCTCTTCGAATATGCACTCAAGTTCTGAAGAGAGTACTTTTCTTTATCAGTTAGTCGGTTTGTGACTACTGATGATTATGATATTATAGAGTAAGAGATTTATGATTTGGCTTATTTTTGGTTTCAGATCTAGATTTAATAGCCATATATTTAGAGGGTTTTATTGTGTTTGTATTGAATATACTATGTATTGAATATCTTTATTGCTAGTTATGTCCATGTCAGCATTAAGTTGCTCCACGTGGCTATTGATCAATGAGCTGTAGTTGCCTCGTTTATCTAGCTGACATGTTGGTTAACGAGAGGGACGTAGATGAAGTTGATTTTTATAGCCTCAGAAGTAATTTGGGAAAAAAAATTCAAAATTTAAGTGAGATTTCGACACAAATCTCGAGGGGCAATTTTGAAACTATGCCTTGTCTTTTAACTTTTACTATTTGATGACTTTATATTGTTATTAATTTTCCTGTTTTTTCTTTTTGTAGTCAACCCGACCCGTGGCATCCACCCACCGCAGCTAGCAAATAAGTGATAGGTAGCAGCAACAGATGTGCGTCAGTCAAAAGGACGACAACCAAATCTCTCTTATTCCCTCTATCGCTCTATCCTAGGGGTGAAATTTCCAATGCACTACTTATTGAGGAGCTAGGGTTCTAATCGCTCTACTAAATTCAATCCTCTTCGTGCTTTTCATAATTAAGGTTTTTTTTTTTGAGTTTTCCAAATTTTAGAACGATCAAACAACAATAGCTCTCGTATTTGTAGTGGATGGAGATGGTTTTAGAGGCAAAAGATGCAGTGGATTGGATTTACAGAGGAGAAGGAGCTGCTAATCTTGTTCTGGCTTACATCGGATCATCTCCTCCTTTTGTATGTCTAGTTCTCTATAACCTTCTTCTTCTTTTTCTTTTATTTATTTTTTATTTACTCTTTATCTGGTGAACTTTATGGCTGAGGGATAAAGATAGAGTTATAGTATTAGTTTGGAGCTGACTTTGAATTAGTGTGATGCTGTTTGACAGCTAAGATGCATTAAGATATGAGAAGAGGGAAGAAAATGAGAAAACTCTATATTGTTTTGCTTGTTTGGGGATCCAATTGAGGATTAATCCAGGATGCGAAGTTTGTCTTCTGTTGATGAATGTGACACATATTCGATATTCAAATTACTTTCTTGGCTTTCCTGACATTATCAATTAAAATGTTGTTTTAATTTACCATGTTGCCAAGAAACTTTCCTCGCCTTCGATTCCCCTGGAAAAGTTGTAACAACTTAGAAGTTCTTTAATAGGGGTTATGCCTGGACCAGGATTGTAAGTATTTTGAATTACAATGATCAGGCTAATATATCTTTCAAAGATGAAAATCTTTGTAATATTCGGAACGATTACATTATATAATTGTAGTAATTAGAACACACTGTGGTAATTAGAAAGAAAAGGGGTAAGAGAAATGTGTGTGAGCTGGTTATGCCGTCAATTATGTGTAAAAACCTGGATGAGTTTTTCCTAAACTATTCTCCTTAAAAGCATTGTGTAACCCAGTCTCTCCAATTCTGCATACTTTGGGCCCAAATTATACATTATATATATATATATATCAATTACGCTGCATATGTTGATGCCTATATATAGAAAGGGGGAAGGGGGGGTGAAACATATTTTTTTCCTATTGTGAGACTTAATAATTAGGACAAACGTATATGTTTTATGTCCTTTTTTGCTTATTGTTCCATTATGTGCAGGTTGGAAAAGTATTGCGTGTACATAAGGTTTCAAGAAATGGCTCTGAATGTGAGAATGACCTCTCACCCTTCACCATGCATGAATGCCTTCTATGGAAAGATATCAACGACCTTTTATTAGCGCCTACTAGGGAAATTTCTGGACAACTGTATGTACAGCATGTAATGAGCCCGCTGCTAGGTTCTGAACATGTTGACGCTGGGGTACGTTATTGTAGCTTCGTAGGATATTCATACTCTTTCTTATTTATGTTGACTATGTTTTCTTTGTTATTATTGATTTGCTGAACATTGATGAGGATGCAAGATTGGGTGTGCTCATTGCTACTTCATTCTGTTGGAGCTACCAGTATGATGTCATTGTTCATATAAACTATAGGAGCTACCTCTGGGATATCAAATCGTGTATCTGTGCTTGGACTTGATTAATTTAGTTTTTTGCTTCTTGTTGCATGTCCTTGTAGTTATATTGATGAATGATCCATAGAAAACATTTGCTCATATGGACCACTATTATTATATTGGTTATTCTTGTCCTTTGGGCCTGTTCACAGGAAAAGACTGGAAGAGATTTCATGATTATCTGGTTTATCCTCTACTAGACTACTAGGAGTTAGCCGGCTAATAATTAACATGTTTGTATATGTTTTTCTCTAGTAGAATCTAGTAATCCTTTGATTAACATTTCAATAAATTTTTGTTTTTAGCTGTTATCGTACTTGGTATTCAGATATCTGACCTTGGTCCTTACAATATTGGTAGGTCCGCATTCTTGTGGCCAAGGAATTTCTGGAATCTGTTGAAAAAAATGTTCGTTGTCAGCGTCCTGCCTGGAGAGTCAATGATGCGAAGGCCGATACACAATGTGTTTCAGCGCTTATTTTATCTGATCTCTCACTTTTCCCGCACAGTAAGTACTTTTTATGAAATGATTTAGAAAAGTATGATTATGCTTGCACCTTACATGGAAATTGTCTATAGGATTATTTTTACAAATGCTTCTCTTTCACCTACTTGGAGCAATAAGCATTATTTCTTGTCTAGAAACCTACTTAACTATAGAATAATTGATTAGTATTCTACAACTGCCAGTCAGTTTGGGATGTGTATTTCCCACTGGATTCTGACCAGGCATGTATTAACCTGTTTTCTTTGTTGGCTTCCAACAAAGTCCTTTACAATTTTATGGTTAGAAAATGTAGTGGTGGTGCACATGTTGTTGCACTAGAACACAATTTTATGGTCATACATTTATGGTAGACCTACAATAAGAAATTAAAAAAGAAAACATGGAAGTGGCTTCTCTTACTAATAAGTTATCTCTTCATATATGGAAGAAATAGATTTGCCTTGCATAGAGTTTCATCACAGCTAGGCAAATTTCTTATAAGGAACTGTATGTGAAGATATGGAAGATAAAGTTTGTCACATGTAATCTACAAGCTTAACAAACATCTGAGTTTTGAGAAGTTTTGTCTCAAGAGATCATCATCTCATCACTTGAGTAAAGAGGTAATTGTCAGAAGGACAGTCGAGGAAATTCAGATTGCCCACCTGCTTCTTAGGTCTCATGACATATCATTTGAATATTGGTAGGTCAGTTGAAAGTGCCATGAAACTGATGGATCTCTCTGTTAAATTTTTCCTTGTAATATAATGTACAATAACACTTTCTGTCTTCTGTCTGTCTCTGAGGGCATGAGGATCAAAGAGATGAAACATCATTTGGAGAAACTGAACTCCTCCAATAAAAAGATCACACTTATGCTGATCATCCCAGTAAAGAGACTTATCATGGTTATGTCTTTTGTGCATGTGACTTTGGCAAAATTAAGGGCAAGAGTAGTAAGTGGGCAAATAGAGTCAGATTGGGAAAAAGTCTTTCCTTTTATGTGTACTGAGTTGGTTACTTGTTAATAATAAAGAAGTTGGTTACTTGTTAATAATAAAGACACTGAGCTGGGAATTTGATGGGAGCAAAAACATGTCTGTCACATTAGTAATCAAAACTAGTTCAAAAATATATGTTGACATATAACTTAACGTCTTATATGATGGTTACTCTATAATATGCCTTTTTCTTTCCTCTTTTTCCCAGGTGTTCTTAAAGATGAATTCTGCATATCTGTTGAGATAAAGGTGCTCCACCCCTTTTTTGTTGGTGTTTTTATTTTATTTAAAGTTTTGTTGAATATGTTGTGAAGAATTACTTTAGTTCTACTTCTTTTTCTCATTTATATTCTCGATCGATCGATCAAAGCAGCCCAAATGTGGATTTCTGCCAATTTCAAAATTCATAGCAGATGAAAATTCTGTTAAAAGGAGTGTAACTCGATTTAAAATGCATCAAGCCTTGAAATTTCATCAAGGGAAGGTATTTTTCTTTCCCTGCTACTTTCTTCTTAAGGCCTAGCTACTGTTGGTTGGATGTTTCATTCAAATTTATAACGTATCTGCATTCATATATAGTTTTGGTTTGAGAGGCGTCAATTGTGTTGCATATTTTAAAAGACTGATGCCATCTAGAATTTAGTGTGATGATTATTAGTCTAACCTTCTCATTGAACACTAGTTTATTTCTGACGTTATGTCTCTTTTCCTCTAATGTGTTCCAAATGTGTCTCAGATATCAGAAATAAGTGAATATGATCCATTGGATTTGTTCTCTGGATCCATTGACAGAGTGAATAAAGCAATGAATGACCTTTTTCTTACACCTCAGAACAATTTTAGGGTATTCTTGAACGGTTCACTCATTTTTGGGGGATTGGGTGGTGGCACAGACGGCACTGGTTGTCTGACTGGAGAGGCGTTTGAAGATATTCTGAAATGTGTAATTCTAGCAAACAATGGCATGCGTACAACAATTTTTTTACAGCTTGTTGCCGGGGCAGTTTTCAGCTCAGGGTTATTAAAGAGGCTGCTTGAAGTCCAGAAGCTTGATAAGCTTGACATTGAAGGGGCAATTCATGCATATTATAATGTTGTTTCTCAACCTTGTATGTTATGCAGAAAGTTTGGGGAAGACAAAGAAAAATTGTCAGAAAAATATACTTCTTTGCATTCAGATCCATTAAGTAAAAGCTTGAAGATTGTGAAGGACTATTTGGTAGCCGCAACTGCAAAGGACTCGAGTATGATGATTAGTTTTAGGCCAACCGGAAACAGGGATCTACGATCTTCACATGATGTTATTTTACTAAAATCAACTAACCAAAGTTTTGAGTACAAGGTATGCACCACCCCTCTGAGCTATCATCGATTCTTATGTATTTGGTTGGTGCTAAACAAAAGCATAGTTTCCTTCTCTCTATTTTCAAATTAATGCTCAAAAATTTTGGTGCTGATCATTAGTGCTTTGAATGACTTCATTTTATAGATAATACAGTATCTTTGTTCTTAGAAACAGGGTACTTCAAATGATGCAAAGCAATGGAGAGTGCTCCATACGCCTTTCAATTACATTGGAAATCTCTTTATAGTGTTGCATTTGAACTCCAAATTGAAATTCAAGTGTTGGCTTTATACTTTTATTATTTTATATAAAATTTTCATTTCATTTCCTGCTGTCTTTATTGGCCCACACTTGCCATTCAATCCTGCTTAAACACAGCAGATGATTGCTAAAAGTTGCAGACTTACCTAGACCATTTCTCAATTAAAATATGGACTATATTGCATACTTTTCGTTGCTCTGTTGATACGATAGCTCACTGAATTTGCCTCTTTGTTAGGCATCTTTTATTGACCTGGATATGAAACCTTTGAAGAAGATGGTATACTATTATGAGCTAGACCAGAAAATAGTTAGCTGTTACTCTCAGATGGAGAAAACAAAACATCATACAGTCAACAGAGCTGCAAGCATTGAGGAGACTTTATATCGTGAACAATCCAGTGCCATGGAAGATGCTTCTCATGTGAGAGATTCTGCTGGTAAATGATAGTAAGACTCTCTAATGCTGTTCTTATTAGAAATATTAGTTAATAGTTAATTTCTTCTTGTTCCCACTAATAAAATAAAAACAACTAATTTTATTGTGTTCATTCCATTGTGGCCTGCACTATCAATTTGGCCTGCAGGCCCTGCACTCGTGATTGTGCTTTCCTTTCCTCTGTTCCATTTCTCTTTTTCACTTTCTATTCTTGGATAGTTGATGCAATTATATGGTTCTAGCTGGCAGGCCTAACTTATGAGTTATGAGGGTATTCTGAAATTTTAATGAACTGAATGTTGAGGTCTAGCACCAAGTCTATCCACTGTGTGTTCAATCTTCACTGCTCCCATAAACATGTTGCAATTTGTGCTTTTGTTTTAACTCGCTAAGAAAAGCAAGCAAGAGGGGAAAAAGGAAAATTGTGTTTTTATTGTAGCACTTGTGCTTTAGTCACTTTTTCTCGAAACAAAGATCAACACAACAGAGAATCATTAAAGGCTTTTGAGATGCACAAGTCCTTAGGTGCTGTTAATCGAAACGAAAATACGCCCACGTTAGAGGCCAATATTTTTAAACTAACTAAATACTCCCAAAGTAATTAAAAGTCATCTAGAAAAAGTCTACCAATAAAAAAACACATACCAAAGCCTGATCAATTTCTTTCTTATCTCACAATTCCAATGCAACTTAAATAACTGTGGTCCTATTTTGAAAAGTATATATATATATATATATATATGAGCTAATAGTCAATATTTTTAAATAACGAAGTAACCTTAAAATCATTAAAAAACACTATAAAAAACTCACCAATAAAAAATACAAAAAATATCAAGTATAATCAATTTCTTTCTCATCTAACTTTTCAATTCCACTTCAATAATAGTGGCCTCACTTCAAAAATTTTAAAAATAGAAGATAGATATGGATATAGTAAGAGATGATTATATGCCTTTTAATTTAATTGATATTTTAAATATTAGTGTTATAATGAGAATGAAATTTTATCTCTCAATTAATAAAATAAAGAATATGTTCTTACTTTAAAAGTAATTCAACTCAACAACACATTTAATCCCAAACTAGTTGGTGTAGCGTGAAAATTATTCCCTATTGACTACACAAAAGTCGAATAAATAAGAAGAAAAATAAAAATAAAAATGAATAAAATAAAGAGAAAGAAATTAAAACAAAAAATAGCTTCAAATAACAACAATAATATTAATAACAAAAACAACGAAAATTCATACCTGCATAAATAAATCTTAAGTTCTTACTATAACAAAAATAAAATTATTATTTTAATATAAGAAATTTAAAATTTCAAAAAAAATGTAAAGTTTATAAATAATTAAAATTACACGGAGTTGCCTATAAATAAAGAGAAAAGAAAAGATTAAAGACTGCTTTGCGTGGCATTCCTACTTGTTTTACTAATTTGTAGAACTTCATGTATAATTTTATTTTATCCATCTCCGCTATCTGGTTAAATGTGAACCATTTGTCATACTGATTGCCTAGAATAAAAGTTGTCTATTATGTTCTCTTCTCTCTCTCTGTCTCATGTGCGCAAGAGCAACTTTAATGCTCTGCCAATGTTATTTAGACTGGGGCCTGGGGGTTACCTACATACTTCAATTTACGATCAGTGCCTTGTTTCTGGTCTGACTTCTGGATGTTCTTGTTGTTTTATTGGTCTGTAGAAACTACCCACATAAATATGCACATAATTGAGTTGCAACCGCTACCTCCCAAAAATAAGTATAGTACAATATAAAAATGAAAAGAAGAAACAACAAATTTACATGACCAGAGTAAGACGTATCAAAAATCCAAAAAAGAAAAAGGCCGGAGTAAGATTGTAGTTTTGCTAAACAAATTTTCTTATGAGAATAATAGCACATACTTGGCATTTTACAACATTACTACCCCATTTTTTTAATCCATCAAGTAAACATGGTGTATGCAGGGCTGGAAGGTCTTTTAAAGTTTAAGAACAAAAATTAAGAAAGCTCGTCATGTGATAAACCAACCGCCATTGTTCTTCTTATCATTTGGGTCAGAGCATTGAAGTAGATTTCTTGAAAGAGAACAAGATATATCTGCCCAAAAAAAAAAGTTGTAAACTTGAGTCTCTTAGTTGTTAAGGTCTTTCTAGTTTGGACCAACCCAACTGCCAACTTTCATGCATAAAATGCATTATGCATGGTTGGCTGTTCTTTTTTATTATCACTCTTTCAAATCTTACAATAAGATTACTTGCCTGTGCTTTCTATATATAAAATATATATATATATATATATATATATATATTTGTTTTGCTACTTTTTTGTTCCCTTTGGCTTTTAGAAATATTAACCAGAAATTAATCATACTAATTATGGCTTATGAATAATAATAATAATAATAATAATAATAATAATAATATGTAAAAATGACGTAGTGCTCAGAATTGGGTTTATTCAGTTTCATATAGGGACCTGATCACTGGCTTATCTTTTGCTGTAGTAATTGGAGCATAATAGGATGCACAAGGAGAAAGAGACAGATCAGACTTTACCTCCACTACAAGGAAAGTGGTACGTCAACAACTTCAAAGTCTTTCCATCCCAAGCCCACATGAGATGTTTATTTACAGCTGGATTTTACATTTGCTTGGTTCGTGAAAATGGTGGTTGGTACTGAGAGGCAAGAAGACTGATTTACATATATGAACTTTTAATTTTAGGCAGATATCCATCAGCAAAACTTGAATTTAAATCATTTCAAGTTCTTAAAAATTTGTTACCGACTGTACTATCAAATGAGTAGTTCTCTAGTTCATCCTGTATATTTTTACCTTTAAGGTGAGCTTTGTAAGGTGTAAACCGGTGGTGGTGGTTGTGTATATTAGTGTTGTATTGTACCCTTTAGAATGAATGATCTGTGTTTCCAAATTGATGCATGATTAATTAAGGACAGACATACACGTATGTTCTGTATAGCCTTTATGCAAGGGGTAACATAGATCACATAGAAATATTTTGAATGAATGCATGCAAATGTTAGTTTGCTGAATTCAGTGTCCAGTTTCAACTTATCTACTATGTTTTTGGTGCAATTTATAAGGTCACTATATTTCTCTGTGCATGTGTGTCGGATGTCAGATGATCTTTTGACTTTGATGAAACTATATTGTTAATCTTTGATTTGAGTGATAATGTTTTGTTGTATCGAGCACACATTATTTCACTTTTGACTTTATGTAGTGTGAATTAAGAAACTTGTTGATGGAAACCATAAGAATCCACACACTGGAATCCACCAAGAGGGATCTTGGAGATAAGGAACAGCAATCAATATAAGAAGGCTCCGGCAGAAGATTGAGTGGAAGGATAGAGCTGTTAAAAGCTGGAAGATCCGGCTTCACCATCTGAGATCAGAATGCTCCTATGCTTTTGAAGGTTTCTTTCCCTCTCTCTCTCTCTCTCTCTCTCTCTCTCTCACACACACACACACACACACACACACACACACACACACACACACACACACACACATCTGGTTTAATGTTAAGGCTGAACAGCACAAGGTAATTTAGATGGTAGCAGATATGTCTTCCGTTGGGACCAGTTTGCTTAAATACCATTCCCACTATATGATAGGGCTTCTCATAGTTGTTGCCTTGAGCATCAAGACTCTATTTATATCAACTTGGTCTTACTTTTCTCTGCAGAACATTCTAGGCCAGAGCCACATCAGATTGCAAATTGCATCGATATGAAAGTGAAAGTAGATGAGATGATCAAATGTAGCGTGCGGCAGTTTTCACTGTGATGATGTCACATATTTAAACATGTACAACTGGAACAGAACAGGCACACTGTAAGTATTTACATATTATTATTTTGTTTTCTGAAGAAGTTATATGAATAATGATATGGTCAGGTTATACACTATAACTTACCTTGTCGTATCGAGAGGAAACAGAACTGTGCAGATGTTGAACTAAACCACTTGGTTAAACCATGTTTAGTTTGAGTTGTGTGTTTCTGTTCCTTTTTTTTTTCTTTTTTCTTTTTTTTGATGTGTGTGAGAGGGGGGGAGGGGGGGAGGGGGAGAGAGAGTGAGAGTACAAACTTCATGTTAAATGCAAATTGTGAGGACTGTATTTACTTGTGACTGCAGGCATTTATGTATTGGCCAACACACACTGTAAGGTCCATTTAGTTTTCTACCAGCCTTGTAACTGGAATACATTAGATAAACCAACATATAATTTGGTTGTGATACCATATTATATGTCAAAGGTTGTATTATGCTGCAAGTTCCACACTTATAATGTTATGGCTGGCATACATACATACTTATAATGTTATCTTCTCTGAGCTTAGTAATTGGTGAAGCTGATCCAGTATGTATGCATCATTAAAAAGGCGAGGAAGGAAATTTAGAAGATCAGTATTGGTCCTCCCAAGTCCCAAGGAAGAGAAGAAAGAAGGCAGAGAAATGGCTATTAACGTAAAGAGAGAGAAAAAAGGAAAAACAATGTGAATTACAGTATCAGCGGGGGTAGAGTAATTAATTAATTAGTACTATGGTTAATTTCTTCTTATCCTACACCTTATACATCATGATATGGTACAACATCAACAAATCAAAGGAAGAAACAAGACAGACAGGCTGCAGACGGCCCATGAATTTCATGCCATGGTATTTAATAAAGGAAACCCCTGTAAATATATATAATAAATGATCATGGACATCAAGGTTGCTATATATATATATATATAGAAAACAACCATTAAGAAATTCCTTATTAGATGTATATATATATAATCGGTCCGGATTTTAAGCTCGCCTTTTATTCAACATACTTTGCTCACCCCCTTTTAGTGACGGACCGGGCGACGGTTATTTTGCTTATTCTCTTTTAGCGACGGACCAAACGACAAATTATTTGGCAGGGCCCTTGAACAACAACGTACAACAAGAAGAAGCATTATTAGAAGACGAACCAAGCGGTTCAACCCCAGAAAAACCACTAGCACAAAAGACCATACGAAGAACATTCAAGGGGACTGACTGCCCATTTAGCCAATCTCCTCCCCACCGGGTCGGTTCTTGGCTTCAACAATTTATCGCTCATTAAGGAAAATGTCCCACAACTGTTAGCCAAATCTTTACATTTGTCCTGTTAGGCATGTCTGCCTCACACGCATGCACAATGCACTGAATATATATACAAATGAGCTTGACACCTGAGTCTGACTGTGAAAATGATGTCATTTTAAAAAATAGATATTTTATTATTTATATCAATAGTAATCTTTTCATTTTAAATAATTGTTAACATATCGTTAATTTGAGCCATCACAACTCTATATATATATATATATATATATATATATATATATATATATATATATATATATATATATATATATATATATATATATATATATATATATATATATATACGGTCCGGATCTTAGGCTCACCAAACTAAAAGCTCACCCAAGCTCACCCTCTTTAACGACAGACCGGACGACAGTTTGGTCCGTCGTTATATATACAATCATCGTCTTAACTTTTAGCGACGGACAACATATAACGACGGACAACATATAGACGACATTTGTATATATAGCGACGGACCAGACCGTCGTCCGGTCCGTCGCTAAAGGGGGTGAGTTGGGTGAGCTTTTAGTTGGGTGAGTCTAAGATCCTTATCGTGTGTGTATATATATATATATATATATATATATATATATATATATATATATATATATACGGTCAGTCTCTCCAGCGAACCATAGAAAGCGAACTAAAAACGAACCGGCTATAGCGACAGTTTTTTCCGTCGCTATAGCATAAAAAATCGGTTCGCTTTTAGTTCGCTCCCTATAGTTCGCTAGAGAAACGGACCCTATATATATATATATATATAAATATATAAGAAAAATTTGTCCAACAAACCAAAAAAATGAATAAAAAACGAATCGGATATAGCGACGGTTTTCTGACATATAGCGGCGGTTTGAACCGTCGCCTTAGATATAGGTGGCGATAGCGACGGTTTTCTATATACTATAGAGACGAAAAAATCCGTCGCTATAGTCAGTTCGTTTTTGGTCCTTTTTTTTGGTTCGCTGGAAAAGCAGATCCTATATATATTTATGAATAATGCTAGAGACACAATTTATTCTACACCTATTTTATAATTTGCTGATGTGGCATACCCCACCTTAGCATATTGATGAACAAATTATTTCAATGTTGTCTTCGGCCCCACTAAAAATTGAGGTAGAGTATGTCATATCAGCAAATTGTAAAATAGTTGTAAAATAAGTTGCATCTCTAGCATTATTCTATATTTATATATATGTATATAAAACTAGTAAGATTTTTGATTCATAGTCCCACAATCCATTCAATCACACTAAACATTATAATCAATTACTAATTATCATAAAACACAAATAAGACATTTTCTTTGTGTTCAATATTTCTTTGTTTGTTTTCCCTTCATTTTAAAACTCAATAGCACAGTATGAAAGACTTATTTATAACGGAGGACGGAGTACTATTATAATTTGTTGAGAATTTTTTTAATCTTGCGACTTTATGTAGTGTCTTTCTGGTTAGTAACTACACACATAACTATTTAATGATGATTCTTTTAATTATATATGTAATATGGTGAGCAACCTTTATAATCTATTACTATATATAATAAGGCTAGACCTAGCAAAAGAAAGGGTCCTTTACAGTAATATACAATAATTAGAAAATAATTATACTATTAGTACATCTACAAAATAATTACAAAAATAACGCAACAAATTCAAACCATTTAATTTCACATTAATAAGAAAACCTAAAATCAAGGAAAAATAACCCCCATAATTAATAATTCAAATTCAAATATTTGGGATCTAACAACAAAAATAAATCCATAATTCAAAATTCAAATCAAAAGGAGAAAAAATAAAAAATTATCTTCTCTATCCTAATCTTCATCTCTCTCATCATCTTCCTCTGCCGCCTCCTCATTCTCTTCATCACCGCCTTCGCCGCGAATCCACGTGAAGCAAACCGATCAACTTCTAGTTGATAGAAGAGAGCAGATTGGCTTTCCAACTTAATTTTAGCAGACAACTTCCTGCGATTTTTTTAGATTTTTGACAAGGAGTAAAAAAATAAATGGAAGCATACAACCATTAATTGAAACTAGCATGCAAGTAGTAGAGAAACTTAGGGTGACTGGACCTCGGTGCCTAGAAGAAAGCTCACTAGATTTCCTCACTATAATGAGAAATTCTGATTGACAACAAACCTGAAGGAATCAAAAGTATATCATGTTTAATCAAAACTAAAGGTGCATTAAAACAGCCTAATCATCAACTAGTCAAGCCATATCTCCACCTTATACAAGGCAATTGTGTCATTTACATGACCATACCACAGTTTACATGCATCAAGGCTTACCCTATCTTGTACTTTAACTCGGAATGGACAACTTCTCTATCTACTGCATTAATCATTTCATTTTTCATAACATATAAGTAACCCAGATGTAACTTGAACTCTGAATTTCATTTGGTTACCTTGGTATGAAGGTTTAGTTACCAACTGCACTATGAATGTAACTTAATAAAATTGAATTGGTTACCTTGGTATGAAGGTTTGGCTACCAACTGCACTATGAAAAAACTGCAGGTGTGAAGGTGGATTAGTTATCTTGGTATGAAGGTTTGGTTACTAACTGCACTATGAAAAAACTGCAGGTGTGGAGATGGATTGGTTACCTTGATATGAAGGTTTGGTTACGTTGGTATGAAAGTTTAGTTACCTTAGTATGAAGGTTTGGTTACCAATTGCACGAAGATAACCTAATAAAACTGAATTGGTTACCTTGGCATGAAGGTTTGGCTACCAACTGCATGAAGGTTTGGCTACCAACTGCATCACATTCAAAATAAATTGGTAACCTAATAAAACTGAATTGGTTACCTTTGTACAAAGGTTTGGTTACCAACTACACTATGAAAAAACTGCAGGTGTGGAGGTGGATTGGTTACCTTGGTATGAAGGTTTGGTTACCAACTACATTATAAAAAAAATTGCAGGTGTAGAGATGATTTGGTTACCTTGACATGAAGGTTTGGTTACCTTGATATGAATGTTTGGTTACCTTGGTATGAAGGTTTGGTTACTTTACTATGAAGGTTTGGTTACCTTGGTATGAATGTTTGGTTACCTTGATATGAAGGTTTGGTTACCTTGTTCCCAGTTGTCAAATTTGGATGTTGTGGAGCGACCAAGGATCACAAAGATTTTCGGGCAGGATTTTAGCTCGACCTGTTCCCAATTTAGGGAAAAACTTGCCGTTAGGAAAGTAGATGAGAGGCCATGGGATGCATGCTCAAATGGGACCAGGTCTCCATTCCCAAATGCTAGAAATGGTTACAGTCAACGTTGTTACTAGAGTTCTGATCAACTAATACACAAAAAGTTGCTTTTTTCTTGTTTGGTTGAGGGTATATTCATTACCAAGGTAGTAGAAGCAGCAACAGAGAGATGGAGAATATGATTGAGGATAAAGCAATTGCGAGATAGAGGGAATGTCGATTGACCCACTTAAATTAAAGGAATACTAATTATATTAATTTTGTAAATAAACTAGTAAAAATGTATTATTTTTGTAAATATTTTCTGGATGCACTGTTGTTGTAATTTTTTTTAAAAATGTACTAGAAAATATAAACTTCGCAAGAGTTTACGATCAGCTTACCCGTAATCACCTCGTGTGGATTCCTCGCGTTTTGGGCTGTCACGACAAACGCTCTTCCAGGAATCACCGACTTTGACTTGTCTGCAACCGCCTTTGGAATCACCACCCCCGCTGAACTTGGTTTCGTAACAGGACAATCTCGAGCTATATGTCTTTCTTTTTCACAGTTATAGCATCCTTTAAATTGTTGTGGGCAGTTTGGGCATATATGTCCCTCTTTCCCGCATTTAAAGCATACGACCGGTGGTCGTTCTTCTCCCCTCGAAACAGTTGATGCTGGTGCTGATGTTGACATCTTCGCGTTCTCATTGTTGTACCTTCTCTTCTTGAAATCTCCCCCCGATTCGCTTCTTCTACTATCATGGCCACGATAACCACCGGAGTGGTTACCGCTTCTGTCATACTTTCCTCCTCGCTGGTTGTCATTGCTCCGATGACTGCTGCCACCGGTACGACCTTGGTTGTGGTCCCTCGGTTGAACATAATCATTATCTCGTTCTAATAACTGGGCCCTGTTTACTACATCCGAATATAAAGAAAATTTATGAGAAATGAGGTATTGACGTATTTCGGGTTTCAAACCTCTTAGAAACATCCGCGTCATACGTTCCTCATTCTCCACCAAATGAGGTGCAAACCTGGACAGCTCCGCGAACTTAGCCTCGTACTGGGATACCGTCATGTTATTTTGTTCGAGTCTAATAAATTCTACTTCCTTCATATGACAAATACTTTCAGGAAAGTACTTGTCATTGAACAGTTTCTGGAACGCTTCCCAAGACATCTTAAGTGCGGCAGGCTGGGTACGTTTCACAAATTCCCACCAGTAATCTGCCTCTCCACGGAACATAAACGTGGCGAATGGAACCTTCTGTTCCTCTGTACATCCCAAGACATCAAATATCTTGGTAATTTGTTTAATCCACGTCTCCGCCTTTATCGGATCTGGCTTTCCCAGAAACTTTGGTGGTCCCAATTCTTTGAACTGCTTGGCAGTGACAGATCGCGAGTTGTTATTATCGCCACCTATATGTTGCACACGAGTCTCCCTCGTCTGATTTTGCATAAACTGCAAAAAACTTCTAAACATCTCATCGTTTATCGTCTAACCAGCGTTATTTTCAGGATGAACATTGTCTTCTTGTTGCACGTTCTCCTGGTTAACGATTAAAGGTGTCTCCACGGTCTCATTCACTTCGTTGTTAACGTTCTCAGCTGCCATTCTCAAAACTGTCATAAAACAAGGGTTAATTAAACAAATTAACATATCACATATTAACCCTATGCTCCGACTGACCAATTAAATACCACATAAGCTTAGGTAGGACACACTAGCGAAGGATTTACTCGTCTCTCCTCTCCTAGTTCTATTCCCCGATCTCCGCCAGAGATCATATCCCTAAGCTCTGATACCAACTGTGATGCCCCCCCAGAATAGGTCCATTCAACCCAACCCATTCTGAGTCGCTAAATACATGGTACAGAATTCAAATACAAACTTTATATTATACGGTCGTGCAAAATACGACCACACAACTGTGAGTCTCAATACAAATATGTAGAAAATATTAAGATTCAAACTAAGTCCTCATTACAATTATTATCACACTATTTATCAGAAATAGTGAGGACTACTACTGCTCTAACTCGGACCATCACTCTGTCCCCCGACTAGTTCCCGCAACATTCTCATTTCCTGAAGAGGACAACAGATGAAAAGGGTGAGCTCAACTAGCTCAGTAAAGAATATTATGACTAAGATAATGGAAAATAAATTATCGTTAGTCTTCAACAAATCAGATAAAATATAATGGACAACCAACTTTAGATCAATATTCGCAGCGGAAATAACAATTCATTAGAAGAGTTAAGCAGAGAATCAAGTCTACTATCTTCTATGATTTAAAAGTCCATCATCAATATTTTATCCCTGTAACATCAATCAATATACATCTCGAATCAAATATTCATCTTTGCACTACAGGCCAAAGATATTCATTTGTATCATCAGTGGTCATATTCATCTCAACACCTGTCATCTTTGCACTACAGGCCAAAGATATTCATCAGGTAATCATTCATCTTTGCTCTACAGGCCAAAGATATTCATCAAGTAATCATTCATCTTTGCTCTACAGGCCAAAGATATTCAGTTACATCAACTTTTAGGAATGAGGATGATGAAAAATATTTAAAAAAAACGAATCCAGTGAGATAAAAGACAAAGACTAAGGATTCGTATTTTAGTATATCCAATTCAAAAATACCTCGTAATAATCAATTATGGAGCAAAATTCAAGAATAGAGCTCAAAACTTGGATACAATCAAAGATAGTAACCTTAACAAGCAATTTGGACAAATAGAAGAAAATTTAATTTTTCCGTGAATAGTGCCGTATACGTGAATAGTGCCGTATACGTGAATAGTAACCTCGACGAAAAAAGTAAGAATTTCAACATAAAATCCATGACAATATTTCTGTATAATGATATTGAAAAGAATAACATTATTTACGAAAGAAAATAACATCCCTTACCTCAAAAGAACAGTATCTCTGACTGGAATATCGGATATAATACCGACGGAAGCTTGTACTGAATACTAATACTCAAAGTATTGAAATACTCACAAAAATACGCTCGATATTATAGAGAGAGAAAACTTCTGATTCTGGTGTGATTTTCAATTCTAACCTAAGCACCCTATTTATAGGAAAAGCTTAGGATGCCAAAGGAGACTAAAATAATAAAATAATATTATTATTTTTAAAATTCTCCAGCCGCCGGCTGCTACCAAAAAAATCAGATTTCAACAAAAGTGGGGCCCACCCATTAAATATATATATTTTTTAAAACTTCAATAATTCATAACAAATAGCCCCTTTGTTAGAAAAATACAAATTCTATGTCCTTCCATAGGAAATTTAATTCTCTACAACTTTACAGAAGAAAGTTTTTCCAAATTCCAAACATAAATTATCCGAAATCCATAAACAGATGATTTCTCACACCAAAATATTGATAAAAACTCATCAGCGCCAATTGTAAGACCCCAACTTTTATAAATAAAAATTTAATTTCCTCTATATATTATTTTGATATAGTAAGGTGTTGATTTGATAAATGTGGTAAGTTATGGATGGAATGTGCAAATTTTACAAAGTAAGCAAGTGGTCATAATATATTCGTTGTGTCGGGGAATATTCTTTTGTCGGAGAATATTCGTACGACGGCGCAGCCATTGGTGGACCCCACAACAGAATAATTGTCGGATATAGAAAGCGACAGAAATAACATTTTCACGGCAAAACTTTTACCGTTAAACTGTTAAAATACCCGGTGATAAAAATACAGTAATACGCATTGTTGCAAAGTAGCACACGGTATTGCACAATATCTTTGATTATTGATGCTTACGTAAGAAGTCACTCAGTATTTAATAATTGCTACAGTAGTTGTTGCACAGTATATCATATTATTGATTCAATTATTGTCACAGTATCATCTACACAATATTTTATATTATTAAATCAATAATGGTCAGTCATATTATTTAAATGATATTATTAGATAGCATTATTGGCAATGTCTAGAAAGTTCTGTCTAGGAAAGGGGTTAGTTAATTGCGCGCCAGTAAGAAAAAAATCTTTATCGGAAGGCCCCCTCTTTCCTGGGAACGACCTGGTTGTCATTATTGTGATTCTGTAATATTAATTTATATAATAATTGATGAATGGTTGATAAAAATATTTTCATTGTGTTGGAAATATTAATGTTAGTAGAAATCGACATTTATTTCGATAATAGTTGATTTTCGGATGTTAAATTGACCTAACGGAGAATTAATCAGATAAATGAGCAATTAATGGGTGGTTAACATGTGGGACCCACTTATTGGTGGATAATAAATAGTTGGTGGGTAGTTGCAGGGGTGGAGGTGCAAGATTTATAAACTTGAGGGACTAAATTAAAAATTTAGGCAAAGATGGAGGTACTAAAGTGTAATTGTCCAACCTTTTTCTAGCCTATAAATAGCAAGCTAATTTCATTCATTTCTCACCATTCTTGAAGAACAAAGTTATTATAGTGAGAAAAATTATAGAGAGAAAAAGAAGAAGAGTATTCTGCTACTACACTACTCCAGTATCCAATCTTCTACTGAGGTAAGGGGTATTATTTCTTTTATATTCATAAAGAATGCTATTTTCTTTCAATACTCGTAAGGGTTGTTACTCTATTCTTTATTGATCTGTGGGAGTAACCTGTCTACGCGGATTACCGCATGCATGGTGAATAACCCTTTGTATTCATTCTTTATTGATCTGTGGGAGTAACCTGTCTACGCGGATTACCGCATGCCTGGTGAAAACCTTTTGTATTCATTCAATTCCTTAATAATCTGTGGGAATAACCTGTCTACGCGGATTACCGCATGCGTGGTGAATCACCCTTCGTATTCATTTCTATTAAATTGTGGAAATGATCTGTCTACGCGGATTACCGCATGACGGGTGAAAATCCAATTACAGTTTCGTATATTCATTCATACTCGTACGAAATATTATTTCACTGAAATATTGGTCTGAACTTGTTATGAAATTTTCATCTTTTTATGACAAGTTACTATTCACGGGTTACTATTCACGAGTTACTATTCACGGTAAAAAAAAAATATTTTTTTTTATCTTTGATTGAATCCAAGTTTTGAATTTCATTCTTGAATTTTGCTCCACAATTGATTATTACGGAGTATTCATGAACTTGGATAAATTATATTACGAATTCCTAATTTTTGTCCTTTATCTCACTGGATTCGTTTTTATATTATTTTTCATCATCCTCAGTCTTAAATGATGATACAAATGAATATCTTTGGCCTGTATTGCAAAGATGAATGATTATTTGATGAATATCTTTGGCCTGTAGTGCAAAGATGATTACCTGATGAATATCTTTGGCCCGTAGTGCAAAGATGGACAGGAGTTGAGATGAACATGATCACTGGTGATATAAATGAATATCTTTAGCCTGTAGTGCAAAGATGAATATTTGATTCGAGATATATATTGATTGATGTTACAGGGATAAAATATTGATGATGGACTTTAAATCATAGAAGATAGTAGACTTCATTCTCTGCTTAACTCTTCTAATGATTTGTTATTTCCGCTGCGAATATTGATCTAAAACTTGTTGTCCATAATATTTTATCTGAACTGTTGAAGACTAACGATAATTTATTTTTCATTATCTTAGTCATAATATTCTTTACTGGGCTAGTTGAGCTCACCCTTTTCTTCCATTGTTCTCTTCAGGAAATGAGAATATTGCGGGTACTAGTCGGGGAATGGAGTGATGGTCCGAGTTAGAGCAGTAGTAGTCCTCGCTATTTTTGTGAAATAGTGTGATAATAATTGTAATGAGGACTTAGTTTGAATCTTAATATTTTCTACATATTTGTACTGAGACTCACAGTTGTGTGGTCGTATTTTGCACGACCGTATGATATAAAGTTTGTATTTGAATTCTGTATCATGTATTTGGCGACTTAGAATGGGTTGGGTTGACTGGACCTATTCTGGGGGCGTCACAGTTGGTATCAGAGCTTAGGGATATGATCTCTGGCGGAGATCTGGGAATAGAACTAGGAGGGGAGAGACGAGTAAATCCTTCGCTAGTGTTTGTCCTACCTAAGCTTATGTGATATTTATTTTGTCGGTCGGAACATAGGGTTGATATGTGATATGTTAATTTATTTGATTAACCCTTGTTTTATGGCAGTATTTGAGAATGGCAGCTGAAAATCTTAACAATGGAGTGAATGAGACCGTTGAGACACCTTTAATCACCAACCAAGAGAACGTACAACAGGAAGGCAACAATTCTCCTGTAAACAACCCTACCGAAGAAATGATAAATGACGGGATGTTCAGAAGTTTTTTGCAGTTCATGCAAAACCAGACGAGGAGACTCGTGTTCATAATACAGGTGGAAATAATAACTCGCGGCTTGTCACTGCCAGGCAGTTTAAAGAGTTGGGACCACCAGAGTTTCAGGGAAAGCCAGATCCAATCAAGGCAGAGACGTGGGTTAAGCAGATTACCAAGATATTTGATGTCTTGGGATGCACAGAGGAACAGAAGGTTTCATTCGCCACGTTTATGTTTCGTGGAGAGGCAGATTACTGGTGGGAATCTGTGAAGCGTACCCAGCCTGCCGCACTCAAGATGTCTTGGGAGACGTTTCAGAAACTGTTCAATGACAAGTACTTTCCAGAAAGTATTCGTCACATGAAAGAGGTAGAGTTTATCAGACTAGAACAGAACAACATGACGGTGTCCCAGTACGAGGCTAAGTTCGCGGAGTTATCCCGGTTTGCACCTCATTTGGTGGAGAATGAGGAACGTATGACGCGGATGTTTCTGAGAGGTTTGAAACCCGAGATTCGTCAATACCTCATTTCTCACAAATTTTCTTTATATTCGGATGTAGTGAACAGGGCCCAGTTATTAGAACGAGATAGTGATTATGTTCAACCAAAGGACAACAACCAAGGTCGTACCGGTGGCAGCAGTCATCGAAACAATGACAACCAGCAGGGAGGAAAGCATCATGACAGAAGCGGTAACCACTCCGGTGGTAATCGTGGCCATGATAATAGAAGAAGTGAGTCGGGGGGAGATTTCAAGAAAAGAAGGTACAACAATGAGAACGTGAAGACGTCAACAGCAGCACCAACTGTTTCTAGGGGCGGAGAACGACCGCCAGTCGTATGCTATAAATGCGGCCAAGAGGGACACATCAGTCCTAACTGCACACAACAATCTAAGGTGTGTTATAACTGTGGAAAGGAAGGACATATAGCTCGAGTGTGTCCTGTGGCGAAACCAAGTCCAGCAGGGGTAGTGATCCCTAAGGCTGTTCCGGACAAGTCAAAGTCGGTAGTTCCTGGAAGAGCTTTTGTCGTGACTGCCCAGCAAGCAAGGAACCCGAAAGAGGTTATTACGGGTAAGCTAATCATAAACTCTTGCGAAGTTTATACCTTGTTAGATACCGGTGCTACCCATTCCTTTATTTCACCTGCTTGTGCTCAACGTTTGAACTTGACTTCTGATAAATTAGACTTTGACTTATCTGTTGAAACTCCGTTAGGAGAAACCTTTGTTACATCTACAGTTTACAAATCTTGCTTGATTCAGATTGGTACCCTTACCTTACCTGTTGATCTTATATCTTTGAAAATACTTGCATTTGACGTGATTTTAGGAATTGACTGGTTAACCACTTACCATGCCAAAATTGATTGTTTTCGTAAGGTTGTTAGTTTTCATATTCCTAATCAACCTGTTGTGCGAATCCAAACCACCAAACCACTAAAATCAGTCAATATCATTTCAAATCCCAAGGCTATTCGTTTATTGAAAAACGGATGTCAAGCTTTCTTAGCTCATGTCACTGATCTAAATCAGAATACATCAGATTTGAATGATATTTCCGTTGTTAATGAGTTTCCTGATGTATTTCCCGAAGAACTTCCCGGTCTACCCCCAGAACGTGAAGTTGAATTCTTTATTGACCTTGAGCCCGGTACAAAGCCCATTTCTAAAACCCCATATCGAATGGCTCCTATTGAACTTCAGGAGTTAAAGGTCCAATTACAAGAGTTGTTAGATATCGGTTTTATTCGTCCTAGTACGTCTCCTTGGGGTGCTCCTGTTTTATTCGTAAAGAAGAAAGACGGGAGTATGCGACTTTGTATTGACTATCGGGAGTTGAACCATGTCACCATTAAGAATAGGTATCCGTTACCTCGTATTGATGACCTGTTCGACCAGTTGCAAGGAGCGCAATTTTTTTCAAAGATCGATCTTCGTTCTGGATATCATCAGTTGAAGATTAAAACTGAGGATATTCCAAAGACTGCTTTCAGAACACGGTACGGGCATTATGAGTTCTTAGTCATGTCTTTTGGATTGACTAATGCTCCTGCTGCTTTCATGGATATGATGAACCGTGTATTCAAAGAATATTTAGATCAGTTTGTGGTTGTCTTTATTGATGACATCCTCATCTATTCTAAAAGCCGTGAAGATCATAACCACCACTTGAAGATGGTACTTCAAAGGCTTCGTGATAACAAGCTTTATGCCAAATTGAAGAAATGCGAGTTCTGGCTTGAGGAAGTAGCATTCCTTGGGCACGTGGTATCAAAACATGGGGTATCTGTTGACCCGGCGAAGATTGAAGCAATACAAAGTTGGGAACAACCTAAATCGGTGACCGAAGTACGTAGCTTTCTGGGCTTAGCTGGTTATTATCGGAGATTCGTGGAAGAATTTTCTCGAATCGCTACTCCATTAACTCAGCTGACTCGGAAAGATACAAAATTCGTATGGAACGAGGAATGCGAGAAGAGCTTTCAAGAGCTCAAGAGGAGACTCATTTCGGCACCTGTTCTGACAATACCATCTGGTTCGGATGGATTTGTCATTTACAGCGATGCTTCGGGCAAAGGGTTAGGATGTGTTCTCATGCAACATGGGAAAGTCATAGCCTATGCCTCACGACAACTCAAAGAATATGAGAGGAATTATCCTACTCATGATCTAGAGTTGGCAGCAGTCGTTTTTGCGTTGAAGATATGGAGACACTACCTGTATGGGGAGAAAGTGGAGATCTATACAGATCATAAGAGCCTCAAATATTTCTTTACCCAGAAGGAACTTAACATGCGGCAACGACGTTGGCTTGAGTTGTTGAAAGATTACGACCATACCATCCAATATCATCCTGGAAAAGCAAACGTGGTAGCAGACGCGTTAAGTAGAAGATCATATGCGGGAATGAGTGCGATGCTGTCAACACAAAGGCCCATTTTGTGTGACTTACAAAGGATGGAGATAGAGTTCAAGACTCCGGGGACCCACATGATGATGTCAAGTTTACGCGTAGAACCAGCTTTAATTGATAAAGTTAAAGCTGCTCAATCTACAGATCCGGAGTTGATGAAGATGAAGAAGAAGGCGCAAGAAGGTGCAATTCCAGAAGCAAGAATCGATGAAGAGGGAATACTTCGAGTCAACTCCAGACTTTGTGTTCCTAACGATTCTGACTTGAAGTATAGAATCATGATGGAGGCACACAACACACCGTTTGCGATCCATCCTGGGAGTACTAAAATGTATCGTGATCTTCGACATACATTTTGGTGGAGCAATATGAAGAGAGAGATCGCGGAGTTCATCTCTAGATGTTTAACTTGTCAACGTGTAAAGGCGGAGCATCAAGTACCGAAGGGTCCATTGCAACCACTGGAGATTCCGAAATGGAAGTGGGAACACATTACCATGGATTTCGTTACGGGTCTTCCCAAGATTTCTCAAGGCATAGATGCAATTTGGGTTATTGTCGATAGATTAACTAAGTCTGCTCATTTCTTGCCTATACGAGAAACTTATTCACTGGAACGTCTTGCTCATATGTACATAAATGAGATTGTGAGATTGCATGGCATGCCAGTATCCATAATTTCGGATCGTGACCCAAGATTTACTTCACGATTTTGGGTCAGTTTGCAGAAAGCTATGGGCACCGATCTACGATTCAGTTCTGCATATCATCCTCAAACTGACGGGCAATCGGAAAGGACTATTCAAACTCTTGAAGATCTATTGAGACTCTGTGTTCTAGATTTCAAAGGGAGTTGGGACAAGTACTTACCATTGGTGGAATTCTCCTACAACAACAGTTATCAGGCAAGTATAGGCATGGCTCCATTCGAGGCGTTGTATGGACGGAAGTGTCGTTCTCCAGTATGTTGGGACGAGGTGGGTGAAGCAACATTGTTAGGACCGGAGTTAGTACGTATGACTACGGAAAAGATTCAAATAATCCGACAACGTATACAAACGGCACAAGATCGACAAAAGAGTTATGCGGATCTTCATCGAAGAGACGTAGAATTTAATGTCGGAGATCATGTATTGTTACGTGTTGCTCCATGGAAAGGAGTTACGAGATTCGGGAAGAGAGGAAAGCTCAATCCACGATTCATTGGTCCATATGAGATCCTTGACCGAGTAGGAAAGGTGGCCTATAGACTCGTTTTACCTCCAAGCATGTCTCGTGTTCATAACGTTTTTCACATATCCATGTTACGTAAATATGTGAAAGACCTAAATCACATTATTGAGTTAGAACCAGACGAGATAGCCGAAGATTTAACGTACGAGGAGGTACCTGTCAAGATCTTGGATAAGAAGGAACATGTCCTACGCTCGAAGATTATACCTCAAGTTAAAGTTTTGTGGAGGAACCATGATATCGAGGAAATGACCTGGGAGTTAGAATCGGAAATGAAAGCGAGGTATCCTCACCTTTTCGACATACCAGGTACGTACGTCAATTTCGAGGACGAAATTTCATAAGGAGGGGAGGTTGTAAGACCCCAACTTTTATAAATAAAAATTTAATTTCCTCTATATATTATTTTGATATAGTAAGGTGTTGATTTGATAAATGTGGTAAGTTATGGATGGAATGTGCAAATTTTACAAAGTAAGCAAGTGGTCATAATATATTCGTTGTGTCGGGGAATATTCTTTTGTCGGAGAATATTCGTACGACGGCGCAGCCATTGGTGGACCCCACAACAGAATAATTGTCGGATATAGAAAGCGACAGAAATAACATTTTCACGGCAAAACTTTTACCGTTAAACTGTTAAAATACCCGGTGATAAAAATACAGTAATACGCATTGTTGCAAAGTAGCACACGGTATTGCACAATATCTTTGATTATTGATGCTTACGTAAGAAGTCATTCAGTATTTAATAATTGCTACAGTAGTTGTTGCACAGTATATCATATTATTGATTCAATTATTGTCACAGTATCATCTGCACAATATTTTATATTATTAAATCAATAATGGTCAGTCATATTATTTAAATGATATTATTAGATAGCATTATTGGCAATGTCTAGAAAGTTCTGTCTAGGAAAGGGGTTAGTTAATTGCGCGCCAGTAAGAAAAAAATCTTTATCGGAAGGCCCCCTCTTTCCTGGGAACGACCTGGTTGTCATTATTGTGATTCTGTAATATTAATTTATATAATAATTGATGAATGGTTGATAAAAATATTTTCATTGTGTTGGAAATATTAATGTTAGTAGAAATCGACATTTATTTCGATAATAGTTGATTTTCGGATGTTAAATTGACCTAACGGAGAATTAATCAGATAAATGAGCAATTAATGGGTGGTTAACATGTGGGACCCACTTATTGGTGGATAATAAATAGTTGGTGGGTAGTTGCAGGGGTGGAGGTGCAAGATTTATAAACTTGAGGGACTAAATTAAAAATTTAGGCAAAGATGGAGGTACTAAAGTGTAATTGTCCAACCTTTTTCTAGCCTATAAATAGCAAGCTAATTTCATTCATTTCTCACCATTCTTGAAGAACAAAGTTATTATAGTGAGAAAAATTATAGAGAGAAAAAGAAGAAGAGTATTCTGCTACTACACTACTCCAGTATCCAATCTTCTACTGAGGTAAGGGGTATTATTTCTTTTATATTCATAAAGAATGCTATTTTCTTTCAATACTCGTAAGGGTTGTTACTCTATTCTTTATTGATCTGTGGGAGTAACCTGTCTACGCGGATTACCGCATGCATGGTGAATAACCCTTTGTATTCATTCTTTATTGATCTGTGGGAGTAACCTGTCTACGCGGATTACCGCATGCCTGGTGAAAACCTTTTGTATTCATTCAATTCCTTAATAATCTGTGGGAATAACCTGTCTACGCGGATTACCGCATGCGTGGTGAATCACCCTTCGTATTCATTTCTATTAAATTGTGGAAATGATCTGTCTACGCGGATTACCGCATGACGGGTGAAAATCCAATTACAGTTTCGTATATTCATTCATACTCGTACGAAATATTATTTCACTGAAATATTGGTCTGAACTTGTTATGAAATTTTCATCTTTTTATGACAAGTTACTATTCACGGGTTACTATTCACGAGTTACTATTCACGGTAAAAAAAATATTTTTTTTTATCTTTGATTGAATCCAAGTTTTGAATTTCATTCTTGAATTTTGCTCCACAATTGATTATTACGGAGTATTTATGAACTTGGATAAATTATATTACGAATTCCTAATTTTTGTCCTTTATCTCACTGGATTCGTTTTTATATTATTTTTCATCATCCTCAGTCTTAAATGATGATACAAATGAATATCTTTGGCCTGTAGTGCAAAGATGAATGATTATTTGATGAATATCTTTGGCCTGTAGTGCAAAGATGATTACCTGATGAATATCTTTGGCCCGTAGTGCAAAGATGGACAGAAGTTGAGATGAACATGATCACTGGTGATATAAATGAATATCTTTAGCCTGTAGTGCAAAGATGAATATTTGATTCGAGATATATATTGATTGATGTTACAGGGATAAAATATTGATGATGGACTTTAAATCATAGAAGATAGTAGACTTCATTCTCTGCTTAACTCTTCTAATGATTTGTTATTTCCGCTGCGAATATTGATCTAAAACTTGTTGTCCATAATATTTTATCTGAACTGTTGAAGACTAACGATAATTTATTTTTCATTATCTTAGTCATAATATTCTTTACTGGGCTAGTTGAGCTCACCCTTTTCTTCCATTGTTCTCTTCAGGAAATGAGAATATTGCGGGTACTAGTCGGGGAATGGAGTGATGGTCCGAGTTAGAGCAGTAGTAGTCCTCGCTATTTTTGTGAAATAGTGTGATAATAATTGTAATGAGGACTTAGTTTGAATCTTAATATTTTCTACATATTTGTACTGAGACTCACAGTTGTGTGGTCGTATTTTGCACGACCGTATGATATAAAGTTTGTATTTGAATTCTGTATCATGTATTTGGCGACTTAGAATGGGTTGGGTTGACTGGACCTATTCTGGGGGCGTCACAATAATGGTGTAAATGAACCGAACCGAACCGAGTCGAGTCTTGAGTTGCTCATATTTGGTTCACAAGATTTCTCGAGTATAAAATAAGATTTGAATGAGACTCATTTAGCTACCGAGACGAGCACGATCTCGAATTGAGCCCGAGCAGTTTGAACTTTTCAAACGAATATGATCCAAGTATCAATAAAAAATTATAATTTGAGGATGTTCGGGTAGTTTATCGAATTTTAAAATTTGTCCATATTTGAATCATTTATATTTCAAATCGAGTTCGAATTGAAGTTTTAGTCGAGCGAGAGAGTATGAATAGAGCCTGAATTGTTTGCTCATTTTATAGCTTTAATTGCAAACGAAAAATAAACTAGAACAAACTTTTTTCTTTCTAAAAAGTCTATTAATATGGAAGGGAGGGAGTAGTAACTATGTCCAATCTTAAAACGTATAGAAGCCATTAAATAAAAGTAGCGACGGAACAATACATTTTAGAAGGAAGTCAAAATACATCAGTAAAAAAAATTATTTATTGACGATTGGAGTGCTTCTTTCAAATTCATTTTGCCCAATTATAATATTTCACAACATCCTATTTCAACACTTGTCAACTTTTGAGTTGTGAGTCTAATGGCTTTAAATACATATATATTTATATAATTTTTTTTAATTTCTCCCAAACTATGAGACTATTAATCAGACTTTGAAATTTTTAGTCAACTGAATTTTCTAGTTGAAAGACCAAAAAAAATATTCTAATTGAAAGCCAAAGCCTGGTAACCATTACATTCAGAGGAAAATCCCAAAAATTAAGGAGGGCCAAGGCAATAGGATCCCTGAAGTCCTAATGGCTGTAAATGCAAACCAAATGCAAAGACCTCAGTAGCATAATATAAAGTGCTTTTGTATAAGGAAGTCAAACATATACAAAAAATATTGGCCCCGCTGGTTCCGCTGGTGAATATAAGTTGTCAAACTATAGCCATATTTGTCTCCACTTCTTCATTTTTAGCTTTTGCTTATACTTCTGATTTTAAAAAGTTGGTTCTGATTCTGATTCTTTAAAAATTATTAACTAGTGATTGTTAAACTGATTATGATTTTCTAAAATCTATTAATGAGTGTTTGGCAAATAGTCTGATAAGCTAGATTCTGATAACAAAACATTAATTAATATTTTTATTTGTTTATACATAAATAAATATATATTTAAAATATAAATCCTATATTATATAGTTAGTTATGCATAAATATACATTAATATATATTATTTATTGATATATATTATGTTTATTTATTAATATATATTTGTATATACATATTTAAAATATAAATCTTATGTTATATATTTAATTATATATATATATATATATATATATATATATATATGTGTGTGTGTGTGTGTGTGTGTGTTTGTGTGTAATTATGTATTAATATATGTATATATATAAATATACATCTTATCTTATATATAATTATTTATAAATATATATTAATATGTAATTTTTTATTAATATATATATATATATTAATTATTTATATATATTAGAAAAATATATTAACATATATAAAAATATAATATAATTATTATTACGTTTGTGATGCCGCCAAATTCGAGTCTACATCACCCAATTTGAATCACCTTAAATACAAAAAAATACATAAATTCTTCTATTGTTTTAATACAGTGTATAACACGACAATATACACATTTAGTCATCATTACAATTATTGTCACGCTATTTTACAACATGGTGAGAACTAGCAAAATTAATAACTTGAACCATCATTCCATTCTCCTATTTTTTCACTAGCCCCCGCTACATTCTCATTTTCTGAAAGAAATTAACAGTCAGTAGAGAATATCATGACTAAGATAACGAGGTATAAATTATCATCAGCCTTCAATAGTGATAAATCAAATATTTAATAAATGATAGTCAACATAAATTTTAAACAACTATAATGGAATGAATAATCTATTAAAAGAGTTAAATAGACTATAATGTCTATTATCTTTTCCAATTAAAAAAATTTCACCATAAATATTTCATCAATTGTAACACCAACGGTCATAATCATGGCAAACGACAATTCCTCTTTGCACCTAGGCCAAAGAGAACTTTCAACACACGTCCTTGTCACACGTTAAAGACACTCAACAATTATCTTGTCTTTGCACTCTAGCCAAAGACATTCACAATAACGTAGTCTTGATGATTAGTACAAATAATAATGATATGAAGATGGACAAAAATAATCAGAATTATAAGATAAAAATAAACATTAGAGATTTGTAATTTAATTTGTCCAAAATCTAATAATGTCCAATTTGTCAACACGATATCCAGAATATCGATTCGATTTCAAGAATAATATATAAGGTTCACAATTCAAATATAATAGTTAAAATTCAATAGGAAGGTTCAGGTCAAAAGATTTTAGATGAATCACTAACTATTAAGGAAATTCTAATCATTTCGAGAATTTTCACCATTTAATGTTAAGGCTGTAGAAATTAATAATATTTTTTTACTGTAGTAAGTGTAGATTTAGGAATATGAAGGAAAATGATATCCCTTACCTTACCACGTGGCTAGATACTATTTTCTATTTATTTGATCAACCTATATGTATATTTATAATTTAAGTAGTAACTATCACATATAAGTTTCATGGTGTATACTAACTCGAATATTATTTGTTAGAGTTTGCATACTTAAATTTGATGATGAATGTGGTTAATGTATAATTGTGCCAGTTAATTTTGTAAAGTCCTTAAAAATGATTTGATTCGATGTACAAGGACTTAGATTAGAAAAGATCAAATAATGTTAAGTTGATCTTATTGAATTGATTTGATGTATAACTAATAGGATTTTGTTTATCGTAAAGTTACACTATCAGTTCGTATTGTGAAGATGGATCGTAGAGTAAACTCATTATCATAGTACATCAGACGGATCGCAGAGCATGTGCACTCATAAAGTTTATTTCAAATCGTTAAGTAAACATCAGTTTGCAAAGTGAACACAAAATTGCAAAGTCAAACAAAGCTCGTTAAGTAAGAACTAAACGTAGAGTACTCCAAGCGCAATCGCTGACGAAAAGGCATATCGTAAAGTTTCTTATGGATCGTTCAATAAAACAAGAGTGCAAAGTCAGCTTAGAAATCGTAAAACAACATTCGATGAGCTGATCGTAAAGTTCATTCGTAGAATGCAAATTCTATCGTAGAGCAACTATCGTGGAAGAGCAGGACGTAGGGTAAAACACTACGATACATCATTTATTTAGAGTTAGAAAAGTCTGACAATATGACTGACATTGGAACGTTGCGGATTGAAGGTCCCGATGTATTCACCTAACATCCTTGATTGAAATCGAAGATCAGAAGATATGTTTAACAGTTAGGTTGCGGAAAGTGACATGTAAGTGGTGTTACTGTGAGAAAGCGGATTGATGTGACAAGCAAGTTAAAAAGGAGCTGACACATAAGCTCAGGAAAGAAACATTGCAACCAAAATCAACGACCGACAGCAAGAGAGAAATTACAATAATAATTGTACTAGTGGCAACAATTATCGGAACAATGAAAATCAACGAGAAAAAAATCATCATGCCAGAAATGGTAATCACTTCGGTGGTAATCCTGGCCCAGATAATAGAAGAAGTGAGTCGAGTGGAAACAACTTCAAGAAGAGAAGATTCAATAATGACTATGGAAAAGCACTAGCATCAGCACCAGCACCAGTTTCAAGGGGAGGAGAACGACCACCAGTCAGATGTTACAAGTGCGGACATGAGAGACACATTAGCCTAAACTGTACACAGCCATCCAAGGTGTGTTTCAGTTGTGGAAAGGAAGGCCACATAGCTCAATTTTGTTCTGTAGTAAAATCAAGTCCAGCTATAATGATGTCACCAAAGGCTGTCACGGACAAGTCATAGCATGTGGTTCAGGGGAGAGCTTTTGTCGTAACATCCCAAAAGGCGTGAAAACCAGATGAAGTCATAACTGGTAAGCTAATCATAAACTCTTGAGAATTCTATGCCTTATTAGATACAGGCTCTACCCACTCTTTTATTTCACCTGCATGTGTCAAATGTTTGAACATGACTCCTGAGAAATTAGACTTCGACTTATCTGTTGAAAATCCATTAGGAGAAACATTCATTACATCCATATTTTATAAATCTTGTTTGATTCAAATCGACACCCTCGCATTACCCGTTGATCTCATCTCTTTGGAAATGCATTAATTTGATGTGATTTTAGGAATTAATTGGTTAACTACCCATCATGCCAAAAATATTTGCTTTCGTAAGGTCTTTAGTTTTCATATTCCTAATCAACATGTGCTACAAATTCAAGCAACCAGGCCGTTGAAATCAATTTTATTCATTTCTAGCCATAAATTCATTCGTTTATTGAAAAACAGATGTCAAGCTTTCTTAGCCCATGTCACTGATTTAAATAAAAATACGTCAGATTTGAATGATATTTTCGTTGTTCATGAATTCCCTAACCTATTTCCCGAAGAACTTTCTGGCCTACCCCAGACCATGAAATCGAGTTTTGTACTGACATTGAGCCCGGTACAAAATCCATTTCAAGGATCCCATATCGAATGGCTCCTTTTGAACTTCAGGAGTTAAAAGTCCAACTACAGGAGTTGTTAGACACCGGTTTCATACATCCGAGTACATCTCCTTGGGGTGCTCCTGTTTTATTCGTAAAGAAGAAAAACAGGAGTATGCGAATCTACATTGACTATCGAGAGTTAAACCATGTCACTATTAAAAATAGGTTACGGTTACCTCGCATTCATAACTTGTTTGACCAGTTACGAAGTGCTCAATTCTTTTCGAAGATCGAGCTCAGTTCGGGATATCATCAATTAAAGATTAAAGTTGATGACGTTTCAAAGACTGCCTTCAGAACTCGATACGGGCATTACGAGTTCTTGGTCATGTCTTTCGAATTAACGAATTCTCTTTTTACCTTCATGGATATGAGGAACTGAATATTCAAGAAATATTTGGATCATTTTGTGGTTGTCTTTATTGATGACATCCTCATATACTCCAAAAGTCGTGAAGATCATGAGAGACACTTAGGGTTGATACTCCAAAAGCTTTATAAAAATAAGTTATATGTCAATTTAAAGAAATGCGAGTTCTGGCTTGAGGAAGTAACATTCATTGGTCACGTGATCTCAAAGTATGGAATATCAGTTGACCCGGCAAAGATTGAAGCGATACTAAATTGGGAGCAACCAAAGTCAGTAACCGAAATACGAAGCTTTCTTGGCCTAGCTGGTTATTATCGAAGGTTCGTAGAAGGATTCTCTCGAATTGTCATTCCATTAACTCAGCTTACTCGGAAAAGCAAAAAATTCGAATGAAGCGAAGAATGAGAGAAGAGTTTGCAAGAACTCAAGAGAGGACTCATTTCAGCACCTGTTTTGGCAATACCATCAGGATCGTGAGGATTTATCATCTATAGAGATGCTTCAGGTAGAGGTCTAGGTTGTGTTCTCATGCAACATAGAAAAGTCATAGCTTATGCCTCTTGACAACTCAAAGAATATGAGAGGAAATATCTTACTCATGATCTAGAGTTGAAAGCAGTCATTTTTGGGTTAAAGATCTGGAGTCACTACCTGTATAGGGAGAAAGTGGAGATCTATACAGATCATAAAAGCCTTAAATATTTCTTCACGCAAAAGGAACAAAACATGCGACAACGACATTGGCTTGATCTTTTGAAGGATTAAGACCATACCATCCAATACCATCATGGAAAAACAAACGTACTAGCTGACGCGTTGAGTAGAAGATCATATGTGGGCACGAGTGCGATATTGTCAACACAAAGGCCCATTTTGTATGACTTACAAAAGATGGAGATAAATTTAAAGACTCTAGGGACCCAAATAAAGATCGCATATGTACAAGTAAAACCGGCTTTAATCGACAAAGTTAAAGCTGCTCAAGCTACAAACCCAGAGCTGGTGAATATGAAGAAGAAAGTACAAGAATGAATTATTCCGAAAGCAAGAATTGACGAGTAATGGGATTTTTTGAGTCAACTCTAGACTTTGTGTCCCTAGCGACCCTGATTTAAAATATAAAATCATGATAGAGACACACAACACACCGTTTACAATCCATCTTTGAAGTACCAAAATGTATCGTGATCTTCTATAGTCATTTTGGTGGAGTAATATGAAGAGAGAGATCGCATAGTTTATCTCAAGGTGCTTAACATATCAACGCGTCAAGGCAGAGTATCAAGTGCCAAAGGGTCCGATGCAACCACTTGAGATTCCAGAATGGAAGTGGGAACAAATCAATATGGATTTTATGACGTGTCTTCCTAAGGTTTCTCAAGGCTTGGATGCAATTTGGGTCATTATAGATAGATTGACCAAGTCTGCTTATTTCTTGCCCATACGAGAAAACTATTCACTTGAGCGTCTTGTTAGTATGCACATAAGCGAGATTATGAGATTGCATGGTATGCTAGTATCCATAGTTTCTGATTGAGACCCTAGATTCACTTCACGATTTTGGGTCAGCTTGCAAAAAGCTATGGGCACTGAATTACGAATGTGTTCTGTATACCATCCTAGACGGATGTGCAATCAGAGAGGACAATTCAAAATTTTGAAGATCTATTGAGACTCTGCGTACTAGACTTCAAAGTAAGTTGGGACAAATACTTACCATTGGTGGAATTCTCCTACAACAACAATTATCAAGCAAGTATAGATATGTCTCCATTCGAGGCGTTGTATAGACAAAAATGTCGTTCTCTAGTATGCTGGGATGAAGTAAGTGAAGCAAAACTGTTGGGACCAGAATTGGTACACTTGACTATAGAAAAGATTCAACTGATCTGGCAACATATACAAGCAGCACACGATCGACAAAAAGTGTTATGTTGATCTTCATCGAAGGGAAGAATAATTTAACGTCGGAGGTCATGTGTGACGCCCCCCAGAATAGGTCCATTCAACCCAACCCATTCTGAGTCGCTAAATACATGGTACAGAATTCAAATACAAACTTTATATCATACGGTCGTGCAAAATATGACCACACAACTGTGAGTCTCAATACAAATATGTAGAAAATATTAAGATTCAAACTAAGTCCTCATTACAATTATTATCACACTATTTATCAGAAATAGTGAGGACTACTACTGCTCTAACTCGGACCATCACTCTGTCCCCCGACTAGTTCCCGCAACATTCTCATTTCCTGAAGAGGACAACAGATGAAAAGGGTGAGCTCAACTAGCTCAGTAAAGAATATTATGACTAAGATAATGGAAAATAAATTATCGTTAGTCTTCAACAAATCAGATAAAATATAATGGACAACCAACTTTAGATCAATATTCGCAGCGGAAATAACAATTCATTAGAAGAGTTAAGCAAAGAATCAAGTCTACTATCTTCTATGATTTAAAAGTCCATCATCAATATTTTATCCCTGTAACATCAATCAATATACATCTCGAATCAAATATTCATCTTTGCACTACAGGCCAAAGATATTCATTTGTATCATTAGTGGTCATATTCATCTCAACACCTGTCATCTTTGCACTACAGGCCAAAGATATTCATCAGGTAATCATTCATCTTTGCTCTACAGGCCAAAATATTCATCAAGTAATCATTCATCTTTGCTCTACAGGCCAAAGATATTCAGTTACATCACCTTTTAGGACTGAGGATGATGAAAAATATTTTAAAAAAAACGAATCCAGTGAGATAAAAGACAAAGACTAAGGATTCGTATTTTAGTATATCCAATTCAAAAATACCTCGTAATAATCAATTATGGAGCAAAATTCAAGAATAGAGCTTAAAACTTGGATACAATCAAAGATAGTAACCTTAACAAGCAATTTGGACAAATAGAAGAAAATTTAATTTTTCCGTGAATAGTGCCGTATACGTGAATAGTGCCGTATACGTGAATAGTAACCTCGACGAAAAAAGTAAGAATTTCAACATAAAATCCATGACAATATTTCTGTATAATGATATTGAAAAGAATAACATTATTTACGAAAGAAAATAACATCCCTTACCTCAAAAGAACAGTATCTCTGACTGGAATATCGGATATAATACCGACGGAAGCTTGTACTGAATACTAATACTCAAAGTATTGAAATACTCACAAAAATACGCTCGATATTATAGAGAGAGAAAACTTCTGATTCTGGTGTGATTTTCAATTCTAACCTAAGCACCCTATTTATAGGAAAAGCTTAGGATGCCAAAGGAGACTAAAATAATAAAATAATATTATTATTTTTAAAATTCTCCAGCCGCCGGCTGCTACCAAAAAAATCAGATTTCAACAAAAGTGGGGCCCACCCATTAATATATATATTTTTTGAAACTTCAATAATTCATAACAAATAGCCCCTTTGTCAGAAAAATACAAATTCTATGTCCTTCCATAGGAAATTTAATTCTCTACAACTTTGCATAAGAAAGTTTTTCCAAATTCCAAACATAAATTATCCGAAATCCATAAACATAAGATTTCTCACACCAAAATATTGATAAAAACTCATCAGCGCCAATTCCTTCTTTAATATCCACAAAATAAATATTCCTTATCATATAAATCAATAATTAATTATTCACAAATAATATTATAGAACTACAATATTAACAACCAGGTCGTTCCCAGGACAGAGGGGGCCTTCCGATAAGGACTTCTCCTTACTGGCGCGCAATTAAATAACCCCTCCTAGACAGAACTTCCTTAGACATTGTCAATAATGCTATCTAATAATATTATTCAAATAATATGAATTATTGAGTTGATAACGTGAAATACTGTGCAACGACAATTATTGAATCAATACTACAAAATATCAACTGTAGCCATTATTGAATCAATCATAAAAAATAGCAACGTAGCAATTATTGAGTCAATAAAATATCAATGTAACAATTATTGAGTCAATAATATAAAATATCAACGTAACAATTATTGAGTCAATAATATAAAATATTGAACAGTAATTACTGTAACAATAATTGAGTAATGGCTTCTCACGTAAGACTCAATAATTCGAAATACTGTGCAATACCGTGTGCTACTATGCAACACCGTGTATCACTGTATTTTAACCACCGGGTATTTCAACAGTACTAACGGTAACAACTACGCCGTTATCTTGTAAAAAAGTTATTTCTGTCGCTTTCTATATCCGACAGTTATTCCGTTGTGGGGGCCCACAAATAGCTGCGCCGTCGTACGAATATTCCCCGACAACAAGAATATTCCACGACCAAACGAATATTCCCCAACAACCAGAAAATTTTTGATAACCACTTGCTCATTTTAAAAATGTTTGCACAGTTCACCCATAACTTTCATATTTATCAAAACAACACCTTACTGTTTCGAAATAGTATATAAAGAAAATTAAATCTTTATTCATAAAAGTTGGGGTCTTACAACCTCCCCTCCTTATGAAATTTCGTCCTCGAAATTGACGTACGTACCTGGTATGTCGAAAAGGTGAGGATACCTCGCTTTTATTTCCGATTCCAAGTCCCAGGTCATTTCCTCAATTGCATGGTTTCTCCATAAAACTTTAACTTGAGGTATAATTTTCGAACGTAGGACATGCTCCTTCCTATCCAAGATCTTGACAGGTACCTCCTCGTACGTTAAATCTTCGGCTATCTCGTCTGGTTCTAACTCAATAATGCGGTTTGGATCCTTCACATATTTACGTAACACGGATATGTGAAACACGTTATGAACACGAGACATGCTTGGAGGTAAAGCGAGTCTATAAGCCACATTTCCTATTCGGTCAAGAATCTCAAATGGACCAATGAATCGTGGGTTGAGCTTTCCTCTCTTCCCAAACCTCGTAACTCCCTTCCATGGAGCAATACGTAATAATACATGGTCCCCAACGTTAAATTCCACGTCCTTTCGATGAAGATCCGCATAACTCTTTTGTCGATCTTGTGCTGTTTGTATACGTTGTCGGATTATTTGGATCTTTTCTGTAGTCATACGTACTAACTCTGGTCCCAACAATGTTGCTTCACCCACCTCATCCCAACATACTGGAGAACGACACTTTCTCCCATACAACGCTTCGAATGGAGCTACGCCTATACTTGCCTGATAACTGTTGTTGTAGGAGAATTCCACCAATGGTAAATACTTATCCCAACTCCCTTTGAAGTCTAGAACACAGAGTCTCAATAGATCTTCAAGAGTTTGGATAGTCCTTTCCGATTGTCCGTCTGTTTGAGGATGAAAAGCCGAACTGAATCGTAAATCCGTACCCATAGCTTTCTGCAAACTGATCCAAAATCGTGAAGTAAATCTGGGATCACGATCCGAAACTATGGATACTGGCATGCCATGCAATCTCACAATCTCATTCACGTACATATGAGCAAGACGTTCAAGGGAATAAGTCTCTCGTATCGGCAAGAAATGAGCAGACTTGGTTAATCTATCAACAATAACCCAAATCGCATCTAAGCCTTGAGAAACCTTGGAAAGACCCGTAACGAAATCCATCGTAATGTGTTCCCACTTCCATTTCGGAATCTCCAGTGGTTGCAATGGACCCTTCGGCACTTGATGCTCCGCCTTTACACGTTGATAAGTTAAACATCTCGAGATGAACTCCGCGATCTCTCTCTTCATAGTGCCCCACCAAAATGTATGTCGAAGAGCACGATACATTTTAGTACTCCCAGGATGGATCGCAAACGGTGTGTTGTGTGCCTCCATCATGATTCTATACTTCAAGTCAGAATCGTTAGGAACACAAAGTCTGGAGTTGACTCGAAGTATTCCATCTTCATCGATTCTCGCTTCTGGAATTGCACCTTCTTGCACCTTCTTCTTCATCTTCATTAGCTCCGCATCCGTAGCTTGAGCAGCTTTAACTTTATCAATCAAAGCTGGTTCTACGCGTATACTTGACATCATCGCACTCGTTCCCACATATGATCTTCTACTCAACGCGTCAGCTACCACGTTCGCTTTTCCAGGATGGTATTGGATAGTATGATCGTAATCTTTCAACAGCTTAAGCCAACGTCGTTGCCGCATGTTGAGTTCCTTCTGAGTGAAGAAATATTTAAGGCTCTTATGATCCGTATAAATCTCCACTTTCTCTCCGTACAAGTAATGTCTCCAGATCTTCAACGCGAAAACGACTGCCGCCAACTCTAGATCATGAGTAGGATAATTCCTCTCATATTCTTTGAGTTGTCGCGAGGCATAGGCTATGACTTTCCCATGTTGCATGAGAACACATCCTAACCCTTTGCCCGAAGCATCGCTGTAAATAACAAATCCATCCGAACCAGATGGTATTGTCAGAACAGGTGCCGAAATAAGTCTCCTCTTGAGCTCATGGAAGCTCTTCTCGCATTCCCCGCCCCAAACGAATTTCGTATCTTTCCGAGTCAACTGAGTTAATGGAGTAGCGATTCGAGAAAATCCCTCTACGAACCTCCGATAATAACCAGCTAAGCCCAGAAAGCTTCGTACTTCGGTCACCGACTTAGGTTGCTCCCAGCTTTGTATTGCTTCAATCTTCGCCGGGTCAACAGATACTCCACGTTTCGATACCACGTGCCCAAGAAATGCTACTTTCTAAAGCCAGAACTCGCATTTCTTCAGCTTGGCAAATAGCTTGTTCTCACGAAGCTTTTGAAGTACTAACTTCAAATGGTGTTCATGATCTTCACGGCTTTTAGAATAAATGAGAATGTCATCAATAAAGACAACAACGAATTGATCTAAATACTCCTTAAATACATGGTTCATCATATCCATGAAAGCAGCAGGAGCATCAGTCAATCCAAAAGACATGACTAAGAACTCATAATGCCCGTACCGTGTTCTAAAAGCAGTCTTTGGAATATCCTCAGTTTTAATCTTCAACTGATGATATCCAGAACGAAGATCGATCTTTGAAAAGAATTGCGCTCCTTGCAACTGGTCGAACAGGTCATCAATACGAGGTAACGGATACCTATTCTTGATGGTGACATGGTTCAACTCCCGATAGTCAATACAAAGTCGCATACTCCCGTCTTTCTTCTTTACGAATAAAACAGGAGCACCCCAAGGAGACGTACTAGGACGAATAAAACCGATGTCTAACAACTCTTGTAATTGGATCTTTAATTCCTGAAGTTCAATAGGAGCCATTCGATATGGAGTTTTAGAAATGGGCTTTGTACCGGGCTCAAGGTCAATAAAGAATTCAACTTCACGTTCTGGGGGTAGACCGGAAAGTTCTTCGGGAAATACATCAGGAAACTCATTAACAACGGAAATATCATTCAAATCTGATGTATTCTGATTTAGATCAGTGACATGAGCTAAGAAAGCTTGACATCCGTTTTTCAATAAACGAATAGCCTTGGGATTTGAAATGATATTGACTGATTTTAGTGGTTTGGTGGTTTGAATTCGTACAACAGGTTGATTAGGAATATGAAAACTAACAACCTTACGAAAACAATCAATTTTGGCATGGTAAGTGGTTAACCAGTCAATTCCTAAAATCACGTCAAATGCAAGTATTTTCAAAGATATAAGATCAACAGGTAAGGTAAGGGTACCAATCTGAATCAAGCAAGATTTGTAAACTGTATATGTAACGAAGGTTTCTCCTAACGGAGTTTCAACAGATAAGTTAAAGTCTAATTTATCAGAAGTCAAGTTCAAACGTTGAGCACAAGTAGGTGAAATAAAGGAATGGGTAGCACCGGTATCTAACAAGGTATAAACTTCGCAAGAGTTTACGATCAGCTTACCCGTAATCACCTCGTGTGGATTCCTCGCGTTTTGGGCTGTCACGACAAACGCTCTTCCAGGAATCACCGACTTTGACTTGTCTGCAACCGCCTTTGGAATCACCACCCCCGCTGAACTTGGTTTCGTAACAGGACAATCTCGAGCTATATGTCTTTCTTTTCCACAGTTATAGCATCCTTTAAATTGTTGTGGGCAGTTTGGGCATATATGTCCCTCTTTCCCGCATTTAAAGCATACGACCGGTGGTCGTTCTTCTCCCCTCGAAACAGTTGATGCTGGTGCTGATGTTGACATCTTCGCGTTCTCATTGTTGTACCTTCTCTTCTTGAAATCTCCCCCCGATTCGCTTCTTCTACTATCATGGCCACGATAACCACCGGAGTGGTTACCGCTTCTGTCATACTTTCCTCCTCGCTGGTTGTCATTGCTCCGATGACTGCTGCCACCGGTACGACCTTGGTTGTGGTCCCTCGGTTGAACATAATCATTATCTCGTTCTAATAACTGGGCCCTATTTACTACATCCGAATATAAAAAAAATTTATGAGAAATGAGGTATTGACGTATTTCGGGTTTCAAACCTCTTAGAAACATCCGCGTCATACGTTCCTCATTCTCCACCAAATGAGGTGCAAACCTGGACAGCTCCGCGAACTTAGCCTCGTACTTGGATACCGTCATGTTATTTTGTTCGAGTCTAATAAATTCTACTTCCTTCATATGACGAATACTTTCAGGAAAGTACTTGTCATTGAACAGTTTCTGGAACGCTTCCCAAGACATCTTAAGTGCGGCAGGCTGGGTACGTTTCACAAATTCCCACCAGTAATCTGCCTCTCCACGGAACATAAACGTGGCGAATGGAACCTTCTGTTCCTCTGTACATCCCAAGACATCAAATATCTTGGTAATTTGTTTAATCCACGTCTCTGCCTTTATCGGATCTGGCTTTCCCAGAAACTTTGGTGGTCCCAATTCTTTGAACTGCTTGGCAGTGACAGATCGCGAGTTGTTATTATCGCCACCTATATGTTGCACACGAGTCTCCCTCGTCTGATTTTGCATAAACTGCAAAAAACTTCTAAACATCTCATCGTTTATCATCTAACCAGCGTTATTTTCAGGATGAACATTGCCTTCTTGTTGCACGTTCTCCTGGTTAACGATTAAAGGTGTCTCCACGGTCTCATTCACTTCGTTGTTAACGTTCTCAGCTGCCATTCTCAAATACTGTCATAAAACAAGGGTTAATTAAACAAATTAACATATCACATATTAACCCTATGCTCCGACTGACCAATTAAATACCACATAAGCTTAGGTAGGACACACTAGCGAAGGATTTACTCGTCTCTTCCCTCCTAGTTCTATTCCTCGATCTCCGCCAGAGATCATATCCCTAAGCTCTGATACCAACTGTGATGCCCCCCCAAAATAGGTCCATTCAACCCAACCCATTCTGAGTCGCCAAATACATGGTACAGAATTCAAATACAAACTTTATATCATACGGTCGTGCAAAATACGACCACACAACTGTGAGTCTCAATACAAATATGTAGAAAATATTAAGATTCAAACTAAGTCCTCATTACAATTATTATCACACTATTTATCAGAAATAGTGAGGACTACTACTGCTCTAACTCGGACCATCACTCTGTCCCCCGACTAGTTCCCGCAACATTCTCATTTCCTGAAGAGGACAACAGATGAAAAGGGTGAGCTCAACTAGCTCAGTAAAGAATATTATGACTAAGATAATGGAAAATAAATTATCGTTAGTCTTCAACAAATCAGATAAAATATAATGGACAACCAACTTTAGATCAATATTCGCAGCGGAAATAACAATTCATTAGAAGAGTTAAGCAGAGAATCAAGTCTACTATCTTCTATGATTTAAAAGTCCATCATCAATATTTTATCCCTGTAACATCAATCAATATACATCTCGAATCAAATATTCATCTTTGCACTACAGGCCAAAGATATTCATTTGTATCATCAGTGGTCATATTCATCTCAACACCTGTCATCTTTGCACTACAGGCCAAAGATATTCATCAGGTAATCATTCATCTTTGCTCTACAGGCCAAAGATATTCATCAAGTAATCATTCATCTTTGCTCTACAGGCCAAAGATATTCAGTTACATCACCTTTTAGGACTGAGGATGATGAAAAATATTTTAAAAAAACGAATCCAGTGAGATAAAAGACAAAGACTAAGGATTCGTATTTTAGTATATCCAATTCAAAAATACCTCGTAATAATCAATTATGGAGCAAAATTCAAGAATAGAGCTTAAAACTTGGATACAATCAAAGATAGTAACCTTAACAAGCAATTTGGACAAATAGAAGAAAATTTAATTTTTCCGTGAATAGTGCCGTATACGTGAATAGTAACCTCGACGAAAAAAGTAAGAATTTCAACATAAAATCCATGACAATATTTCTGTATAATGATATTGAAAAGAATAACATTATTTACGAAAGAAAATAACATCCCTTACCTCAAAAGAACAGTATCTCTGACTGGAATATCGGATATAATACCGACGGAAGCTTGTACTGAATACTAATACTCAAAGTATTGAAATACTCACAAAAATACGCTCGATATTATAGAGAGAGAAAACTTCTGATTCTGGTGTGATTTTCAATTCTAACCTAAGCACCCTATTTATAGGAAAAGCTTAGGATGCCAAAGGAGACTAAAATAATAAAATAATATTATTATTTTTAAAATTCTCCAGCCGCCGGCTGCTACCAAAAAAATCATATTTCAACAAAAGTGGGGCCCACCCATTAAATATATATATTTTTTGAAACTTCAATAATTCATAACAAATAGCCCCTTTGTCAGAAAAATACAAATTCTATGTCCTTCCATAGGAAATTTAATTCTCTACAACTTTGCAGAAGAAAGTTTTTCCAAATTCCAAACATAAATTATCCGAAATCCATAAACAGATGATTTCTCACACCAAAATATTGATAAAAACTCATCAGCGCCAATTCCTTCTTTAATATCCACAAAATAAATATTCCTTATCATATAAATCAATAATTAATTATTCACAAATAATATTATAGAACTACAATATTAACAACCAGGTCGTTCCCAGGACAGAGGGGGCCTTCCGATAAGGATTTCTCCTTACTGGCGCTCAATTAAATAACCCCTCCTAGACAGAACTTCCTTAGACATTGTCAATAATGCTATCTAATAATATTATTCAAATAATATGAATTATTGAGTTGATAACGTGAAATACTGTGCAACGACAATTATTGAATCAATACTACAAAATATCAACTGTAGCCATTATTGAATCAATCATAAAAAATAGCAACGTAGCAATTATTGAGTCAATAAAATATCAATGTAACAATTATTGAGTCAATAATATAAAATATCAACGTAGCAATTATTGAGTCAATAATATAAAATATTGAACAGTAATTACTGTAACAATAATTGAGTAATGGCTTCTCACGTAAGACTCAATAATTCGAAATACTGTGCAATACCGTGTGCTACTATGCAACACCGTGTATCACTGTATTTTAACCACCGGGTATTTCAACAGTACTAACTGTAACAACTACGCCGTTATCTTGTAAAAAAGTTATTTCTGTCGCTTTCTATATCCGACAGTTATTCCGTTGTGGGGGCCCACAAATAGCTGCGCCGTCGTACGAATATTCCCCGACAACAAGAATATTCCACGACCAAACGAATATTCCCCAACAACCAGAATATTTTATAACCACTTGCTCATTTTAAAAATGTTTGCACAGTTCACCCCATAACTTTCATATTTATCAAAACAACACCTTACTGTTTCGAAATAGTATATAAAGAAAATTAAATCTTTATTCATAAAAGTTGGGGTCTTACATCATGTAATCTTACGTGTTGCTCCATGGAAAGGAGTTACGATATTCTGAAACAGAGAAAAGCTTAACCCTCGATTTATTGGTCCATTTGAAATCCTCGACCGAGTAGGAACTGTGGCCTACAGATTCGCTTTATAGCCAAACATGTCTCGTGTTCATAACGTTTTTCACATCTCTATGCTACGTAAATATTTGAAAGACCTGAATCACGTTATTGAATTAGAAACATACGAGATAGTAGAGGATTTAACGTATGAGGAAGTACTTGTCAAGATCTTGGATAAAAGGAAACAGATTCTACGCTCAAAGGTTATACCTCAAGTCAAAGTTTTATGGAAAAACCATGATACTGAGAAAATGACATGGGAGTTAGAATCTGAAATGAAATTTAGGTATCCTCACCTCTTCGAACTGTCAGGTACGTCAATTTCGGAGACGAATTTTCATAAGGATGGGAGGTTGTTAGGCTCCAACTTTTTATAAATAAGATTTTTTCCCTAAATAGTAAGGTGTTAAATTAATGAAAGGCTAATGTTATGGGAAATATTTGTAATAAATAGTATATCAGGGAATATTCTTTTTGTCGGAGAATATTCGTACGACGGCGCCATAATAACCAATCATTGGTGGGTTCCACAACGGAATAACTGTTTGATATAGAAAGCGAGAAAAATAACCTTTTTAAAAATTGACAATAGAACTGTTACCATTAACTGTTGAAATACTCGGTGATAAAAGTACAGTAATACGCGTTATTCCACAGTAGCACGCGGTACTCCACAGTAGTACACGATATTGCACAGTATTTCTGATTATTGATTCAATAATTGCTACTGTAGTAGTCACAGTCTTTCATATTATTAATTCAATAATTGCCACAGTAGTTACTGCATAATATTTTATATTATTGGTTCAATAATTGCTACAGTGACAATTGCATAATATTTCAATAATTATCACAGTATCAACTTCACAATATTTCACATTATTGAATTAATAATTGACACAACACAATAACTTGTATTATTTGTTATGATATTATTAGATCAGTTAGCATTATTGATAATGTCTAGAAGTTCTATCGAGGAAAGGGGCTATTTAATTGTGCACCATGTATACGGAAGGCCCCCTCTTTCCTGAGAACGATCTTGTTGTTAGTATTGTGAGTTATAATCAATAATGATTAATTATTGAAGGATTAAAAAAAGTGTTGATCAATTATGTGATGGGATAACCATTAGTAAGTTGTCGACACTCGAAGGAAGAAAGGGTGATATGTGGAGTTTTGCAAGTTTGGTTTGTTCGTGGGACCCATAACTTTATTTAATTTCTTATATGGGACCTTCCATGGGACCCACAGATCATCTAAGAGCCACTTGCCTATTCACATTGCCAAGAGTCACTTTCACCAATAGTACCTGTCTCTTCACATTGTCAAGAGTCACTTTCGCAAATAGTAGTTACCTCTTCAATATTATCAAGAGTCAAGCCAGTTGTTTTCTTCACATTGACAAGAGTCACTTTTGCCAATAGTACTTGCCTTTTCGCATTGCCAAGAGTCACTTACCCCTTCACAAATAGTAACTTGCCTCTTCATATTGCCAAAAGCCAAGCCACTTGCCTCTTCACATTGTCATGGCCAAGCTAAAGTTCTTCTATAAATAGAAGCAAGTATTCTTCATATTTTACTTACAACTGATAAGAGAACGCTATAGAGAGAGAATAAGAGAGAAGGAGAGAAATATTCGAGAAGCAAGCACACACCAACACCACAAATTTCTGTTACTACACTATTGCAACATCTAATCTCTTATTAAGGTAAGGGGTATTATTTTATTTTATACTCGTAAGGGATATCATTTCATTCATACTCTCAAGGGATGTCATATTCTTTCATACTCGTATAGAGTTATCATTTCTTTCATACCCGTAAAGGATTATCATTTTCTTTTATAATACATATTATGGTAAGAGGTTATTATTTGTTTATATCACTTTATCATTAAACGGTGAAAATTTCTGAAATTAGTAGAATATCCTTAATAGTTTGTGCTTAATCTAATATCTTTTCACATGAATCTTCCTATAACGTTTTACACGTTATAGTTGAATTGTGACCCTTATTTATTATATTCTTGAACTCTAATCGAATTTTTGGATATCATGTTGATAATTTGGACATTCTTGGACTCTAGACATATTAAATTATAAATCTCTAATGTTTACTCTTGATCTTATTATTCTTATCATTTATATTCATCCTTTATATCATTGTCATAATTCTCAGACTTAAATTGTGGTAAAAAGTTCTCTTTGACCCGTAGTGCAAAGATGAACTGTTGATTGACATGATTATGACCAGGAACTGTGTCTTGGTATAATCAAAACCTTTGGTGTTACAGACAAAGGCTTGTGGCAAAAGTTCTCTTTGACCCATAGTGCAAAGATGTACTGTTGATTGATATAATCATGATCATTGGTGTTACGAATGAATAGATTTGGCCTATAGTGCAAAGATGAACTGTTGATTTTCGTGATTATGAATAGGAACTATTGATTGGTGTTACAAAGATAAAATATTGATGATGAACTTTTAAAGATAGCAGACATTATGGTTTACTTGACTCTTCTAACGAATTGCTTGTTCCGCTGCAGTTATTGTTGAAAACTTATATTATCTTTAAATCTTTGATTTATCACTGTTGAATGCTAAAGATAATTTATTCTTCATTATCTTAGTCGTGATATTCTTTACTAGGTTATCTGAGCTCACCTTTTTCCTTTTTGTTCCATTATTCTTTTCAGAAAATGAGAGTGCAGCTGAGACTAGCCGGGGAATGGAATGATAGTCTGAGTTAGTGGTTGCCCTCATCATGTTATAAAATAGTATAACAATAATTGTACTGAGGATTTAAAACGTGTGTTTCCGTATTTTATATGGTATTGTAATAATTTGAGTTTGAATATTGTCGTACTATATGCGGTACGTTATTTGTATTGAAACTCACAGTATATGTGTTGTCATATTTTGCACGACAGTATAATAATTTTAAATAAGAAAATTTGGATTTGTAGTATGTATTTTGGCAACTCAAAATGGGATGTGTGAACTTATTTTGGGGGCGTCACTAACAGTATTCTAAACCCCCCTCAATTTTGGTTTACATAGCATAAAACTTAGGCTAATCATTCTTTGTGAGATCGACTCTTACTTACATTATTAGATAAATATTGTTCGCAATAAGAATTTATTTTTGGTTGCACGCTACAACACACCAATAAATAATATAAATATGTAGTATATATAAATAATATAATTTTATTTTATTAAGCGTTGAGAAGTTAAGAAGCACCTACATAGGTGATTTTAACTTTTAGTTTTTTTATGCATTAAGGTGCTTGTACTCGACTTTTAGCTTTTGGTAGTTTTTATATCTAAAAGCTGAAACAAACACCAATCATATAGTTTCTCAGAAGTCAGAAGTTGTCAAAAAAAAAAAAACTGAAACAAACGGGGCATAGATTATTATAAAGTTTTATCTTTTTATTACATAAATTTTTTATTTTAAATTTAACGTCTTAAGACCAAAGATAATAGCTTAGTGATAGAGATTTTTATCTTTACTGTGCAATGCAACATGTTCAAGTATATCCCTCAGCAAAGTCATTAGATTTACATGAAAAAAAGTAACTCCCTTGACCATTTCACCATATTCTCTCTAGGCCCTCTAGGATGCAATGTGTTCTTAGAATTAAATTGTACTAACATAATTGGTTCTTAAAATAAAATAAAAATTACCTCTAACATCTTGTTTGTAGGGCCGATAAAAATATAATATTTCCTATAAATAGTATAAAAAATTACAAAATTCCATAGTAATATATAATGTGACAATTTCACAGATGCCCGGTTGAGTCAATAAATTATATATCCGATTCATTTTAATGCACGATCCATCCATCCCAGTTAAGTTAATAAATGATGTATAAGAGAGTGGGAGGCCCCCTCCCCCCCTCCCCCTCCCCCTCCCCCTTCCCCAAAAATGACTTATTCGGTCGGAAAACACTACTAGATCCTTTACATAAAAATAAGGATAAGAAATAATTTTATTCATCTTTGAATATACACCCAATGAATTATTTGATTCATATTGATGCAATAACAGGAGAACGTTCTTTTTGTTGATATTATGAATCGTACGAAACCTAATACCACTTCCACTGGTAATAAATTAGACTTGGGTGGCAGTATTAATCAATTAATTATCACAAGCACTGAGCTTTCCCAATTTCTCCTCTCCTATCATTTCAAAATTTGAATATTATATTCCCAATTTGGTTCGTTGGACTCAGTCTGGATTATTTATCTATATTATAACGAGTAATGCTACAGACACAAATTATTTTATAAACTACTAGTATGACATACTCCACCTCAGCGTATTGATCAACAAATTACTTCAATGTAGTCTTCGTCCCCACATAAAAAGCTGAGGTAGAGTATGTCACGTCATCAGTTTATAAAATGTTTGTAGAACAGTGTGTGTCTATAAGACTTTTTAAGGAAGTTTAGTGTAATTTGATCACATTTTTTCCTTTTTATTATTTTACTTTTTTGCCATTATAACTTTAAATATATTACTATTTTGTCTTTTTTAATACTAATCTCCTCTAGATTTTATAAAATTTATATTTTATCTCATATAATTTATGCCACTTAAACATAATTTATGCATTGCATTATATATATTCACTGGTCTGCTACCAACTAGTATAGCTCTAACCAACTTATAATAATGAAAGTAAACAAGTGACCTTAGCTAACTTTATTACAATTACTATTCTACCCTTGAACATCTTATCTAAGCTAATTTAGCTGACTCAGATAGATGATCCGGTACATTAACACTTTCTTTCTGCATTGCCAACAACCAACCTGATAACTAGTTCCAATGAAAAAAGTAATCATGGCGGCGCCGGTGGCGAGAAGTTCACCGGCGGCAGTTGTTTTCTACTTTGCTACCATCTTCTCCGGTCTGATTGCCATAGTTGGAGCTCAAACACAAAGAAATGCTACAACAGATCCAACCGAAGGTGCATGCTCTTCAATTTTCTCTCTCCTCCTCTAGTTAATTACAGATGATTAATTATCGACGTTTATAGTATTTACGGTGGTAAAATTTATATATATATATATATATATATAGCCGTGCACCTTCGCCGATGGATTATAGAAACGGTTCACCCGTCGTCATAGACTATGACCCAAAAAAATCTTCGTCATAGGCGGCGGCTGTGTATATATATATATATATATATATATATATATATATATAAATATATATTTGCGGTTTGCTAATTGAATGGCTATATATATATATAATTTTTCAAGGCAGTAATAGATTCCAAAATCTCTTAGATTCAAAGCCTTATGAATAATTATTTTACCATTGAACCAAGAGAGACTTGGTTGAATGACTATATATATATATATATGTATATATATATTTGCGGTTTGCTAATTGAATGGATGAATATTTACTGTCTGTACATTTGTTATGTATCATATCATTCCTGTACGGATGACTAGTTAATGATAATTCGCATAATAATTGTATGAACACTTGTACAGATGTGTATAACTTAAAAAGCAGAGCGGTGAGGGCCGACCGCCTTAGGCCCAAGATTAGAAGGGTCCCAAATTGTTTTTTTTATATAATATATATATATATATATATATATATATATATATATATATATATATAGGATTTTAAATATTTAATTGAAGATTTTGATTTTAAAAATATTAAAAAAAATATCTTTTAATGAATGTATTTTTATATATTTTGTTGTAGTCGAATTCCTTATATATTTTGATGTAGTTGAAATTCTCATATATTTTGTTGGAATCGAACTATTATGTTTTAAGTTCCGGAAAGACACTTTTTTTGTATACAGTTTCTACTTTTTATTTATTTATTTTTATATTTTCTTTTAAATGAAGACAATGTTTCAAAGACAGTCTGATTTTTCATTTTTCGCCCTGCTTAAAAGACATTCATATGAATGTATACCAGTTTATAATTAATCATGCTTATACTAGTTTATTATTATTTATAAATTAATCTGAGGATATAATATAGATTTAATAGTGTCAAGTTAGATTTAGGATTAAGCTTTCATTATTTACAAAATATATCTTCAACCCTCCATGCTAAGCTTTCAAGTTGATGTAAGATAAAGCTGATCTGAGGCTCTTTAATTATTGTCAATGGTTTTGCTGTCAAGTTGATGTAAGGTAAGTTTACTTAGCTTACAAATCGCAAATTAAAACTTTCTTTTATTGTCATAGTAATTAATTAACTTATAACCTGGTCTTAATCCACTTTATGTTATTATCTGATTTTAAATTGTTAATAATAATTTTACTTTTAAAATTATTCAAAATATAAATATATAATAATAAGATAGAACCCAATTTAAATTGATTTGGGACAAGGACGATTCAGATTCATTCTAATTGATTTGGGCGGAAAAGCACAAGGACGTTCAAATTCATTCTAATTTTAATTTTCTATAATCTATCTAACAAAATACAAATGATTTTGAATTTTCCGCTCACTCAATAAATCATCTAAATTTCACTGTCGATGTAGTGTCGGAGGTACGGAACATATAACCCAATTTGAATTGATTTGGACGAAAAAGCATAAGTACAATTCAGATTCATTTCATTTTAATTTTTCGTTACGTAGACACGGACAATTACTAATAAAAAAATACAGTAGCACTGTAACAATCATCGATAATACTTCCAACAATTAAAAAAAATTAAAGTATTTAACATTTTAACATATTCATGTCACTGTATAAATTAAAAATAAAAATGTCTTTATAATTTTAAAATGGATAAAAAGGAAAATCTCTCTCATTTTGAAACAAAGGTGTAACTTGTGGTTGCAGCGAGAATCTTGAATTCCATTTTCCGGCAATGGGGGATTTCGTCATCGATTTCGTCATCAATTTCTGATACCTATCGATGGAACATAACCGGCGAAGTATGCAGTGGAGCTGCCACTGACCAAACCAGCTTTGATGACAAAAGCTATAACCCAGCCCTTAAATGTGACTGTTCTCATGACAATGGCACTACTTGTCGTATTACCCAGCTGTAAGTCATTCAACATATATATTTCTAATCATATGCCACTGCTAAAATCAATAATGTTTGATTAAGTACCCAGGAGAATCTAGTTTTTTATTTATGCTCCTATATCATATTCCATTGCTAAAAGACAAGAACAATAATGGTGGTAAATTATTTCACGCGCCCCATATGTTTGATAAAATGCCCAAGAGGTATTTTTTCAACCTTATTATTATACTGGTGGTATTTAATTTAGTGACAGAATTGATGTGCTGTGGTCGTATGGGCACAACTGGTTGAGTCCAAACTCTTTAGTGGCCTGGAAAGTATGTATATGCGCAGAGTCTCACCATTAGTTTTATTTTCCTAGTATAAGAGCCATTTGTTTATAAAGAATCTTTTTATTTTTTTTGTTGTCTAACTTTCTACTTTGGTAGTTCTCCTATGCCTATGATTTGATTATTTGAATTTCTTAAATGGGGTAGCTTTATGCTTAACCTGATTTTTTTTTTTATTGGCAAGCAGGTGCTCATATAGTTTGTCAGATTTATAAAATAGGTCAAAATCTAGCATATAAAGACATCAAACTCACTAACTCAAAACCAATTGGATATGAGAAAAGTTAGTCCTAAATATTAGATACTAGACATAATTTTTCAAGGTATTCGATTATGCCTATGATTTGATTATTTGAATTAAATGGGGTAGCTGTATGCTCAACCTGAATTTTTTTTATTGGCAAGTAGGTGCTCATTCCTATAGTTTGTCAAATTTATAAAATGAGCCCAAATCTAGCATATAAAGACATCAAACTCAACCAATTGGATATTGAGAAGAGTTGGTCCTAGCCATTATATATTAGACATAATTTTTCAAGGTATTCGATGCGGGACATGTTATATACTCTTAACACAATTGAACTAACATGTCAATAGTCATTACTAATACATATGGGATTAAGCTATAGAATGTAATGCCATTTACGGAGTACTTATTAACTGAAGAGTGAAAAGAATGGGTTAATATTTTGTCGTTTTTAGAGTAGTTTTGAAGGGGACTAATCAGTAATCCCTGTGGCAAAGATAGAGATGACCAGGTGGCAGGTAGACAATTTAATGGTTTGGTTTTGAATGAGCAGTTCAGGACTTGAGATAATGTTTCAAGGACAATAATCAGAATAATACTGCCTCTGTCATTTCCAATGAGCGTCCTACTTTTTATCTCGACCTCTTATCTCTTGCTCTCTCTTTTCCGAATATTAAGTTTTGCATAAGATAAAATAGACATAATCACATAATTTTTGTTCAATAATTATTTTCTAATAATTTTTAGTCTTTAAAGTTTAAAACCGAAAAAAATGTCATATAATGTCTACGTGCGTCTTATACAAATTTTAATATTGGGTAAAATGGTAGGACTCTTTTTTCTGGAAAAAGTGAGTATTACTTACAAAACTGATTTGTTTTCAGGTTTTCTTGATATAGTTAGTTGTGCAATAATATGTCATGTCCTAATTACTTTCCTCCTGATGTCATGCAACAATCATGAGGCCAGTTAATAATTTTACCAACTTCTAAGTGTTTGTGTTGTAATTCTGTAAATTTTGAAACATCAGGAGTTATCATTTCTACACTTCAACTTAAATTGTTTTGTTTGGCCTTCTCATTTAGTCACGTATGATCTTGTCCTCATCCAAGTGATTTTTTTTTGGCAAGAGTCAGTTTCGTACTCCAAGGTCCAAGATAGGAACATATTGCACACTTTCAGGATGGCTATGCAGAAATTTTTTGCTTTCATATTGACAGCCTTTGTTTGTGAAAGTCCACCCATCGTTTTTATGGATCTTGCAGAAGAAATTTGTTTTGGTTGCAGCACACCTCTCCTATAAATAGAGGGGTAACAAATGAGTTCAGTACTAAGCCAAGTGAGTGGAGAACAAGAAGCTCTAGTAAGAGAGCTTTCAGTGAGAAAGTCCAAGTGAGAGAATTTCTCTACTGTTAGTCTGAGGGTTTCGATTAATGTCGAAGAAATAGGGAGCGGTAAAATACAATAGTGTTTTTGAGTTCCTTTGGGTACAAGTTTTTCATCCCAAAGAGGTTTTCTTATATTTTCTCTATTTGGTTGTACCCCAATTTTTGGTCTAAAATTTGAGAGTTGAGAGAGATGTTGTATTCCTTATTTTCAGGTATTGTGGATTCAAAGATTGTCCCGTGTTTATTTACCTCTTATATTTTGAGAGGGTTTTCCACATAAATCTTGGTATCTTTGTGGTGTTGTTTTTCTTTCGTCTTTGGCACAATAAAATATTAATATTGTTAGCTTCTTTAATTTATGCAACCACATTTATTAGGATTGTCCAAAATATCCCAACATTTCCCATTGCAACACTTGAGTTTGCAAGGAAATATATGGCTGCTGAATTTTGGAAAACCTTTGACCTGTTCAATAAGTTACTTAAGGGCATGTTACATTCTTGGACTTGTTATGGCCCAAATCTATGCATGGCTTTTAAGTGCATGTTATGTTCTAGACAGTTTCATGTCTAGTGTTGGGATGTGATTATTTGAGTATAGCCAAGGTGTAGCCCATTTTATTTAATGGACCGGGTTTGGTGTTGGCCCATATACATTTATTTTGACAGCTTGCTCGGATGGTGGGAGAGTCCTTATTAAACTAAGATTATGCTCCCTTATTTGGGGGGATTGCAGTTATAAGGTGATTCTAAAAAGGATTCCTACTCTTAATTGGATTCGGGTGGACATGACATCTATAAATACAACAATAAGCTAGGGTTTGGAGGAGGACAATATATGATACGATATACATCACAAGATATCATACAACATACAATACAATTACAATTACATACAATACAAATACACAATTTGTACTCTCCTTATTATTATAGTGGATTTCTCTCTCTCCGTGGTTTTTTTCCAATTGGGTTTCCACGCAAATTCTTGTGTTCATATTTCATATCTCTTTGTTTATGTTTATGTGAGTGTATTTCGTGAGTTTGATTTCACAACAATACAATCAACCGTTAGCGTGATTTTGGCCTGCTATTTTGGTGATTTCGTCAGGCGTACAAAATCAGGCGTTAACATTGGCGCCGTCTGTGGGAAAGTTTTAATGTCATTAAAATCACTGATTCATCAAGAAAGAGAGCTAACCCATAAACAAACTCTTATGAAGGAGCAAAGAATAGAGCATACACATATGATATCATCTGCTGAAAAGCAAACTTCTATCACACAAGCTGGACAATTGGGTCAACAAAGAAACTATCCTAGGTTGCGTGGTGTACATTCTTGTATATCTGGTTCAGCGAATGAGGAGCAGAACGCATATATGCTGCAACAAGATGAGGTTGCAGCACAGCATCAGCCAGAGCAAATTATGGCAACATTGTTGCTAACGAAAGGGAAAAAATCTGAACTCCCAACTACCCGAGCAGCAAATAAACTCTCAGATTCAATTACAGCAACAACAGCAAAATATATTACAACAAGACATGCTGCTAAGGCACCAAACATCAGACTCGTTCCAGCAACAGCATGCAATTAAGCAGGAAAAACAGTTATCGCAGTCAGCAATTTCCTTTCCGGCAGGATCATCAAATTTTGCATCTAGTGGACAAAAAATTACTTGCAGAACGTTTGGGATTTCAATTCTTTCCAAAAAGATGGACAGACACAGAGGCGGAGACCGCTATGGCAACCCAGATTCGCACCACTTCAGGCAGCCCAGAGCCCCTTCTCGTTCTGCCGATGATGACCCCACCGTGAACTACCACCACAACCGTCGTAGCCCTCCTACCAATTACCACCAACCCAGATTCTCCAGTGGTGGTCGCGACAACCGTTCTTTTGACAGTCCGTCTCGCTTCCCTCTAGGCGGTGGTGGTGGGTTCCATCCAATGGGCAGCGGTGGTGGAGATCGCGGTGGGCTCAATTCCAATCACCAGATTCTTCTCACCGGGCAGAAATGAGGGTTTCCATTCTCTGGTCGTGGAGGCTTTCCAGACCATCTTGATGGAGGTAGTTTTGCCAAGCTTTTTGTCGGTTCTGTTCCGAGGACAGCCACTGAAGAGGAAATCCGGCCCATGTTTGAGGAACATGGACTTGTTTTAGAGGTTGCGTTGGTCAAAGATAAAAGAACTGGGCAGTAGCAAGGTCATGCCCGTGTGAATGCCTTCTAATAAAGAAAACAGGACTTAAAAGAAAGGGTGTTGTAGCCGGTTTACCAAACCCGAAGAAGCAGAGTCCACTCATTATTATGATGTTTATCTTCACTTCGGCATGCTAAAATAAATTTACAATGGACTCGGACTGCTTCGGCACTTGGACCGACTTTCAAACTACCTCGGCTTCAGCATATTCAAATTTAAAAATTGTGTTGATCCTAACAACACACTTTAGCCTATCACAAAGCAGGAACTACACCTCAACCAAATTTTGGCGTTATAAGGTCGGATGGTGTTATAAGGTCGGATCTTTCGGGAAGACTTAGTTCTTCCGAAAGGAAGCCTCCCATTGGGGTCGAGACGACAATTATGGCGGTACAAGGTCGGATGATGTTATAAGGTCGGATAAAAGCCTCCCAACGGGTTGGGAAGACAACTTTGGCGTTATAAGGTTGGATGGTGTTATAAGGTCGGACAAAATTCTCTCATCGGGTTGGGAAGGAAATTTTGGCGTTATAAGGTCGGACAAAATCCTCCCATCGGGTTGGGAAGGAAATGTTGGCGTTATAAGGTCAGATGGTGTTATAAGGTCGGACAAAATCCTCTCATCGGGTTGGGAAGGAAATTTTGGCGTTATAAGGTCGGATGGTGTTATAAGGTCGGACAAAATCCTCCCATCGAGTTGGGAAGGAAATGTTGGCGTTATAAGGTCAGATGGTGTTATAAGGTCGGACAAAATCCTCCTGCCGGAGTGGGAAGGCAATTTTGGCGTTATAAGGTTGTTCAGCTCCTCGAAGCGAACACGAATTCAGCTCTGCGAAGCGAATTCGACATTCCAAAAGTGTTCAGCTCCTCGAAGCGAACCCTAGTTCAGCTCTGCGAAGCGAACTCGTCATCTCAAAAAGTGTTCAACTCCTCGAAGCGAACTCGAGTTTAGCTCTGCGAAGCGAATTCGACATTCCAAAAGTGTTCAGCTCCTCGAAGTGAACCTGAGTTCAGCTCTGCGAAGCGAACTCGTCATTTTTAAAGTGTTCAGCTCCTCGAAGCGAACCCGAGTTCAGTTCTTCGAAGCGAACTCGTCATTTGTTTAGAGTTCAGTTCTTCGAAGCGATCTCGTCATTTATTAAGCGTGCGATTCAGTCAGCTCATCGGATATGTTTGGATTCAGTCAGCTCAGACGATTCTTGATACTCTTCGATAATTTTCTGCTTGGATGATGTAATAAGGATGGCGCCCTTCGATTGTGATAAGGTTGGTTCTTTGGTCTTCGGTTCTGATATATGTTCGGCGTATGATGTTTGGGTATGACAATTCAACTTCGGCGAATGCGGATCTCTTGTTGGCATAAATTTATATACTCTCTTATTTTAAGTTCTTTATAAATAAGAGACTGGAGGGCAATGTTGGGATGTGATTATTTGAGTATAGTCAAGGTGTAGCCCAATTTATTTAATGGACCGGGTTTGGTGTTGGCCCATGTACATTTGTTTTGACAGCTTGCTCGGATGGTGGGAGAGTCCTTATTAACTAAGATTATGTTCCCTTATTTGGGGGGATTGCAGTTATAAGGTGATTCTAAAAAGGATTCCTACTCCTAATTGGATTCGGGTGGACATGACATCTATAAATACAGCAATAAGCTAGGGTTTGGAAGAGGACAATATATGATACGATATACATCACAAGATATCATACAACATACAATACAATTACATACAACACAAATACACAATTTGTACTCTTCTTATTATTATAGTGAATTTCTCTCTCTCCGTGGTTTTTCCTCAATTGGGTTTCCACGTAAATTCTTGTGTTCATATTTTATATCTCTTTGTTTATGTTTATGTGAGTGTATTTCGTGAGTTTGATTTCACAACAATACAATCAACTGTTATCACGATTTTGGCCTGCTGTTTTGGTGATTTCGTCAGGCGTACAAAATCAGGCGTTAACATCTAGGTTTCAAGCTTTTTTGGCCCTGGTTTTATGACTTTATCTTCATTAAAAAGTACTTGAACATCCACAATGTTCTTTCTTGTTAGAAGTGATTGGGATTAATCCAAATTTAGCAGTGTGAAGTTTTATGTAGTAGTCTTTTTGGTTGTGAACATCCCAAGTCTTATATAAATTTCCTTCTATAATTTTATCTAAAAAAGAATTCTTCATGTGGAGTTTCCTTGAACATCCTTAATTTGCTAACGCTCATGGCTTGCGAGTTATTCTTTTGACAGGAAGGTTTATGCATTGGATGTTGTAGGCGTCATCCCAGATGAGCTATGGAATTTGACTTTCCTCACCAATCTGTATGGTTTCTAAGCTGATAATATTTAGTTAAAGGCATTAACGATTTCTTTTACGTCTTCTGGTCTATTAGTCAGCTATAGTTGCAGTGCATAGACTATAAAACTGAATATTAACAAAGCAAATTTTCTAAATCATTGCCCATATTCCCCCATTGGTCCACTAACAATTCTTTTTTGTAAATATTTCTAATTTTTGTTCCTATATATAAACTGCAGGAATTTGGGCCAAAACTACTTGAGAGGTCCTCTATCTGCATCCATTGGCAATTTAGCTCGCATGCAGTACCTGTAAGCCCATCTTTTTCTGATATATAACTTATGTTTAAGTGTTTTTTATTTTATATTATATTTACTATTCTATCAAACTGATATTATTTTGTTGTCTTTAGGAGCTTGGGCATCAATGCATTGTCAGGGGAGCTTCCGAAGGAACTAGGGAAGCTTACGGACTTGAGATCCCTGTATGTTATTAACTTGTAGCATTTTGATGTTTGATTCTCTATTAACTGCAAGGGTATTTTATACTGTGTGTTTTGTGAGAGTATATTATTATTAGAACTCCAAGTATGCTTAGTGCCTATACATACTTGGCCACTACTCAACCTGTAGCCTACATAATATAAGGGTTTAGTACTCTTTGTAATAAAACAACAACAATATTCAATATATCTATTTTATCTCTAATATGGTATCATACATAATATAAGGGTTTAGTACTCTTTGTAATAAAACAACAACAATATTCAATATATCTATTTTATCTCTAATATGGTATCAGAGCTAGTTTGATCTTAGGAGGCCAACTAGAAGTTTTGCTTTCGCCGTCGACAACACATATCCGATGACGGGTATCTTTTCTTCTTACAGTTCTTTTATAGTTTTTTTAGAGAAAACAAAATAAAAATTCATGGTCGTTGTTTGTTTTTGTGGTGAAACAAAAATGGTTTGTCCTTAGTAGTTATTTCTCTTGTTGAATATGTAAATGGTTGGTTGATTGGAATGTAAGGATTGCATGGAGCCGAGATTTCAGGAAGGAGCGTGTCCTTTGATTTTTTGGGAGGCTAGAGAGTCTTCCTTTGTTGAGGAAGGTAAGGAGTCCTTTGTAGTTGTTTTTGAGGGATAGATTCCTTCACATTTGTTGTGGGAGATGAGTGTTCTCCGTTATTGTCGGCACATGATATCCTCGGAAAGTGGATGGGTGAAGGTATTGAGGGTGAGAAATCTAATTTTGAACGTAAAAAATAAAATAAAAAAAATCCATGCAAATTCTGGTATAAAAAAAAAGTCCTGTGTTGAGGATAAAATAATTTTATGGTATGGTTGGTTTGAGTCTTTTTAGGATTATGTCATGTAACAAGATTGTAAGTTGTGATATAAGACTTCCAACTTGAGGGGGAGTGTTAGTATATTATTATTAGAACTTGGTGCACCAAGTATGGCTAGGTGCCCACACATACTTGGCCACTACTAACTTGTAGCCTATATATAAGGCTTTAATACTCTTTGTAATAAAACAATAACAATATTCAATACATCTATTTTATCTCTAACATGTTTAAATGTGTCTTTCTTGTTCATATTGCAGGTCTTTTAGCACAAACAACTTCTCTGGCCCTTTGCCATCTGAGCTTGGGAGTTTAAGCAAAGTTAGATCAAATGTAAGTGCCTACTTCAATCTCTATAAAAAGTGTGCTCCCACATGGTTTAAGAAATCAGTCCAAATACTTGCATAAAACTAGAGATGAGTCTCATGATACCATCCTGTTATGGCCTTACAAGGGTTGGGAAGGAATTTTCACTTGTGTGGGGGGCTGTTATGGCACACTACAATTTCTTGATAGGTGACAATACACCGCGTGATCTTGCTTTTTGCACTTGAAAGTTATAAACGGTGTTTAACTTTTTACAGGAATTTGTAGAAGAACAAATCTTTATATTAGTCTCCGTAACTTTACCAATGAGTAACCAATGAGTGTCAAGCTCAAACAATGAACAAATGATCTGATGAACTCTGAATGAATTGAATCAAATTAGGAAAGTTAGTTTGCTTAATTCGTACCATATTTGCTGGAGCCTGGTGGGGTTATATTCCTTCGAGTTGTAGGATTAATCTACTTAACACAGAAGTAATTATTTTTAAGTGTTACTTGCAACATTCATATCTATACCATTTGAGAGAATGGTGAAACAAAGAAGCATTCATGCATTTTAATATCTTTCTCACATTTGTAAGGTATGACATATCATTCAAATGACTCCAAATGATAAATGACTCCAAATGTAGTAAGCTGGAGCCCTCCACTTGGAACAAATTTTGCTCCATTTATTAACCTTCACAAATAGTATCACCACCCCAATCCCCATGATACTGAGACATTATCTGTTACCAGGAGTTCAACCTTGATTTCTCATCTTGGGCAGCACTTGGTATTGATTTTCCAAATGGTCATCTAAAACTCAGTAACGAACTACAATGCCTTTTATTCTACTAAAAAGTAATGATTTCTGTAACTCAGTTTTATTATATATTTTAATTAACTTCCCTGAAGACTTTGCAGATGCGGAACCCCTCATAACCTTGGCCTTCACACATTGATTGTTATCTAAAGAGATTTTTCATTCAGGCCATATACTCTAAAAACTGGTGAAAAGGGGAAGACATTCAGAATAGCATAGCGTTAATTTTAGTTCTAGATTCCGAGCCATAAGCATACTGTTAAAGCTGAATAGATAATTTGATTGAATGATAATTCTCTATTATATAGGTTGATATATATATATATATATATACACAAGTATCCTAATTACAGTTATGGTAATTCCTAAATTACAATAATGTGTACACACTGATTATAGAAACTACAATCATGGAATATCTTGTAACACTCCCCTCAAGTTGGTGTATAGATGTCTCGCATACCCAACTTGAAACATAAAGGATGAAACATCTTACTACCAAGACCTTTAGTCAAAATATCAATAAACGGATGTTCTGTTTTGACGAAAGGTAAGCAAATAATGCCACTAGTTAACTTTTCTTTGATGAAGTGCTTGTCAATCTTAATGTGCTTTGTTCTATCGTGCTGTACTGGGTCGTTTGCAATACTAATAACTGCCTTATTATCACAAAATAACTGCATAGGCCTTTTAGTTGTAACACCCAAATCTTTTTCTAGCAAAGTTCTAAGCCATATTATTTCACATATACCCAAGGCGATAGCTCGATATTCAGCCTTAGCACTGGATCTTGTCACCACATAATGTTTCTTACTGCTCCAAGTTACAAGATTGCCTCCAACAAATGAACAGTAACCTGACATAGAACGGCGATCCTCTATAGAGCCAGCCCAATCTGAGTTAGAAAAAGCTTCAACTCTCATATGACAATGTGGTGCGAACAATAAACCTTTTTCAGAGGAGACTTGAGATACCTCAGAATTCTGTAAACATTTTTCATGTGACAATGTCGAGGGTCATGCATATACTGACTCACTATTCCCACAACATAAGATATATCAGGTCTAATATCAGAAAGGTATATCAATCGTCCCACCAAACGTTGATATCTTTCTCTATCAACCGTAGGTCCTGTGCCACCTACTAGATGATTAACTTCAATAGGAGAATCAGGCTTATATCCCAACATGTCAGTTTCTGTTAAAAGATCAAGAACACACTTTCTTTGAGATAGAAAAATCCCACTGGGAGATCTTGCAGCTTCAATACCAAGGAAATATTTAAAGGACCAAGATCTTTGATCTCAAACTCTTTGGCCAAACTCGCTTTGAGATTAACTATCTCTTCTCTATTATCCCTTGTCACCACAATGTCATCAATATAAACAATAAGAATGGTAATCTTACCTTTTATCTGTTTGACAAATAGAGTATGATCTGCTCGACTCTGCTTGTACCCAAATCTTATTATTGCTTTGTGGAATCTACCAAACCAGACTCTGGTAGATTGCTTCAAACCATATAAAACCTTTCGCAGTTTACAAATCTTACTCTTGGTGACAAATGAAGCAAAACCAGAGGGTATTTCCATGTATACTTCATTCTCCAAGTCACCATGAAGGAATGCATTTTTCACATCCAATTGTTGAATATCCTAACCGAAGTTTGCTGCACATGAGAGATTATGGTACGAACAAAGTTCATTTTCGTCACAGGAGCAAATGTCTCCTGGTAATCAATTTTATGGGTTTGAGTATACCCTTTTGCAACTAGCCTGGCTTTGAGTCTCTCAACTGTCCCATTTGGCTTCTGTTTGACTGTATATACCCATTTGTAACCAATTGATTTTTTTTCATAAGGAAGAGAAACTAGTTCCCATGTATCATTTTTTTAGGGTATTTGTTTCCTTTATCATAGTCTGTTTCCAATTCTCATCACTAATTGCTTTCTCTCCACGCTTGAGTTACAGATATTGAAGAAATGAAAAAACAAAGGAGTGATAGGATGTAAATAATTTATTATAGGCTAAAAAATTAGAGATAGGATGTTGAGTACAACTTCTAACCCTTTTTCTAATAGCAATAGGAATGTTAGTATCATCAGAAGAACAATTGGGATTAGAATTCTCACCATTAGCATTATCAAGACTAGGTTCTGAGCAGGGTTGGTGTAGTGGTGCAGAAATGGTGACCTTATTCTTGCCTCTTCGAACATAGGTTCTCAACTCAGGCTCATTCTATCATATGACTCTTGTAACTGTAACTCCCCCTGTGTAGAATTTATGAGAAACAACAGGAACAAGAGAAGATGGTATAATAGAACTTGTAATGCCAGCCTCAGGAGGAAGCTTCTCCTCATCAATAATATCCTCCCCCTGAGGAGAAGGTGAAGAAGAATAAAAATGTTCCAATTCTCAAAAATTTACATCCTGAGTGACAAATAATTTGTGTGAAGGAGGATGATAACATTTATAACATTTTTGGGTTGGAGAATAACCAATAAAAACACACCGAAGAGACTTGGGATCTAATTTTTCTCGAGTGCGAGCTTTATCATGAACATATCACACACAACCAAAAACTCGAAGCGAAGGAGAAGGACTTGTCGTGTGTTGGAGAAAAAAGATTGGACTTTTGTTCTCAAGAATTCTAGAAGGAAATCGATTTATCAAAAATACAGCAGTCAGAACAGCATCTCCCCATAGAAATTTAGGGTTGTTCATGGTGAACATAAGAGTGCGAGCTACCTCTAGTAAGTGTCGATTTTTTCTTTCCACTACTTCATTTTGTTCTGGAGTTTTGACAGAGGAGGTTTGAAGAATAATGCTATGCTGAGAGAGGTAAGATGCAAAAGCATTATTATTATTATATTCGCGACCATTATCACTATGGAGAATCTTTACTTTAGCTTCAAATTGGGGTTGAATCATTTTATGAAATTCTTGAAAAAATTAAACCTCATCTTTGAAACGAAGAAGATAAGTCCAAGTGACACGAGAATGACAATCAATAAAGTTAACAAATCATCTATAACCAGAACAGGAAACAACCCGAGAGGGTCCCCACACATCAGTATGCATAATAGCAAAAGATTCAGAATGTCGACTGTTAATAGCAGAATAAACAGAATGTTTGTGTTTTCCCAATTCACATGGTTCACAAAAACTGAGTTTTATTACATTGTTTGACTAAAGATGGAAACAAAGACTAATATGAAAAAAGAGGGATGTCCCAAACGTCGATGCCATTGATAGAGAGAAGTCAGGTTGGAGTCAGAAGTAGAGTAAAGAGCCTGAGTAGGGAACATATTAGATGAGGGAACATCTAAATAATAGAGACCACCAACTGCACTACTATTGCCAATCTTCTGCCCCGTCACCAAGTCCTGAAAAATACAATGAGATAGGAAAAAATGTTACGGAACAGTGTAAGGATTCAGAAATACTGTTGAACAGATAACAAATTTGCAGTAAATGAGGGAATATGAAGAGCAGATGATAATGTCAATGAAGGAGTACAAACTACAGAGTCTCTCCCAGAGATAGAAGAGAGGGAATCATCAGCTACGCGAACATTGTCTTTTCCAGAACAAAGCGTGTATGAAGTAAAGAGGATGAAGGATCCGGTCATATGCTCAAAAGCACCCATGTCAATGATCCAACCAGGGCAAGTTGATGAAACATTAAAAGACAAGAATATATACCTGACTGAGCATAATGAAAGAAAGTAGATTTGGAATAAAATTTCGAAAAGCTGAGATTTCCTCAAGAGTGAGTGCAGTAGTAGTGTTTGAAGCACTAGATGTATCAACAGGAGGTGTTGTAATAGTCAAATAGGCCTGAGATTCACGTCCACGACCACTACCAAACCTTCCCCTTTGCACTTTAGGACATCCATGAAGCTTGAAACAGCGATCCCTGGTATGATTATTTCCCCCACAGTAATCACATTCACGGGATTCCTTCTTAACAGGAGACTGAATGGTGGTGCCAAACTTAGGATACAAAGCAACCATGACTGATCGGTCAACAGAATTTAGAACAATCACCCTGACGCCTACTTTCCTCTTGTTGGACTCGAGCATGAGCCTTCTCGCAGTGATGGAAAAGGTGTCTGACCAATCAACTGTGCTCGAACTTTATCAAATTCTATATTCAAACCTGCCAAGAAATCCACAACTCTATCTGCACTAACAAACTTTTGATTAACAGCTGCATCTTTCAGACATTTGGCTGAAAAAACCCGATAATGATCAAGCTTCTACCAAAGAGCATTAATTTTTGCAAAATACTGAGCCACAATCCTCTCCCCTTGACTTAGGTCACGGATTCTCTTACAAATGTCATATGCCTTAGACATATCACCAGAAACAGAGAAAGTTTGAGAGATAGCCTCCCAAAGCTCATAGGCAGTGTCTAAGAACATGTAACTTCTCCGCATACTAGGTTCCATGGAATTAAAAATCCACGTTTTCACCATGGAATTATCAGATTTTCATTCTTCTTGGGCCAGACCCGGTTTCTCAGGCATAGTGGTTGTTCCATTGATGAAGTGTTGCATACGATTGACCTCAATTGACATGCGGCATACTTGAGACCATGCTAAATAGTTGGTTCCATCCAGTTTAAAAGGGTTGAGAGTCAATGTTGAATTAAGAGTACGACTCCGAAACAAGCCTTGTTGTTCCATTTCACTGTTCTGAACCTCCCTACTAGCACCACTTTATTCCGCCATATAACAGGTAGATACAATATATCCAAGGAGAATAACCTTTCCAAAGGATATCACTAATTGCACTACAGAATTTAGGCAGAAGAAACACAGTGATCAAGCCGAACCCACAAAACCAGTATAATCCCAAAAACCCGGTGAAACACAGTGAAGATAGCTACTGATCAAAATAAAACTAATTAAACCTAAATCAAACACCACAAAACTACTGTAGATAGCAAGAGGGGGGAGAGACGAACACTATGGGAAAAGTCGCTTCATCAGAAGTTTGTCAAGAAGGCACACTTACGGATGAAAGTGGTGCGTGGCGTCGACCTGCCGTGCGTGTGGTGGCGCTTGGGGGCGCGTGTGGCAATGGGTCAGAGGTTGGAAGCTCCTATGGTGGTCGCCTGACTCTGGGTAATTCCAATTATAGTCTCAATTCCTTCATACAAATTCGTTCAACTAGGTTTTTGAGAAAAAAATAAGAAAAGCAACGAGAAGAAACTAAGGAAGAACTTGTCTGTTTAAGGACCATGCGTTGATACCATGTTAAAACTGAATAGATTATTTCATTGAATGATAATTCTCTATTACATAGGTTTATATATATATATATATATATATATATATATATATATATAAGTATCCTAATTACAGTTATGGTAATTCCTGAATTACAGTAATGTGTAAACACTGATTATGGAAACTACAATCATGAAATATCTTCATTTAATTAATCTCATATAGAAAGATTGATAGAACTATGTCCAGAATACGTCAACTGTGTTAACTAATACCCACTTATTACAGAATGTCTTTAAATTAGTAAAAACATTCTGAAAAAGATTAACAGAATTATATCGACAATATGCCAACTGTTTTGAATTGTACTTATGTGTTACTAATTATCTTTGAATTAGCATGTATCACTAATTATCTTTGAATTAGCAAAAATCATTTGAGAAGACCTCTATGGACTTCGCTAGTTTACATATACCATAAACATCATTAAATGGACATATAATTATGGTGGTTTTGGAAGATAACCTCGTTGGATGTATTACATGACAAAAATTAAGATAATTTTTTTTATTGCTATGGATACTTATTTTATCAATATTTAATATCTCTAATTAATAAATGTAAACCATTTGTGTGGTAGAAGTAAAAGGTTTAGGTTATCTGTACTTAGCAACTAGCTGATATAGTCACTTATGTCACAGGGGTCTGCCCTGCAAAAATTTGATACCAGTGAATGATTAAACTGTATATCACTTTTTATCATCCATTTTAGTATGACTTCAGATTTATTATATCTATTACTATCTCATAGTTCATGACCATTTTCCCATGGATATTATTGTATCCTCAATTAAGTATAAACACGGGCACCAAGACTAGATGTATCTTCTGCTTAAAATAGAACACTCTTTCTGTAAAATCTGCATTATCAACATGATAAGTACAAAATTCTGTCATATATATACTTCTCTATGTAGTGCTTGCTTTCCATTGATCTTACGGTTGTTTATTCGTCCTGCCCGTTTTGTGGGTTGCCATGACTCATGGTCATCCTCAATTGTTTAGTAAGAGAAAATTTTGAATTATAAGTAGCATCAAGTAAAAAAAATGCATTGTAGCATTGTTTTCATTAATATTGTTCACCTTGTCAGTTACTTTGATAGTTCCGGAGTGAGTGGTGGAATACCTCAAACATTTGCTAATCTACAAAACCTGGCTACAGTGTAAGATCTTTCAGACATATTTCTTGATATAATCTGAGCCGAATTAGGATAACTATTAATTTCAAATGATTTGTTTACTTTGATCTAATTTAATGAGAGGAACTACCGGGGATCTCAGGTGGGCTTCTGACAACGACCTCACAGGAAGGATACCCGACTTCATTGGGACTTGGTCAAAGCTTACTGTTCTGTAAGACAATACCATACTTTGCTTTCTTCTCATTTTAGTTAAACCATTTTGGAATTTAACAAATTCAAGTTTAAATTATAATCTCAATGTGAAGGATATAATATGTAAATTTTATACATAATAGTATGGCATACTCAATGTTAAGCTGTATCTTGCTATTCCTTTAGGAGGTTTCAAGGGAACTCTTTTGAAGGTCCCATACCAACTACACTTTCCAATTTGACCTCATTGACAGACTTGTAAGTCTTAGCTCTTTCAGTTTTTTGAATTGCTTTGGAAATTTGTTTGTAGGTTCTGCTTTTCCTTATTTGGTAAATGATAATATCTTTTTGTAATGTACTGTGCAGGAGAATTAGTGATTTATCTAATGGGAGCTCTTCACTGGAATTCATTAAAGATATGAAATCTCTGACCACCTTGTAAGGAAATTTCGTTGTAGTTCCTAATGTATATGCTATTCACTGTAATTCAATGCATAATTATTTTCTAAATTTTCCAGTTTCTCGTCTAAAAGGTCTACTATGATAAATACGTTCTTTTATTTTTTCTTCTGCAGGATTTTGCGGAATAACAATATTCTGGTTCTATCCCTTCCAACATTGGAGAATATCAAAGTTTGTCTCAATTGTAAGTTATTCTTGTTGGTAGTTGATTCTTCATACTCAAATCAGGACCTGCAAGTTTCAAGTGGAAGTTGGGTTATGTCCTGCTCATTTATATCTTAGATTTTCCAATCAGCAATCTAAAACCTGAAAGTAAACCACAACACAGACCCCTTTAATTAGCGGGCCAATACTATAAGTTTCTGATTGTTATTTTATTTTATTTTTAATATTTGATATTATCAGCCAATAAATGTTACTTTTTATTTCTCTTACAACCATGATGTTCTTTTTTCAGAGATTTGAGCTTCAACAATTTGACTGGACAGATTCCAAACTCGCTGTTCAATTTGAGTTCACTTTCTTACTTGTAATAAACATCTGTTATTTTTCAAATGTACATTGCATGAACTTAATCAATCAATAATGTTACTCAATTCAATGGTCTGTACATTTAATATGTCCATTTAGAATTGAAGTGTGTATTCGTTTGTTTTTTTCTTTTCTTTTTGTCAGGTTTCTTGGAAACAATAGGTTAACTGGCATCCTGCCTACTCAAAAGAGTGCACTGCTCCTCAATATGTGAGTACATCTTATAAAACTATTCGTGGATCTGTTTAAGAGTATGGAATTGGTGGCATTGAGTAATTAGTTTCAGTATTTCAGTAGCTCATTCTTGTGCTGACACAAGGCTTCTCAAATTTCATGTTAATCTAATTTTATAGAACGATATTTTATATAACTCCAAGGGTGAGACACATGTTATACACTTAACTCTATGCAGTATAATGTGGAAACATGCTACAATTTACGAGGGAAGGACATTTATGTCTGTTAGTGAGCTGGTGTGTGGGATGGTAAACTCTAGAAATCAGTTATACTCAGAAGATATGAGTGATGAACTTTCTACTCCTTAGGAAAAGGAAGGCCTCTTTCCGTTAAATTGGTTGGTATAATTTGAAGGGTAGGATGAAGAATTAGGAAGGGTTTCACTCTCCTTTTTGGTAGCAAAGGAAAGATAAAGGGTTTGTTATGAGTATATTTTACCATTATATCCTTATTATATAGAGATGCATATTAGGTAATATTATTTGTTGAAGATATATATGTAAATTGAGGTCCCCACCTAAAAAATGTGAGGCCAGTTGGAGATCCAAAATCGTGCATCTCCTATTATGATTTTGAATGGGATAAAGTGAAATGTCTTATCATAAGGCCTTTAATATCTTCCCCATTTCCTTGTATTTTTCACCCAATTTGGGAGGATGAAAATAGTGAGTCCATATAGAAACCCTAGCCATCGACTTTTCCCTTCCATCCCTTCTATCATAGTAGTTCTTTGTTATACTCTATAGTTCTAATTTTTATCTTTCTACTTGTTTCAAATACTATTTATCATATTTTGCAATGTGTATTCAATTTTAGGATTCAATTCACAATATGATTCAGGATAGATTCATGATTCACATTAAGATTCACGACTTAACAACAACGGTATAATCTAGAAATAAGTTATGGTCCCTTTGGCTTAAGGGATGGAAAGATACGAGTGATGAACTTTCTCGTGCTTAGGAAGAGGAAGGTCTCTTTCCATTAGATTGTTGGTATAATTCAAAGAAAAGGATTAAAAACTAGTGTCACTCTCCTTTATTTGCTAGCATGGAAGGAAGGAAAGGTAGAAGGATTACTATGACTATATTTTACGATCAAAACTTTTCCCCATTTCCCTTCTATTCTCCACCCTCTTTTGGGAGGATAAAAATGGTGGCCAGATAGAAAACCTAGTAACTACTTTTGACTTCCATCAAGTTTTTCCTCCCAAGACACAAAAAAAATTCTTGTATCCCTCCAATTTTCCACCCTCCTTTTCCCATCATACCAAATGTAGCATGAAGCTTTTTATGATCTTTTTATCTACATTATGTTTGGAAACATTTATAACCTGAATGATTTGTGGAGCCCTATTTCATATTCTATAAGATAGAAGAGAAAAGGTGAAGGTATATTGTAAATTCAACCAAGTATTTCCACCTCTAATACTGTTACATACTTACATTAAAGGTTGCCAACTTGCCATGCACTCTTGTAGTAATATAATCATAATCTAGTTATTATATTTCGTGATAATTTTGAGGCACTCCCTATTCCAGTCAAGCATGTGTTGTAAGAATATATATTTGTTTCGGTCATTAAGAATTCATTACTATGTGATTACTTGGGTATGTTATAAAAATGGAATGATGCTAATATTCCAAGCAAATGTGATATGTAATTAGTAAAATGTAGAGCTTAAGTAGATGTAAAGATATGGATGAAACTTATCTTGATGATTGCATTGACTTAGCTTTAAAGTCTTTAGTGCATAAAATTTTGTTTATCTAGTACACACCCTAACGACATGTTTGTGAGTTTATTCTGAGTGGAGGGGAAGAGAAAGATGGAACTTTATTTCTAATTTTTTGGAAAGAAGTCTCCAACTTTCCCTTCTCTTCCCTTCTCTTCCCTTCCTTTTTTTATTTGCTTGATAAGGGTATCCCTCCCGGGGAGATCTTAAGGGCGCACCCTCCACATCAGCCTAGTGCATTTAGGAGAAGTCTCCTGGGTGCTGGCCTCAAGGTTCAAACTTAGGAAGTTAAGTTAGTAAACCTTCTTGACCACCAGGTCAAGCCCTTTTTATCAAAAAAAACTTACAAACAGGCTGTAATGGCAGTAGCAGCGGGTTCCACCATCATATAAAATAAAATAAAATAGGATTTGCATCATTAGTTGTCGGTAAATATAATATATACTTGACATCCTAACTATGTTATTGCAGAGATTTGTCATACAATGAACTATCCGGGACATTTCCGCGGTGGATCAACCAATCAAATTTACAACTGTATGTACTATAATTTATATATATCATCCTTGTTTTATTTTTATATAGTGTGCTTTACAGTTACCATTACCATCTTATAATATGATTATTTTTTGTTTAAAGATTTACTGTAGTTGCTATATATGTAACATGTTCTTCATGTATTGAATAATTGGGAAACTAACATTGAGAGCTTTATGGTGTGAATATGCAGTAATTTAGTTGCCAACAACTTCACAATTGAAAGTTCAAACAACAGGTTATTCTCTCAAAGCCACCAAGTTTTTTCTCCTTCTCCTATTCTATATTGCTATTATTGTTGCTGTTGTTGCTATTATAATTGTTTTCCCCTATACTATTATAATCGTGATTGTTATTGTTATTATTATCATTATTTTAATTATAAAGTATGAACGCATGAAAATGAAACTGCCTCAAAGGAGAATGGACTAGCGTTTCTTTTTTTTTTTTTTTTTGATAATTTGAATATTATAGAAACCAAAAAACTTTACAGTAACAAGGGGCATACCCCGCGGAAACCTATAGCATCCACATCAGAAGAGGCCTAATGCTGCCAAGGCTATAGGATAAAAAGGCTATAACTGCCAAACCATAAGATGAGGAAACCTATCAACATAATTGCTAAATTTAGTAACAGAAACAAGCTTACATTTTACTAATCTAATGCATTCTTGAGCGAGAATAGCAGCTGTGGAAGAATGTTCAGCATGAGCTCTTCTATTTCTTTCATTCCAAATTTTATAAACCATTGTTGCCAAGCATAACTTGATGATGTTAAAGGTCATTTGATACATCCGAGTAAACTGAATAAGTCTAAGAAGCTGATCTCAGTCAGGTAGGCACGCCAAACCAGCCATGAAAGGCAAAAAACAGTGCATAACAAGTGTCTAGAGAAGGAGCAGTCAAAGAAGAGGTGGTGGAAAGACTCGACCGACTGCTCACATAAGAAGCAGATATTCATGTGCCAAGTCAGTAACCTTTTGTGCATTGCCAGCCAAAGAAAGAAAGAAAATCTAGGAATATACAATTTATGCCATACCAAATTTTGCCAAATAACAGGAGGTTTGGAATGACGAATGGACTGCCAGATGAGAGCAGCCGTAACCTGAGAGGAACCCGACCAAAGAATCTGATCTTGAGCATTAGAAGGCAGAGGAGCAGAACGAAAATCTTCCTTCATATTCAGAATACTCGAGTGAGTAGAAAGAGGGGGATTCCAGCAATCATTTTGAATGATTGCACCGACTTTGGCAGAACAAGGCAATCTAGAATGGGAAACAATAGAATCAGTATGCTGCCAAGCAAGGGGCTGCCCACCCAGCCATGGGTCATGCCAAAGATTAATAAGACAACCATTGCCTACCTTATAAGAAATGAACCGAGCAGCCATGGTCCTTAGATTGAGGAATTTTTTCCAAATCCAAGAAGCATCAGAAGGAATACGAGTTGTGCAGAAATTATGCTATAGAAGAACAGTTTTCCGGATCCATAGCCCAAAAAGAGGAGGAGTTGAAACTGATAATCTGCCACAGAATGAAAAGAATTTGAGCAGAATTCCACTCCACAATTTTCTTCAGCCCAAGACCACCCTCAAAAAAAGGAAGAGTAACATTTTCCCAAGCAACTTTGGTCCCATATTTATCAAGGGAAGAGCCTTTCCTTAAGAACCTAAACAGCAGCTGATCAATCCTTTTAATGACCTGCTTTAGGCAGCAAAAAATGAACAGACCAATAAGATTGAATAGCAAAATGAATAGACTTGATTAACTGCAATCTGCCAGCATAAGAAAGAAAGCAGTACGCCCAAGAGGAGATTCTGAGAGTAATCTTGTCGGAGAAGAGGAGCTCAGTTATTTGCAGTGAGCTTAGTAGAAATGAGAGGAACTCCTAAAGAGAAATATTAAGGCAAGAGAGAATTCGGTCAGAATGATGCTGAGGAATGTTGGTAAGAAAGCATTGACTTTTACTGTGATTGATAGCTAAACCCGAAAGATTAGAAAAGGAGGTGAGGCTATTGTTCAGAATTTCAGCAGAGGTATAATCACCATGACAGTCTGACAGAACAGCAAAAGATCATCAGCAAAACATAAATGAGTGAGTTTACAAGGCTTAGTTCTCCAATGAAATTTAAAATCTGAATTAGCAATTTCCTTTTCAATAGATAGAGCCAGCGCCTCCATGGCAATAACAATAGATAGGGAGATAAGGGATCACCTTGCCTAATACCTTGTTGACCTTGAAAGTACCCACAGAGGGATCCATTCAATTTAACAGAAAAAATAGCTGTGGTGACACAAGCTTTAATCCAATGAACAAATTTAGAAGGGAATCCAAAAAGGGCAAGGGCATCAAAAATGAAATCCCATCTTACTGAGTCAAAAGCTTTCTGTAAATCAATTTTTATCGCTCATCTTTGAGGCCCACTGGGCCGGTGATAGTTCCTCAAAAGCTCTTGAGCAAGAAGGATATTATCCCCAATTTTCACAAGAGCTGCTTGAGAATTGGAAATAAGCTCTGGCAGAGTGTTTTTTAGTCTAGCAGCAATAATTTTAGATATACATTTGTAGATAGTATAGTATTGCAACAAGAGATGGGCCTAAAATCGATCATAGAAGAATGGACTAGCGTTTCTCCTTATATTTATATTTGAGTTTTTTGATGTGATGGTTAGGAACACTTACTTCTGTACTCAAGCATGGGCAGTGGTGCTGCTGAAAGTAAAAACTAACGAGTGTTTAAGCAGCTGTTGTGTCATCAACAGCTGCTGCTAAAATTCTCACAGGAACAGAGTTCGAGGAGTCTTCTGTCCAAACAAAAATTACTATTCTTTCTGCTTTGCTAGTTTTTAGAATCTGGGATCTGGAGGAGCCATGCTTTTCTTGTATGGGGTCAAAATGTATGAAATGAAATTGACACCATAAATAGAAATTGATAGTAATAGTATGCAGACCAGTTTCAAGATTAACATCCTTTTATTAACTAATAGCATATCATATGTTCATAGAGAGAAATTTTCTCTCATTGGCTAATTTAAAAATAAAATAAATAAAATATTTATTCTCATTGCAGTATTAAGGTGAAGTGCCTTTTCATTTTTTGAAGCATCCGAATTATAATCCAGAGAGAAGATATAGCTTCACTGCATAGATATAGTGATTCAAAAATGCATAAGTAAGTGCAAAGGTAGTTTGGACTATGACATGTTTTGTGGAATATTAATGGCGACAATGATCAGGAGGCACTGTTATTTTTAGTCCAAGGTCTTTGTCTGGGAGAGATCATTTTCAAGGTTTAGTTTTCAAGTATCTTCTCTTGTACAATGGTTCCCTAATTGACCTGCATTTCTCTGCTCTCAGTCTTCTGCCTTCAGGATTGAACTGTCTTCAACGTGGTTTTCCTTGCAATCGTGGTTCTCCCAAGTGTAAGTGCAATGTAAATCGTTTTAATCTTGACGAGGTATTTGTGCCTTAAATAGAGAAATACTAATTTGAATTATTGGTGCTTGAGGTGTACCATTATATTCAATAAACACCAATATGAACTAGGGCCTGGCAGCCATTACTGCCGCCCTTTCTTCCCAAGTTATGATTTTTTTCTTGGCCACCCCCGTGTCGCACTTTAGTTGCTTCTCTTCTCTCTTTAGAGTCCCAAAAGTAAGCTTCTCTAGTTTTTGTCTTATATGAATTTTACCAGCCTACCCTTTGTTGTGTTTTCTCTTTATTGAGATGGTCCATTAGAAAGCTAAAACTGGAACTTAAATTCAAAATTTACACACTTTTCCAACTTTCTTGATATACGTATATAAAGAGAAGGAAGCAACTAAAAGCAGGACAGAGGGAGTATTTATCATCTTCAACAATTTTCTTTTGGATTGTTTATTTGGCAAAAATGATTATGATCTGTAGTAGAGAGTTGATTTACACATGCATGAAACTAAGAAGATCTACTTGTTCAATTGATTTTAAAACAACCTTTGACAAATTAGCGGGTGCATAATTAGATGCATTTAGCACTTTTCTGATGAGATTAACCTAATGCTGTGAAGTGTATTTGGCTCATTTTTCGTCACTGGACTAACTTCTGTTTTTAATGAAGAACTTTTCATTTTGGGGGAGCAGTTCTTTAGAGCAAACAGGTGGAGTGTGTGAATACGTATTTATACTTTGTTCATGTGCTTTTGAACAATTTTTCATTGATAGACGCATCTTTTTATCTCATGTGATCATCAATTGAAAGAATATGTTGAAACATTTTAGCCATGACAGACAATCCCAATATTCTTTGTTCCAAATTGATGATCCAACATTTCTTTTTAGGATGTCCCAAAATGAGAGTCCACTTTCGAAATCAATATTTCAAATCTCTTCATAGTTAATTAAGTTATGATCTAGGCTATCGACTATGATAAATATGCAACATACATTAAAAAAACTGTGTTCCAAATTTGAATTCTCATTTTTGGATGGAGGTAGCCTATCAGTGTAGGGTACGAGCCTAATTTTGTTACAAGAGCCAAAAGCTAATGGCTCATAGTTTCACCTGTAATTTTACTTTATGCACTTTAGTAGTCTGCTGATAGAATATTCTTGAATATTCATTTGAAGTCGAGATATCCCATACAAAAGTATTTGGGTGCCTAAAGTGCGTACTGATGTTTGGCCTAAAAAGAAAAGAAATGAAAAACTATACTGTAGGCAGTTTTAACTTTTGTAAATTTAACGAATAAATTCCTCTTTTGCATTATTGTACAGATTTCAACTTTTCAATTAAGTGTGGTGGTCCACAAATTTCATCTTCAAATGGGATTGTATATGAGAGGGATAATGAGACCCTTGGTCCAGCAATGTACCATGTTACACCAACAAACAGGTGGGCAGTCAACAATGTTGGACGGTTCGCTGAGAACAATAATCCACAGTATACAAGTTTCTCATTATCTCAATTTACAAATACTTTGGACTCAGAGCTATTCCAGACAGCACGAATTTCTGCTGGGATCGCTCCGATACTACGGCTTGGGGCTAGAGAATGGTAATTATACTGTGAGACTCCAGTTTGCAGAGATAGCCATCCTAAATCCTACTACTTGGAGGAGTCTTGGAAAGCGTGTTTTTGATATAATTATCCAGGTATGTGTGAATGTTTATATTTAAAATATAACAGCTATGTGTTATGCATTTAATCGACTCAAATTGTGCTTGGAATTACCTTTTTGCTTGAAGAGCTCCTTATTAACCTGTAAATTTTACATTCTCTGTTTAAAATGAGAGTCCTACTTTTTTTAATATATTTTTTCTTTTCTTTTTCGTTTTTTCTTTTTATATTGGATACATTTTGACATAATTTTCAGTAATAATTATTGGAATTATAAATTGTACTCTTTGAAGTTTAATATTGAAAGAAGGATCATCCTAAAACATTTATATCTAAGTGCGTCACATGCAAACCCTTGATATTAAAAATACATCAACCAAACAGCCGGACAATCATTCCAGATGAAGGGAGTATAATTTATATCATGTCTCAGACTTGATTACATATGAAAGTTTCTCGTGATCTGATCCTTTCATACTATAATTATCAGAACTTTATTATTTACTCTATTCACAAAACGAGTCCCATTTTGACCTTTTGAAGTTATTTTGTGAAATCCTAAACTTTGAAATTCGTATGAATTTATTTGATTTTAGTTAGTGCAATCCTAAATATGCTAAACTATCTAAAGAGTACTACTAGTTACAAATATTGTTGTTTTCCAAACTCACATGAATTACGTCTATTTATATTTTAGTATTTTGCAAATGGACTTTAAAAAGTCAAAATGGGACTTTTTTTGTGGAATAGTGAGAGTATTATTTTGAAACACATGGTGACTCACGGATTCCATAAATAGAATATATACATCTATCAAAGAGAGAAGATGAAAATAAGTATACACAGGACCACCGATAGAATTGTAGTGGTCTTATCAAAAGTCTTTCATGGGCACGCATTAGTAATGTATTAGTAATAGAGCAAGATTCTGCTTTATTCTTCAGACTCAAATTCGTTCCTTGCACTTGTTTTCCCATGCTTTCAATCAAATTATGGATATTCTTCTTGACCTAGCGAACTACTTGCATTACCAAACATGATATTTTTCCGAAACTCAATCAAATTTGTCTTTTGTTTTTTTACCTCTAATTGCACAAATATCCATATTACAACTTAGTATTGAATGCTTGAACGTCTCATTTTTACTAAATTAATTGTGGAACAATCAATTTATTTATCTAACTAAAAGTCTTCTATAAATTTTAGTTTTTTGCGCATTTGGATTCTAAGAGAATCCTAACTATAAGCATCCATATAAAGCTACCCTACACACCACTTTTAAGTCATTGTAGCGTACCGTGTTCTCTTATAGGCTCTATGAGCCAAAATGATCTGTGTTCCGGGAATGATTGTTTTTACTCTCACATGATCAATGGGTCCAATGAACAGCAATAATAATGTTTATTTTATCTGTTAAATTATTTTAAAAGCTCAATTCTCAATGCTGACTAGCTAATATATGGCATTTCCTTGTTTATATGAGGGATTAATTAAGTGGCTCCAAAGAAGAGGGAAAAATTGTAGAGAGATTTCCAAAATCTATGTTGGGAAGTTATAAAAGCATCTTTATTTATCATGTTTTGTCTTCAAGATGTTTTCTTCTATATTTTTTAAATTACTTCACATCAACTGTAATTTATATTGTTCCCAAAATTGCTGGCTACTCTCATCCTTCATTTCCAAGAAATTTCTAAGCTAATTTTTAAAGCTGATATATGGCATGTCTACACTGCTTGTTTATACGAGGGATTAGCAAGTGGACCTCCAAAGAAGAGGGAAAAATTGTAGAGAGATTTCCAAAATCTAAATCGGGAAGTTGTAAATGCATCTTTATCTATAGCATGTTTTGCCTTCAAATGTTTTCTTCTTAAGTTTTTAAATTACTCCACGACAACTGTAATTTTTATTGTTCTCAAAATTTTGTCCAAAATCTGAGCTAGCTACTCTCACCCTTCATTTCCTAAAAATTTCTAAACTAATTTTTAAAACCTGTGTAGTTTCCAATATTATTAAGTTGCTGAATCTTAACTACATTGGAGTTAAATTTGGATATGTTCTAGGTCTCAACAGCATTTTCAATTCTTTTCTTATATTTATTTGTTTTTATTATAATTGATGTTCTAATATTTTAGTTTGTTTATTTCAGGGGAACCGTGTGTTAAAAGATTTTGATATTCGTAAAGAAGCTGATGGGGACCTCTTTTCGTGCAGTTTCAAAGGAATACAAGGTTCAGGTTTCCGAAAACTACCTTGAGATCCATCTGTTTTGGGCTGGAAAAGGGACGTGTTGTGTACCTGATCAAGGTACATATGGACCCTCTATCTCAGCAATCAGTGCCACCCCAGGTAATATGCCTACCACTACTAGTAACAGAACAGCTTGAATCTTATTAGTTTTATTTGAATTCTATTAACTGATTTCATATCGTACAGACTTCACTCCTACTGTTAGTAACAACCCTCCTACCAAAAAGAAGAATAGGACGGGTTTGACTGTAGGGATTGTTGTTCCTGTTGCTGTTGTCAGCTTTCTGTCTGTATTTTTGGTGTTTTTCATCATTCAAAGAAGAAAAAAGCGAGATACCTATGAAGATGAAGGTAAAGAAGGGAAAATTGCTTTACATATGTTATTGTAGTTTGACTTCTTGACAGGATTCCATTGCCTGATCCATCATTTGCTTGCGTGTATTTCTTCTTTTACTGGAACTGCTTTTGGATGCTAGTTTGAGTATACCATTATTCATATGCATGTGAGCTTGTGTTGACACAAAGTAAGGTTTACTGCATGTTGTTTACATTTTCACAAATGTGCTTCAATTCACATCTATGTCCCTATTGTTATTTCATTTGTACCCTAGGAACATGTGCAGCTTTTTTATTTTTACCAGATCCTTTATCAGTAACAATCATCCATTGCTTCTAGTCTGTCTAAAGAAACTTGAGTTCCTTTTATGGGTGATTGACAACCATCTAATGTGCTTGCCAGCAATCAGTTTTTCCGGGATTGCTTCCTTCCACTTATACATTATCAAAAACCATTTTTATGAGAACCCCATTTAACCCAGTTTGGACAAAACCCAGTCATATTCTAGATTACCAGTTGTCCCCAAAGCTTAGACTGTTGGTGAATAATTCTAGGGGTTTCCACGCTTGAAGAAAAAAACCTGGGGAATATCACCCAGCAGTATACAGCTTTGACATCCAACCTCAAGAATGTTACCTCATTCATGGATAGACACTGAAACAAACAAATAGAATAGATTGCCAAAAAGTAGATAGAATGGAGGAGTAGGAGAAAACTGAGGCATTAACTCATGAGCTGTGTAACCTAAAATCTCGAAATAAATCAACCCGATTTCTACATTAGTAAAACAACTCTATCACTCAAGCTGAATTGCTATTACATCCCCATGTCACCATACGCCGGGGACGGGGCCCGGGGGGGGGGTTGTTGTGTGTGCGAAAATATAGCTCATATATGGGAGGTCTCGTATTCGAGAGTTTCTATTTGCAGTGACCCTGGCTAGTTAACAAAAATCATAATGTCCTTGGTAATGTCATAGTTGTTGTTTCTATTTTTGCTGTCCAATATTATATTAGCTTTTGGGGTTAAAGAAATATATAAGCTTTTAATATGTGGTATTATTCAAGTATTTTGCATGTGTTGTTTAAATTTTCTTTTTAATGGGGGTATTATTCAAGTATATATTTTTTTGTTATTGACAGAGTTCCTGGGGATGGATGCCAGACCATACACCTTCAGTTATGCTGAACTAAAAGTTGCAACAGATGACTTTAATCCCACTAATAAGCTTGGAGAGGGAGGATTTGGACCTGTTTACAAGGTAAGTCATGCTTCTAGTCAGCTTTTATTTTGAATGAGAGGCTTCCACATAACCTCTTTTTCTTGAATGACTGGAAAAGTGCTGCATTCCCACCTTTCAAACTGTGCCCGCCATTGGAGAGATGCAGAACAGTCCATTTTTCTGATGTACCACCTAGAGTTTTGAAAAAATCCCACATGACCACCTATCGTTAAAAATAGACACAGTAACTGTAGTCGTGAGGCCAAGTGAAACTGTTAACGTTTCCATCCAAAATGACCCATTTCCTTTGTTTTTTGCTTTGAAATTATGAACACAACTACACAAGTACTGTTTGAAACATCTGTACAATAATTTCAAAATAAAACACAAAGGGAAGGGCTCATCTTGGATGGAAAAGTTAAACAGTTTCACTTGGTCTCACGACTACTGTCTACAGGGGTTTATGTATCTATTTGAAAGATATCTAGAAATTTGAATATTGAAAATTCTGAATCTTTGCTCTCAATGCATAACTTGAAGTAAAAATTTCTGAGGCTCAAGGAACCAACAGCAGTAACAAATAAGACAAAAGCAAAAACCAGATAACACATATCTAGATTCCCTATAAATGCAGCAAGAGAACTAAAGCTATGGTTGTGATGATACAATAATCGTCCTAATCAACAGGGGACACTTTCTGATGGGAGAGTGGTTGCTGTTAAACAACTTTCTGTAGCATCCCACCAAGGAAAGAGTCAGTTTGTTGCAGAGATTGCTACAATATCTGCTGTGCAGCATCGTAACCTAGTCAAATTATATGGATGCTGCATCGAGGGAGAGAAGAGACTGCTTGTTTACGAGTATCTTGTCAATAACAGTCTTGATCAAGCATTATTTGGTAAACATTTAAAGCTCTTGCATTACATTAATATTGATAATCTAAGTAACATTATATATATTTATTTATTTTAATTTGCGTCAATGAAACAGGAAGTAGAAGTTTGTCTCTTGACTGGCCAACCCGTTATGATATATGTCTTGGAGTAGCACGTGGTTTAACATATCTTCATGAAGAATCACGGATACGAATTGTACACAGAGATGTGAAGGCAAGCAACATTCTGCTTGATTCTGATCTCACCCCCAAAATTTCAGATTTTGGATTGGCCAAACTTTATGATGACAAGAAGACTCACATAAGTACTCGAGTTGCAGGCACAATGTATGATTCCAACAGTGAATAAATGTCCATCAGTATATGTATAGTTCAATTTTTTTTTTATGTTTTCCCTATTTAAGGTAATAAGTCTTATACTTTTTCCTGTTGCTATAGTGGATATCTTGCACCTGAGTATGCTATGCGTGGGCACCTTACAGAAAAGGCTGATGTGTTTGGCTTTGGTGTAGTAGCTCTAGAGATAGTAAGTGGAAGGTCAAATTCTGACTCAAGCTTGGAAGAGGACAAAATATATCTTCTTGAATGGGTATGATTCACCTTCTCCACTATCCTCTCCCCACTCTAGCACGGCTCATTCAAAGTGTTATAACTCTGCATTTTAGGATAGTTAGGTAATGTTCTCGACATTTCCATAGATATAGCAACGCTCTACTCTTTTAATGTGAGCATTTGTTAAAAGGATTATACTGAAACTGCTCAAACCCTTGAAATGAGAAAAATTAAAAGTGAAAGACCACATGATTTGTTTTTCTTAACAAAAAAATTGATTGCTTAGTAACTATGATTTGGTTGTATAACTCTATATTTGGGTTTGGAACAAACTCAATATAGATGAGCTTGGCACACAATCCTTATTTTATTTACAACTACAATATTGTCCATCTTCGATTTCTTTGGCAGCTAGGAAGTAGGGAATCTTCATTATCCCGGAAAATTGAAGTATCCCCACATTGGATTATCCGATTCTCGGGATTCTCTTCTCCTTTATAACTTGTGTGTTTAGAATTATCTATGATTGTTTTTTGTTATTATTTATGACTTCATGTTTACAGAAACACAAAACTTATATTGTTTGTTGGATGCTTGTTATATCTCTTATAGTATCTATTTGTTGAATGATTTATCATATATATAACATAGATATAAAAAAAATATAAAAAATGTGTTGTAACCCCCCCCCCCCCCCAACCCCCAACCCAAAAAAAAAAAAAAAAATTCCAAATCCCCAGATTTGCGAATCGTTGCATCTCTGTATGACACACCCTTAGTTTTAAAATTTTTCTTCCTCTTTTAGGCATGGCGACTACACGAGGATAATCGTGGAGTTGAGCTTGTCGATTCAAGTTTGTCCAAATTCGACGAGAACGAAGTTAAAAGGCTGATTGATGTGGCACTGTTGTGCACTCAAACATCGCCAACATTACGCCCTTCAATGTCACGCGTGGTAGCAATGTTATCAGGCGACGCTGAAGTAAGCAGAGTCACTTCAAAGCCTGGGTACCTCACGGACTGGAAATTTAACGATACCACCACCTTTATGAGTGACGAGAATTCAACAACAAAAAACGGCTCATCATCGAGTACAAGCTTGCTAGCTGATCAAATTTACACACCGGTACATGTCTCGGATTCTACGCTTCATGACATTGTTGGAGAGGGTAGATAGATGAGGAATGCTTCTTTCTTTTTCATATGGAAGATACACAAATGGACACAATACTATTATTTCTGTGTATTGTGATTCTCTTCTGCTAAATATCAACATACACATAGTAGTTGTTGTATATCACAGTATTTGAATTTGAGTGATTGGAGTGCTAGACTGCTAGTACTCATATGATAGAGATTTGTATATATCTGTAGGATAAGCTCAGCAACACAATTGTCTTGGACTAGGAGTTTTGTTTTGGAGTCTGCTAGATATCAACATAAACACAAATATTTATTAGTATTTATCACAAGATTTGAATTTGAGTGCTGGTACTCGAATGATAGCGATTTGTGCATTTCAGCATAATTATGTAATTATATTCTTTGATATAAAATAATAGGAACATATTTAATTATTAAAAATATGATTTTAAATATATAAAAATTATAACAATATGATTATATTCAGGTAAATATTGTATGGGTAAGGGGGGTTTCTTTCCAAATTTTTTATAACGAATTATTTCTGTGAACTACTTTAATTAATTTAGTATTATTATGTTCAAAAAGGAAATACTCTAATGCTACGTTGCATGAATGAATGTGAGGAATAGAATTCATTCCCATGGAATAAAAAAAAATTGTGTTTGGTCGTTCTATGGAATGAATGAGTCATTCTTATTTATGTCAAATTTGTGAATTTTATTCTTTTGGAGAGGGTATGAAATGACTCATTCTAGTTGTAATGGAATGAATCATTTCATTCTTCATTCCCTTCCCTTCTCTACTCTATTCCTTCACTAATTGCATTTCTTCAATTCAATCGTAGCATAAGATAGTGGTGAGAAAATGTTAGATTTCAAGACTACATACTCTCTACTTTCCAAAATTAAAGATATATTTGTAAGATAATGATTTTTAAGAATAATTTTATTTTCTCAAATTTATTAGTAACATTGAGGGTAAAGGTGCATACTCGCCCCTGAGGTTTGGGCGGTTTGCCCATTTAGTCATGATTTTTTTGTCCCTAGATGCCTATGATGTTGTAAAACGTAGCTCAACTACTCCTCTCTCTTTAAAAAAACTACAGCTAGATAAGCGAGTGTTAGTGGATTTCTGATCGATTGTCACGTCGACAAAGGTGTGTGACATAGCATGAAGAGAATAAAATTAGCCTGGTCCATCTGCCAAAAGGGAGAAAAAAAGCCATAATCAAGCCATTGAAGAGAGAAGAAATCAATCTGAGTTCCTCGTCATCTTCATCCTTTATGATATTGCTCGAAGACTCTCCCTGGGTTACAGTTCCTCGTCATCTTCATCCTCTGCTCGAAGACGCACCATTGATGTTGGTTATGAAGCTCAACCATTGTGTTATTGTGGGTTAAGAGCTACTTTGTGGACCTCATGCAACGAAACAAATCATGGCAGAAGGTTTTTCTTATGCTCAAAATTCAGAGTACGTTCTTCTAACTTCTTTTGATTTAGTGTTTGAAAAAGGGTTGTACCTGCCAGGGCCGGCCCTGAGTTTTTAAGGGCCTAAAGCGACAACAAAAAAATAGGCCCTTAAAAACTCAGGGTCGGCCCTGCTTGAGATTGAACTAATTTATCGGCTTTTTTCTTTCTTTTTCTTTTTTCAGATTCAGACAGATACTTTTTAGGAGCCATGGTGAATAAAAATTTAAAAATCTGCAAAATTCCATCATAATCTCGTGATTATCTATAAATTAATTATTAAATAGGGCCTCCTTTATTAAGAGTCTAACACTATTCCAAAACAATTAAACAAACCCTAAAGAGATTAAATTTTTCATTTGATTCATAATAGCATAAACAAATCTACTCAATCAGTTATCAAGCCCAATTAAATTAAACAATACTTCAAAATCTCATAAACAAAACAATTAATTTTAAAACCCTAAAACATAGAATTAATACCTGAAATTAGCTTGAAATTTGTGAGAAGGAATAACATTTAACACTTGAGCCTTCAATATGCCACTCGAGGAGAGAGGAGGAGAAAGAAGGGTTTTGGAACATGTGTTGTTGTACTGATGTGTGATTCCAATTTTCAGTGTTTCATCTCTCTCGCTCAGTCGCTCTCTCTCTCTTTATATACTAGTTAAGGCACTAATGGGTGAGAAAATAATTAGGAAAATGAATGAAGATCAAGAAATTAATTGCCTCTTCATTTCTCTTTATAATTTGTGCAGACTCACATAGTTTTTCTTTGAGCATTCGTGCTGTTCGAGACTTCGAGACTTCAGAAATAAAAATCCGTAGCTTTTTCATAAAGTTAGGGTACATGTATACATAACACAAAAATTTTAGTGGGGGCCCTAAAAATTTAACATTTTTTGTGGGCCTAAAGCCCCGGCACCTTGGGCTTTAGCCCAGGGCCGGTGCTGGTACCTGCATGTTTGTAATGTGTATGTTTTGGATTTTGGAAAGGGGATGTTTGTAATGTGTATGTTTTGGACTTAGGAAAGGGTTGTACCTTCATGTTTGTAATGAATTATTTCTCTGTACTACTTTAATTAATTTAGTATTATTATAATGTTCGAAAAGGAAATACTCTATATTACATTTGGATTGCAGGAATGAATGTGGTAATGAAATAACTCATTTCCATATAATAAAGAAAATTATGTTTGGTTGTTCCATGGAATGGAATGAGTCATTCTCATTTCTGTCAAATTTGTGAATTTTATTCCTTTGGATAGGGTATGGAATGACTCATTCCAGCTGGAATGGAATGACTCATTCCAGCTGGAATGGAATGAATCATTCCATTGTTTCAATTCAAACGTAATATAAAATAGTGGTGAGAAAATGTTAGATAGTTTCCAAGACTACATACTCTCTACTTTTCAAAATTAAAGATATATTTGTAAAACAATGATTTTTAAAAATAATTTTATCTTCTCAAATTAATTAGTAACATTGAGGGCAAAGGTGCATAATGGCCCCTGAGGTTTGGGTGGTCGACCCATTTAACCCTGAAACTTTTTTTTTTCCTTAGATGTCCCTAGCGTTATAAAACGTAGTTCAATTATGCCCTCTCCCTTTAAAAAAATTGCCAGCTAGATAAACGGGTGTTAGTGAATTTCTAATCGATTGACACATGGACAAAGGTGTGTGACATGACATGAAGAGAAGAAATTTAGCCCGGTCCATCTGCTTAAAGGGAGAAAAAAGCCTTAATCAAGCCATTATGCTCTGTAATTAAAGAGAAGAGAAGAGAAGGAATCAAAGCCAACTCTAACAATTGAAGCCCGTTATTTCTTGTTCATCTGTCAAAAAGGAAAAATCCCCCTAATTAATCTGAGTTCCTCGTCATCTTTATCCTTTCTGATATTGCTTTAATACTTTCATGGCTTACAGTTCCTCGTTATCTTCATTCTCTGCTCGAAGACGCATCATTGGTGTTGATTATGAAGCTCAACTATTATGTTATTGTGGGTTAAAAGCTCCTTTGTAGAACTCATGGAGCGAAACAAATCCTGGTAGGAGGTTTTTCTCATGCTCAAAATTTAGAGTAAGTGCTTCTAACTTCTTTTGATTTAGTTTTTGAAAAAGGGTTGTATCTGCATGTTTGTAATGTGTATATTTTGGATTCAGGAAAGGGGTTGAGGGTTCTTTGTATAGCATGACCCACAAATTGTGAGAGGGCAAATGTGGTCATGAATGATTTGAAAGGGGGAGAACACACTTCTGCAGATGGAGAATAAGGAGTTGAAGAAATTTCCTCAGGTTGAAGGGGCATCTGAATTAAAAGAACTTGTTGATGAGTTGAAGAGGTTGAAGTCAAATGGAGATAATTTTACTATGAAACAAACTAAAGAAGTAGATTATTTGAATAGGAAGTGTAATTCTGTAACTAAGCACACCTAGAGGGGGTGAATAGGTGTAAATGTCAAAAGTGATTAACAATGGTCAATTTTTGTATTTTACTGCTGCAGGTTATAATCGGGCAGGTAACCTTGTCTTTTTTAGTATATGTTCTTCGTCAGTTATAATCGGACAGGATACCCTGTCTATTTTAGTGTATCTTCAAGTACGATCCTGAACTGAATATGAAGAAAAAAAATGCAAATTAAACAGAACAGAAATCACACCAAGATTTTTACGTGGTTCAGGCCCTAACCTCTAGTCTATTGGACTAATCCACGTCCAATACCAATTGGTATTGGAGACTCTTTTTATTAAACTTAATACTCAATTAGTTACAAAGAAACACTTCCACATTTAAAGAAATCCAATTCTGACTTGGACACCAATGTCCCCTTACACCTTTGCAACTTTTCTCACCACTGAGACCTTTGAAGCTTTCTTTGAACAGACTAACTATTAAAAGAGAACCCAAGCCAAACTAGGCTTGTAGTCGGATTACAAAGATTATGAAAGAGTACAATATTTTTTTAGCTCAAAAAGATTTAAGAATGATACAATCAATAGCTAAAATAACACTAAATAAGCTCTCTGATGTATTATCAAAATGGTTTGCAGCTTCAAGTGTTCTATCTTCAATAGTCGAGTAGGATGAATATATATAGAATAGAGAGTAACGACTAAATCAAATCAATTAGCTTGAAAGACTAAGTCTTTGATTTATAAGATAGAGATTTCAACACATTAATATTGCTAACGGATATAAAATATTTCCAAAATAGCAAATCAAAGATATTGTTATAGATATGATTTACCAAACTAAAATAAAGGAGCTGAAAGATATTTTATTAGAGTCCATCCTCTAATCAAATTTGAATAGATAAATTAGTTTCCATGATGGACTCTAATAGAACAGATTGCATAGATAAACCAAGATCCTTAATAGTTTTCAATTCAAAAACTATTTGACACAATATATTAAGAAAAGGATTTCCAACAATAATGATATGAAAATTAAACCTCTTGGGCTCGAAATACTTCATGCACTTCTACAGGATATCTTAATTGGACAATTTATTCAAATTGGGTCAAACATAATATATCATCATTATTAAATTAGAACAAAATATAATCAATGCAGTCCATTAAATAACTTATATTTTCAAGCATATTGTTATCATTAAAATCACAAAGTATAAAAACTAACATTCTCTCTCTTTTTGATGATGACAATATATTATACCCTTTAATTAACATGTTCCCCCGAAGTATATGACTCCCCCTAAGATTATTCATATTAATGAACAATAAATAATTTAATTTGAGCATATAATCTATCAATATATCCAATAACATATCCATCACAAATCAAGTATGATTAAGCTAAACAATCATATTCATAATATAAAAATTACAAGTACCCAAATATTTATCCCCTTTTGTCATTATCAAAAAGAAATAAGACCATGCATATTAATCATTAAGCACAAGTTGCATATCAATATAGTTATCTCCCCCCTTTGACATCAACAAAAAATAATTCATAAGAACGAACTTTTTAAAGCCACCAGAATTTCAGAATTTTGTTATCTCTCCCCCTTTGACATCAAAAAATAAGCGCAAAGATAAAGAAGGAACAATATCACATATAGCAAGAAAACAAAATAATCATACCTTTGTGTTTTGTTACTTATATGTCAATATTGTTATTTTTACCAATAATCTACTTGATATATGTGCTCCTTAGTGTAGTTTTGGATTTTGGATTTTCATAATCAAATCTCTTCAAAAGCTCTTCTTTTGGTCACCCCAATGTTGAGGTCTTTACTTTAGGAAGACGATTTTTCATTGTTCTGGATGATCTAGGAAGTGTGACATTTGACATTTGCTCTTCTGGTCCATGGTCTGGTACATCAATTTTCTCTTCTGAAACAGACGGATTAGCCTGTCTAGAATCAACTGTCTGAATATCTGAGTTGTCTTCTGAAGCAGACGGGTTAGGCTGTCTAGATTCTATTGTCTGATTTCCACGTTCCAGATTACTTTTTCTTGCAGAAACCTCATTCTCTTCCTTTGACAGATCATTGCTAAGTTCATAAAAAATTACAAATACAGAATCTTCATCATGATTGTCGTGTGTATTAAATATGGAACATTTAGCACAATAAAAACTTTAGAATAAATAATATTATGAACCCTTGTGTTACAAAATTCATATATCTAATTAAAACTCTATTTAAAAAGCAACATGAGGTACTTAAAGATTCTGTCAAATAATTTATAGGCAACTTATTCTCTGAAAGTAAAGTACTATACGTCTCCTTTTTGACCTTGAGACATCTACAAAATGAATAAATAGTCTCAATCTTTTTTGGTACCCAAATCTTCTTGGGTCCTTTTGGGTTAGTAGCATATAAATCACATTTCTTTACCCAAATTTGTTTTATTCTAATTTTATTACAATTAGAATCAAAATACCTTTAAAACAATATTTTTTACAAGTAACAAAAGGTGAACAATAAAGTGGCTTAAACATTGGTTTACTATTAATCATTCTAATATTATCATTAGTTTTATTTTCCATATATTTAATAGGATTATACCTAATCCCTTACTTATCAATGCTAGATCTTTGAGCACCCAATATTATATTTAAATTTTCTTCTCCTTGTACAAATTTTGCAAGGTCCTTTTTCAAAGATATTATTTCTTCATTATTATCATTACTATCATGCTGCACATTCATTATTTTTCCATCAATAAAAGCATCTATGCATGCATCTCTCATTTTCAAATTTTCTTTTATTTTTTTTTATTTTTGAGATATTCATTTTCTTTTCTCTCTTCAATAGGTGACTCAACTTCATTCATTAGCTCATTTACACAATTCTTAAAATAGGCAGTTTTCTTTTTGAGGTGTTGATTTTCATTTTGTAAAGCAAGATAATCAGATGTAGATATTTCAAAAGCTTCATAAAAATTTGTTACCTCAAGTTAATCATCATCTTCTAGTCCCATGAAACAGAGTTGAGCAATTTCTTCTTCTTGTTCTGATTTGGACTTACTCACTGGAGTTAAGCTACCTTCTTTATTCTTCTTTTGTTTCTTCCTTTAGAGTAGTCTCTCGAGTTTTCTTGATAGCATTTCAATGTCTTCATTACAATCTTAGTTTTGATCATTATTCTTACTCTCAACTTGAAGTGCCAATGTCTTCTTTATTAGTGCTTCATCTTCTTCATCATACTTTCTTAGCTGATTTTCAAATTCTTCAATCTCTCTAAATAAGGTAAGAGTTTCCATGGCACTAATTGTTGATGAGTCTTGAAGAGTTGTGGCTTTCGGTGCGAACCGTTTGGGCATGGCTCTTAGCAACTTTCTATTAATTTCCCTCTAATCAATTTTCCTCCCAAACATACTAAGCGAGTTCATTAGTGTGAGAAACCTTGCTTGAACTTCTTGAATTGTTTTATCTTTCTATAATTTGAACAACTCGTAGTCCTATATTAGTATACTCAATTTTACCTCTTTGACTTTAGAAGTACCTTTATGACTCATCAAGATAGTGTCCCACATTTCTTTTGTTGTGTTGCACGATGATACTTTATCAATTTCAACTTGGACCATTCCGCTTAGCACGATGTTCATGGCTCTTGAGTTTTATGAAAACAAGTAGCTTTCATTTGCATCCATTTCTATGAGAGTCTTGGGTCTACCATCATTTTGTCTTGGAATGACGGGTCCATTATCAACCACCCACCATTCTCATGGGTCTCTATTGAGATAAATCTTCATTTTGAATATCCAGAAGTAGAAGTTCTCGCTTCCTAGAAACAGAGGCGGCCTGCTTGCGGACTGTCCTTGAAAGTTAAGGTGTGCCATAGGATCTTCACCTACGATAGAAAAAGATCAATATTAGTAGAGCCTTGCTCGGATACCAAATATAATTCTGTAACTAAGCACACCTAGAGGGGGTGAATAGGTGTAAATGCCAAAAGTGATGAACAGTGGTCAATTTTTGTATTTTATTGCTGCAGGTTATAATCAGACAGGTAACCCTGTCTGTTTTAGTTTATGTTCTTCGTTAATTATAATCGAACAGGATACCCTGTCTGTTTTAGTGTATCTTCAAGCACAATCCTGAACTAAATATGAAGAAAAAGAATGCAAATTAAAGAAAAGAACAGAACAGAAATCATACCAAGATTTTTATGTGGTTCAGCCCTTAATACTCAATTAGTTACAAAAAAAATCCATATTCGAAGAAATTCAATTCTGACTTGGACACTAATGTCCCCTTGCACTTCTCCAACTTTTCTCACCACTGAGACTTTTGAAGCTTTCTTTGAACAAACTAACTATTACAAGAGAACCCAAGCCAAACTAGGCTTGTGCTCGGATTACAAAAGGTAATGAAAGAGTACAATATTTTTCTAGCTTAAAATGATTTAAGAATGATACAATCAATAGCTGGAATAACACTAAATAAGCTCTCTGATGTATTATCAAAATGGTCTGCAGCTTCAAGTGTTCAATCTTCAATAGCCGAGCAGGATGAATATATATAGAACAGAGAGTAACGACTAAATCAAATCAGTTAACTTGAAAGACTGAGTCTTTAATTTATAAGATAGAGATTTAAGCACATTAATATTGTTAACGGATATAAAATATTTCCAAAACAGCAAATCAAAGATATTATTATAGATATGGTTTATCAAACTAAAATAAAGGAGCTGAAAGATGTTTTGTTAGAGTCCATCCTCTAATCAACTTTGAATAGTTAAATCAGTTTCCATGATGGACTCTAATTAGAACAGATTGCATAGATAAACCAAGATCCTTAATAGTTTTCAATCCAAAAACTATTTTGACACAATATATTAAGAAAAGGATTTCCAGCAATAATGATATGAAAATTAAACCTCTTGGGCTCGAAATACTTCATGCACTTCCACAGGATATCTTAATTGGACAATTTATCCAAATTGGGCCAAACATACTATATTATTATTATTAAATTATCCCAAAATATAATCAATGCAGTCCATTAAATAATTATATTTTCAAGCATATTGTCATCATTAAAATCACAAAGTATAAAAATTAACAAGAAGTGCATTGTTGTGTTATTAGTTACATTCATCTGCATTTCTTTTATGCTACTTAGGTATGTTTAAATGGTTAGATGAATTGGTAGATTTGTGAGTTGTAATGTACTGAAGTTTTGTTTGCAGCTAACTTAATGTCAATGAATTGTTGAACTTGGTTAATGAACGTCCTTTTTTTGTGTAACATTGTGAATGAGTTGTACAAGTGCAATACAACAAATGTTAAATGAAAGCAAAGACAACAATTGAACAAATTGAGGCTGCTTCAATTAACTCAATGTTAAAGAATTGTTGAACTTGGTTAATGGAAGTCCTTTTTTTGTGTATTATTGTGAATGAATTGTGCAAGTTCAATACAACAAATGTTAAATGAAAGCAAAGACAACAATTAAACAAATTGAGGCTACTTTGTGCGTTGTAATGTACTACAATTTTGTTTGTAGTTAACTCAATGTCAAAGAATTGTTGAACTTGGTTAATAAAAGTCCTTTTTTGTGTATCATTGTGAATGAGTTGTGCAAGTTCAATACAACAAATGTTAAATGAAAGCAAAGATAACAATTAAATAAATTGAGGCTGAGTAAATGTAATAAAGTCTGCTTTAATAAATCTAGAAGCAGAAGCATGTTCATTACACACCTTAACTGAACATAAACACATCAAAATTGTCCAAAATATATTGTTCAGTACCAAAAACACAATAAGTAGTCATTTGTTCAAACATCATTGACAATAATTACAAGATAAGTCTAGTGTTCAATTTCTTAAATAACCACAACATTAAGAAATTTAGTTATCTCCACTGTCAGTAGGTGGCATTCCTTGTGATTTGCTGGAATTGCTACTCCTACCCATCCTTCCATCCCTATCTGCCATAAGCTGTGTGGTAAGTGATGCAGCTTCTACCCCTCCATTGCAAGTCCTGGAGGTTTGAAAGGTATGTTGGAAATGTTAACAGTGTCTTCCCCCAATTCTTTTCAACTTTTGGTGGCTCTACTGGGAGATAGTTGTCCAATTGTTAGAATCTCTTCCCTCTCACTAACAAAATCTTGTACTTGTAAGTAGCTTTGTATAAATCTTTGTGATACCAGCTTGAAATATGGTCCATTGGGTCTTGCGTTTTGCGGACCAGAGCACATATAACATGTTGGCATGGGATTTCAAAGAGATCCCATGCCTTACAAGTGCAAGAATTCTTGTCCAGGAACACAGTGTGGGTGTCCTCACCCTCACTGATCTCATAACATGTGTCTACATTAAAGAGCATAGCATAACCAACTGCTAGGCCTTTGTTTGTCTGAAAAATTTCATTGCAGTAAGGGCTGAAACAGTTGATCCACTTCTCACATATCGTACCCGAAATTCCCAACGTGTTCACGATTTTTTTCCTAATGATTTCCATCATAGACCTAATTGGCTTATGCCTAGCACAAGAATCAGGGAGTTAAAACTTTCCAGCATGTTATTATCTACTGCCCATGATTTGTTTCTGCTACTAAAGTAGGCTCTGCACCATGTATGAGGTGGTTAGTTCATGAGATCCATTGCTCCCTGTGAACTCATCTCACTAAGCAACTTGATATTGTTCGTAAATTCTTCCTCAAAGGTAGACCAGACTGAATTCCAAAATTTCCTGTTCAACTCTCCTACCCCTGTGTTTCTTAGACCAATTTGCATATATATGGCGAGCACACCAGCTGTGCTCAGGCCTTAAGAAGTACATCAATAACATATTGTACTAAACCCAAAAAAGTAAAACTATTAAAAGTTATAAATTGCTACAAATTGACATTTATAAGTAACAAATTAACATAAAAAGCATTAAAAGTCTATAACATACCTTTTGCATATCAAAGATCACAATGTACTGACTTCCATCTCCTAAATCAAGTTGTTCTTGCAACAAAGTCAGAAACCAAGTCCAGTTGACCTTAGTTTCACTCTTCACACATGCCCAAGCTATGGGAAAATTCTACTCATCCCCATCTCTTCCTAGAGCTACAAGCAATTCCCTCTTATACTGTGTTTTCAAAAAAACTTATTAAGGCCAATAATAGGTCTGCATCCTTCCTTCTAACCTCTCTTACACGCATCTAAACTAACAAACATTCTTTCAAATACTCTTATCCCTTCCCTTAAATCATCTCTGCACAACTCCACTTGCACGTTAGAGCCTGGATTACTTCTCAAGAGTTTTGCTGCATAAACCTCTAACTCAGAATATTCAGTAGTGAAGCTCATTGAGAATTCATCCAGAACTAGCATCCTGACTCTCTTGCATATGGAAAATCCAACATTCATTCTCCATTCTATCTCAACATCTTTTTTGAGATTTTTGATCATGTAGTTATGCTTGTCAAGAATTTTTGTTTGTAAAGTTTGGCAAAAAACTTTGCTGAAACCCTAGAGTTGCTGAAAATCCTATAACAATTGGGGTATAGGACTAAAGTCTTGACTAACAACCTAGGGTTACAACCGTCCTTTGACATATACAAGACAAAAGGACACCCCACCTCACACTGAACCCTTATTCTATATGGCTCACTTTTTAAAAAATTTAATGCCACTTCCTGATGAGTTGGTTTTATACCTACGAATCGATAGCCTTTATAACTTGATTCGTTGCTATCTCAAGTAGTTTTAGTGTTATTTTACTCTGTTTTGGTAGTGTTGATTGCAGGAAGCAAAATTGATAGGAAACAAGGACTTAAGAGCCATTTTCAGCTTGATATAGAAAGGACACTCGCCGGGGCGGGCCTTTATAAGCTAAATTACCAGCCGGGGCGGGGGTGCAGGAAATCTTCAAGAGAAAGTGGACACCTGCCGAGGTGGGCTCCTTCAAGGCAAAATCCCCGAGGGGGCAGGGGTACGCGGCAAACATAGTAGTTTCCTTATTTAATTGAAATTTCTGCAGAAGAAAAGAGAGGTTGTTTGGCTCACGATTGGGAGAATATATGAGGCTAGAAGAGGGGCAAATATGGGAGATACTTAGACAGAAACAAGCCCTAGTTTGTGAGAGTTGACACGGAAAGAGAATTGAAGCAAAGCGAGCCACGACGAACGTAAGGCGAACGTGAAGACGAGTATTGATACAATTTCAGATTCTTCTTTCTCTCTTCATCTATACCTTGTATTCAGGACATTATTTAATTTGTGGATTATGGTTTTTACTTCATTTACGATGAACTAATATTCTATTTAAGTCTACAATGGATCTTATTATATAACTAAGGATTGACATGCTTTCAATTTAGTTTATGAAGATTATTTCCTAGGTTATTGCTATGGTTTGTGCGTAACTTATGTATTTGCTTAATCACCAATTACTTGTTATCCCATATGAACTCGAAAGATGACATATGGGATTAGAACTGAACATAGTGACGTGTGTTTGTGATTCCTACTATTAGTTGGAATTCATAATTTATGTGTAGGATAGAGATATCTATGTATCATGCGTAATCTGAAGAGAACTTGATATTAAATCTTTTTCAATTATAATTCACATAGAGATATAGTGAGTTAGTTATTAAGGTGTCTTGCTCAATTCTATCAATTGTGGAGTTGAGTGAGTATAGATGTAATGCGTTGAGAGATGGTTATATCTAGTTTTGTGTTCTTGGTTAATAATCTTGAATAATTGATATAAACTGAAAGAAAGTATGTTGTTCGAAGTGAACTAATGAGTGAAGTTGTAGGCTTAATTCTTCGAAAAGTTGTTAAATTCTTGGAATTAGTGTTAGTTATAGTCTGAGTAGTAGATTTTCATAAAATATCACCACCTAATCATTAGTTTAATAAAATTGAGATAATATAAAATTGGTAATTGCTAGGATAAATTGTAATTCTTGTCTCTGTGGGAACGATGCTTTTCTTATCATTATATTACTTGTTGATCACGTACACTTGTGTGTTGCGCGTATAGATTTTACCCAACAAGTTTTTTGGAGCCGTTGCCGGGAACAGAAATTACGTTTATTTATTACAATATCAGTTTAATTAGATCAATTTTAGTTAAACATATATATATATATATATATTTATTCTTATTGTTATTTTATTGGTTATTTCAGGTAATCCCGAGTAGTGCATGCAAACTCGATCAAAGAAGCCAGATTTGTTGCCTCTCGAGGATGACATCGATAAATGGTTTCAGAGGTTAAGTAAGTGGATTGAAAAAACTCGAGAAGAACTTGAAACACCGGAAACCATGGCTGAAGAGGAACAGAAAGCACTATGGGATTATGCTACTCCGCGAATTTAGAAATTCAGTCGAGTATTACCAGGCCGGCTGATTAATGCTAATAACTTTGAGATCAAGCCTGGAACGATACAGATGGTGCAGAATAATTGTCAGTTCGGGGGTCTCCCGAATGATGACCCGAACGAGCACATCGTCAGTTTCATAGAGATATGCGATACATTCAAGTGCAACGGGGTTTCAGATGATGCTATCAGATTAAGGTTATTTCCGTTCACGTTCAGAGATAAGGCAAAGGGTTGGGTCCATTCTCTACCATCGGGGTCAATCACTACATGGAACGATTTGGCGCAGAAATTTCTGGCTAAGTTCTTCTCGCCTTCAAAAACACATAAGTTGAGAATGGATATTTTTTCGTTTGTACAGCAGCAGGGAGAACCACTATATGAAGCATGGGAAAGGTATAAAGAGCTATTGAGGAAATTCCCACACCATGGACTGCCGCATTGGATGCAGATAAACACATTCTACGACGGGTTAGGGAGTCATATATGGACTAGCATCGATGCAGCCTTAGGAGGAGCTTTCATGGCAAAGAAGTTTGAGGAGGCATGGGACTTGATAGAAACAATGGCTGCAAACAACTATCAGTGGCCGACTCGAGAGAATGACTCAACCTAAGGTAGCAGGTATTTTGGAAGTAGACTCTATGACAGCTCTATCCGCATAAATAGTAGCGTTATCAAAGAAGATGGATGCTATATCAAGTAGAAATGTGCAGCAGGTAGTAGTTATATGTGAGCTTTGTGCAGGGGAGCATCTGACAGATCATTATACGATAAACCCAGAGTTAGTACAGTTTATGGATATCTACAACAGGCCACCTAACACATATCAGAATGCATATAATCAGGGGGTAAGGAACCATCCAAATTTCTCATAGAGCAACAATTCAGAACCAGAATCAGAATCAGCAGCAGGCTCCACCACCATCATACCCTCTGGTTTTCAGAATCAACATCAACAGTCAGCTCCGCATCACGAGAAAAAGACAGATTTAGAGGAGCTACTGGCGAAGTACATAACAGGGAATGAGGCAGCAATGAAATCTCAGGTGGCTGCGATCAAGAATTTAGAAACTCTGATGGGACAGATTGCAAGTGCGTTGAACAGTAGACCCCAAGGAACCTTGCCGAGTGACACCGAAAAGAATTCGAGAGGAGGTCATGAGCAATGTCAAGTTGTTACACTTCGGAGTGGAAAACAGTTAGCCGAGCAAGAGTCAGAGAAGCCGACGACGGAAAAGCAGGTTGAGACAAGTGTGGAGGAAACAGTGGAAAGGAATAAAGGAGGAAAAGATTCAGTGGTACAGGAACAGGTTGTTACATCGATAGTTTACCCTACCACCACCATTTCAACAACGGATCTGAAAACAGAAATTAGAGAAGTAGTTTACTAAGTTTTTGGAGGTGTTCAAAAAACTACACATCAACATTCCTTTCGCGGAGGCATTAGAGCATATGCCTAGTTATGCCAAGTTCATGAATGATATTTTGTCAAAGAAAAAGAAGTTAGAGGACTTCGAGACTGTGGCATTGACGGAGGAATGTAGCGCGATATTGCAAAAAAAGTGTTAGGAATATTCATGAGAATGATATTCCTATTTATATAAGATTTGATTATGATATAAATGAATGAATATGCAAGTATGCTTGCATTGATAAAAGCTGTAAAGTCCTTTGATAGATAATAGGAATATATGTACAAGGACTTAGACTGAAATGATCAAATATGTTAGGTTGATCCTACATAAGCAAAACAGCTTTGTAAAGTCCTTAAAAAGAAATGATGTACAAGGACTATAAATATAGAAAGATCAAGCTTGTTAGGTTGATCTTATAAAGTGTAATAGATAGGCTTGTCTAATCGTCGAGCACTGCACCAGCATCGTAGTCTAGGAGAGACAAGGAAAACTCGAGAACTATCAAGGCGGAATCGTAGTCTACAAGATAGTAGATCTCAGAGTTCGTAGTCTGCCAGGAGAAATGAGGAAGGATCGTAGTGTGTAGAGAAGAACTTTCTCAGAGCTGTAGTCTGCTGAGGAAGTCATGTTCAGAATCATAGAGACAGCCTGTCTATGAGCCGACCGAGCGTCTGCCAGAGCTAAGTCAAGAATCATAGATCATACTTGAAGTAGTGGAGTCTGCTAATTATATCAGAGGCAGAGATCGTAGTCAAGCCAGATCAGACGAGGATAGCAAGCATGAAGGCAAAAATCGTAGTATGTCAAGGTCTGATCTCGGAGTCGTAGTGTCTGCAGAAAAAAGGCTAAATCGTAGTCTGCAGAACTAAGGCTTCTACAGAGGTTGCTCACAATGCCAGGCAGAATCGTAGTGTCAACACAATTCTCAATAGATGAGCACTCCCAAAATATCCAAAGTATGAAGCCTCTGGTCTGAGCTGCAAAGATACATTCCACCTGAAGGAAACTAGAGGGCACTCAACGAATGGCAGGCAGGCTAACAGAAGATCTAAGCACCAACTTAATCAACATCCAGATTGAGTTGTGAAGTCATTCGAGATGAAGTCTTCCACAAGCCGATTAGAAGAAGACTTTAGATAAAGTAACTGACTAGAGAAATTCAGCAAGTGCAGTAGCTGTCAAGTGAACAGAAGACAACGATCTTGCGATTAACCAGGATCGTAGTGTTTGCCAAACAAGTAGGAACTGATGCAGTTTACACAGAGATACTAGCCAGCTTATGAAGAACAAGATAGAAGTGATTAAGTATGGGTCAGACCATTGTTGATAGGTGAACTGGAGATCACCAGGAGAAAGAGAGCTGGGTATGCCACAAATCTGATGTGTCTTACTATTCATAAGGAGGCCAGAACGACAAGTCAAGCTATCAGTTCCTGAGATCAGTCAAGGCAAGCAGAAGTGTTGAAGCACTACACAAGAGAAGGAAGAGGTGTTCTACATTGCATATCTAAAGAACACTCTTCAGAATCGTAGTGTTGTCTCAACTAGTCAAAGAGCAACATTCAACAAGACACACTACGATCAAGGTCCAAGAACATCTGCATCAGAATCGTAGAGTTCGAGCATCTGAATATTGAAGCACTGACAACGTCTTAATATGAAGATTGACATTTGAACGTTGCTAATTGAGAGCATCGATGCAAAAGGACAACTCCTGTAGATTCAAATCAGAGAATCAGAAAGGAGATACAAAGACTACTACCAACCTGACACGAAACAGTGACATCTTTGAGGCGGTAGGCGAGAAAGCAGACTGCTGTGTCAGTAAAGTCAAAAAGGAGCTGTCACGTCACATTAGCAGTCTGCACCAAATAACTCGAGATCTGTGAAGCAATTCAAATAGCTTCCAACGGCTACTTTCCAACGGGAAGATCATGGAAGGGTATTTAATGGACAGAACTTCAAGGATAAGAGTTGTTGCTACATTGTAGAATCGTTGAGTTGTTAGAATGCTACATTGTTGACTCTACGAGTTCCACCAGAGCTGAACCGAACAAGTCTCAGTGGCAGTGAGACTAAGAAGGTGGAAGTGAAGCAGATTTGAAGAAGGACTTGAACAGACTAAAGCTTTGTTAGAGTTTATGCCCTAGAGGCCAATTTTTGATGTAATTGCTTAACATTTTTGATATTATATTTGATTGAATAAATGAATTATTTATTATTATTTTATTTACTGCGTTATATAAATGTTAGCATAATAAAAGTCTTTAGAATAGTGATAGAAATTACATGGCTTCAAGTATGTGACTTGAACAAGAGATCATATAATTATAATTGGTATCATTATTCTTAAATGTCCCTAGTCGAGTGTCATTGTTAATGGGACAAAAATGATACATTGAGACTAGTATGTGGATTGACTGATGGCCAAATCTCATTGGTCATAAATATATGAGATATTGAGTCAATGCATAGGTACATGTTAGAGAACAATGTACTGGACAGACCCACCATGAGAATTCTACGTGGAGCATTATGCAAAGTGTCATAAGCAATTCTCATAGTGACAATGATGTAATGATCCTCCGACCTGAAATCACTATATTACTACACGGGAATTTATGTACTTTGATATCATCAAATGCCACCTTTAATAGGGTGGACAATAAAGGTGATTATTGGGTACATAATGAATCGTGTGAGGAATATGAGCGATCTATATGGAATTTAACCCTCCTATATATTAGGGGTGATATCCATAGGCCTCTTGATTGAGTAGGACTATGAAATGCATGGCCATGCTCAAATAGTGATTTGTTTCATATAGTCTACTCATTGATCAAGAAAGCTCAGATTAAATTATGAAGAGTATGACACATTCCATGACTCGAGTTTAATCTAGGATGTCAAGGTTAAAAGGATTAAATTACATTAAAACATTGGTCACGAAAAGGTTGCATCGAATCACCGATCTTATTATTATTTGGGTAGCAGTGATGCATTAATAGATGCCGCTCACTGTTTATAATTTTATAATATAATTTTAAAATTATTGCCAACATAATAATAACCTATAGGGTTACACACTTAGAACGTAATTAAAAGAGAATTAATTTAAATTGTAAGGAATTTAAATATGTCAATATGATTGATAGTATTTAAAATTACAAATTTAAAGTAATAGGATAATTTGTATATATATGTATATTAATTAAGTAACACTTAATTAGATATAATATATATATAAATTCAAATTTTACTTTTCTAATGGGATTAGGTTTTTGATTAATTCCTTTTAAACTGCTGTATATATGATATCAACCGTTTGAGGGAAAATATAAAATCATAAACCTTAGCCGCTCTTAGAGAGATACTAGAGAGAAAAGCTTTAAAATCTAGATCTTGGCGGCTAGTACCGTAGTTCTCTTTGCTGCAGATCGTGTGACGATTCGCTGGGACGTTCGTGTGGATACCGTAGAGACGCAGTTCCTTTGGATTGCGTTAAAGATTCGAAACTGTTCCAGAATTTCCATCGTCTCCATTCAAGCTTGGATAATCGGTAAAATAAATCTAAACCTCTGAATTAATATATTTTCGCATGGATCCTGTTTTAGGGTTTGGGAAAATTATAATTTTTGCTGCGTTTATGTGCCGAAATCCCTACAAGCTTCACTCAACAAGGATGAGAATGCCATTGAAGATGGCAGCTAAGCTGAGAGCCGAGAAGGCCAAGAAGATAGCATTCAGGAAAGTGGCTGAGCATAAAGAAGATCAGAAGAGCCACTCTATGGATCACCATGAAGAACCCGAAGCTGAACAAGAGAAGATGCAGAACTATGTCTACATATCAATCAAGAAGGGTTCAAGGGTTGCTAAGGATCAGAAGAAGGTGACCCATATGAAAAGCCTTAGCAGACCTATGAGGTGATGGTGCACAGCTGACATCAGAAGAAGATGAGCTGAACAGAATGAAGATCAGCTGCACCTGAGAAGAAGTGGTCCAGACTCTACGCAGAATGCAAAGAGGGCCACGTTAAGCTGCTAAGTACAAAGATGATCAAGCTTAAAGACATCTTAGCAGCAAGGCACCACCACAACAACAACAACAACTACAACAACAAGTAGCCAGGGCCTGAGGGGTTCTTGTCCGGAGGGACTAAATGGAGTTCCAAGGCTGCTGGCCTTGAAGAGTTCTTAGTGAACTAAAGGAGTTCCAAGTCAAAGGACTTGATGAGTTCTAAGTGAACTGAAGTTCCAGGGCTGCGGGCCTTGAAGGAATCTTAGTGATTCAGGGTGCTGCCCTTCCTTAGTGGATTTCCTGCGAGAGTAGGAGCTTGTGTCTCTGAACCACTTAAAACCCCTTGTGTCTTTTACATTCTGTCATTTACTTTCTGTCTTTACATTATGTACTTAACTGCTATAACTGCTATGTATGTAATAACTACTTACAACTAAACTAACTCCAAGAACAATGTATCAATGTTTGTCAATATATCAATGAAGGGGACATTTAACTTATTCCGCTGTGCTTGAAATGATTCTTATGTTTGTCATATGCTAACTTCTTAGCAATACAAAATAAAATGGAAAAGAGTTTGAAAACCAGAGGATCTATTCAACCCCCTTTCTAGATCTATTGTGTGCCTACTGGGAACTAACAATTGGTATCAAAGCAGGTTCTCATGCTATATTCAAAAGCTAATCGCTTTGAGTCTGATCCTAGGCACAAACATTGTTCTAAACTTAGTTTATTAGTAAGTCACTTGTAAATGCAGATGAGCTCAAACGTTGGAAATAATGTGTACAGGTAAATGTGTATATACACCTGAAGCTGCTCAGATTGGTATATGTTCTTAAATGTTATAGTATCAAGACTAATCCTTGTCCATTGTCAATCTTGTAGACTGAAGACCAGAGATGGGAAGTCAAGAGGCATCAACAGCAAAGAATCAACCATCCTCCATTCTTAAAGATGAAAGGCCATACATGCTAAGAAACGCTTATCCAGAGGAGAAAGAAGAATTTCTCAACTGTGCATTTGGCCAACCAGTAGTTGGATGTGAACCCTGAGGTTCAAGACTGTAAAAGAGTTAAAGCTGTCAAGACTTTCTTAGCTTATATCTCCAAGGCTATGATTGATTGATTAAAGGACAATTGGAGCAACAAGCTATCAGAAATGAATGTAAAAATATGCACATCAATGCCTAACCTTATTATAGCAAGGTAAATGATTGTCAAGAAACTGACAGTGTAAAGGTACGGTTCCTCATTAATATAAATGTGTACATCATGTTGCATCACCTTATGTACTATAACAGTATTCTATCAAGAGACCATACTCTACCTAAAAAAGGGAAGAGAGAAAGTACACTAAGGTTGGAAACTTAATTGCTAACGAACTTTCTCTCCATCCAAGTTTTAGGTTGAAGATAACATCTTGAAAGAAGTCTGAAATAGGTCATAAGCATGTCAGGATTTAATTAAGCTTAAGTGGAGTAATCCTTGCTAAAGGGCTGGTATGTTTGTACAAACCCATGTTCTAAGTTTTTGATAATATGTAGAGTATGATCAGTTCTAGAGGAGTACCTTGAAGATTCTTAGAAACTGATCATCTCCATGAATCAATTAGATACAACTAAGTAATAAAGTTGATTCCTACCCTGCGAACATTCAAAAATTGTGAACATAACCAAGCAAAGGGTGAAACCATCAAAGAAAAGGAGTGTCTTATTAAAATGATTAATTTTATATACACTCACCATCATGCATTTTAAATGTCATATCTAAATCTGATACATGCATGGATATGATCATTGATGCTAAATTTGATGTAAATTCAATTATATGAGGAATAGGGATTTTGAGAAAACTAACCTAGCAGGACCCAATCAAGCTTGGGTACCAAAATAGAAATTATCTAAACCTGCAGGTACTTGGTCTATCTGACCACACTAAGAAATGCTAAAGTAGATGGCTTCAGTCATGAAGATTCACCCAGCTGGAGGCTCAAGACATTTCAGCAATGTTCCTGTCAAAATTCATCCAATACCAAAGCCTGTTCTTGAAGATTTGCTGAGCTCACATGAATGAAGCTCATATGACTGCTAATCTCCATATGGAAGCTGACCTATATATGCCAAGATGTAATAGATCTACAATGCTTATTCATGAAAGGCATATCATCTCAGAAGAAATCTCGAAGAAGTTCACATCAGAGGATCATCAATTCTTAAGTATGAAGAATTCATCATAGAATATGAACTCCACGAGTGCAGTCTATCAAAGAACTTAAGGAAAAATCGTAGTGTTCTCTACGATCAAGACTGTGTTAAACCTGTGCAAGCCAACACACAACGATTATGGTACAATGATCATAATCGTAGTGTTTCTCTAGTCAGCGTCAAAGTCCGCAGTTCTAATTAAGGAGGAAGGGAAACTAATTGAAGGAAGGTTGTCTACTGAAAATGCCTGTTCAGGTATCAGATAAAGAAAACTTCGTTCGTAGTTCTGTCAACAATCGTGGAGTGATCAGTCCTGAAGATATCTCTCTCCATGATCCAAGGAAGCTTTTATGATTGAGATAATTTCAGTCAGAAGGAGATATGCAAGACTGCCTTCTGATGAATATGAAGAAGAAGAATTCATGTTTCTTTGAGAAGATAACATCATCCATGGGGGAGCAGTGATCTGCTAAGAGCAGCAGCACTAAAAGTGTCTAAGATGATTAATGAAGCAAATTCTTCAGATCTTCCAAGCAGAAAAGATAGTCACTTGATTGACTCAGAAAGATCAAGTGAGAAGCTGAAGAAGCTGTGAATTTCAGAAGAAGAAGAAAAGCAATCACAGAACTAAGAAGTTCTCACTCACTACGATTGAAGAGGTATCACCAATCGTAGAGTCCAGACAAATTATGACTGCAGATGGAGAAGCTGCTACAGCCTCTCAGCCTGAACAATTATCAGGGCTGAATCTGAAGAAAGTACAAAGGCTATGTCCAAATCAAAGAAGAGAACCACGAAATTTATCAAGGAGTTTGATCTGACAGATGAAAATATGGAGATGGTGTAGCTAAGGGAGAAAAATGAAGAAGTGGAATTCTTTCCAGAAGTTGTGAGAAAATCTCAGAAGATAAGTTAATCATGGTGTATACCACGATTATCAAGACCACTTCTGCCAAAGATCATAGAGAACATGAGCTAATCTAAAAGCAGAAAAATTCCAGTTACAGAGTCCCAAAATTCTGTGACTGATGAACCAAATGAATATCCATCATAGTCAGTAGTAATGTCCCAAAACATGCTATTAATAGTCATATCAGCCACCACCTCAAAATCGTGGAGTGCCTATGATCAAACATCTGATCATAGCATAAGAGCAGAAGGACACCACGATTACAACCTTTACAAAAACCAACACCAATGAATATCCAGAGTTGGTAAATGAACTCCCCAGCAGAGAGGTCAGATGTGAAGTCAGTACTAACCTTGTATAAGTCTTTTCATCTAGTAAGCGCCTCAGGGACAAACCTAATCCTTAGCGTTGAGCTAAGAGGTTGGCCCTTCCTGAGCTACCTTACTTTAGAAGGAATGCTAATGTGGAATGCATCAAAAGAATCTTTGCTGAAGCAAGCAGCATCTCATCAGAAGATTACAAGTTGAAAATGAGAATTGTCAATCCCTCGGAGGCTAATGGAGAAGCTGTCTATTGAAATATGACCACAGACTACGATCGTCAAAGAAGATGCAAAGGATATAGATCAGTCTGGGAAATTGTGGAGTACCAAGCTAAGTCATAAGTCACTCCACGGATTAAAGAAGTCAATAGTCAACAGAAGAAAAGTCAAATCTGATAAACTGACGTGGGAGAAGAAGTTATAGATTGTGACCTATCAACGTCTTACAACTGTCCCACTAAGAAATGTGGAAGGAACAGTTACAAGAGGGAAATTCAAATTATTGGCAGTTTCATTTTAGAGAGTTCATTAAAAGCTGCAAACCTGTCAAATCCATACACTTACCCTCTCAAGACAAAACCTAAACACTTCCAAAGCAGTCAAACCTTCTCAAATAGATATTCTTTCTCAAATCGCTTCCTGCTACCTCACAAGATCCTCACAAAGCCATAAACCCAGAAAACCCTAACTCTTCAAATGGCACATTTACGAGTAATCACTGGCATTCAGCTCGGGGCTAAGATATTTGAGAAATCTGAGAAGAAGTTCAGAGATATTCTTGAACTTGTGAAGAAAGCTGGATTCTCAGAATGCCTTGAGTCAAACACTCGAATATATGTTGACCTGGTTAAAGAATTTCACTCAAATACAACTATGAGTTCTGGAACTCTTTCTACCAAGGTAAAAGGGCAAATTCTAAAGCTGAAGTCTTCTGATATCAATCAGTGCTTAGGTTTTCCTGACCTAGGATTGAAAAGCCTTGATGAAGTTGATGTCGAAGGAGCCAAGAAGATTATGGGATACAAAAGAAATCTTAGTCTGAAGGATATGAAGAAAAAGGAGTTTTCTGAAGAGTTTGAGTTCCTTGCAGAGATTGTACGCAAATGTATACTATGCAAGGACACTGCACATGACAATGTGATTGATCAACAACTTAAGATCATGTCTGCCATAGTTCTGAAGAAGCAAATCAATTTTGGAGCTATCCTGCTTGATCAAATGTCCAAATGGCTGAACAAGGTGGAGAAGAAAAGGTTAACAGGAAAACCACTCACAAAGTTTTTTCATGGAAGATTACTGAGCATCATTCTAAAGAAGAGGCTGAGGAACAAAATTAAGGATGATGAAGGTGAAGTCCTTAATAGCCATAAGATAATGACTACACAGCTGTTTGCAAACTAGAAGAAAAATCCAATGGAGAACAAACGACTGACACATGGCAGCACCAACTAAAGTACTTCAAGGAAGAAGAAAGGCAATTGCCATGATAGAAGAAGAGTCTTCATCCTCTGAAGGTGCAATTATCCCAGAGCTCAAGTCTGTAAAGCCTGCAAAGAAGAAAGCCAAAGTGGTGCAGAGGCAGAAGTCAGGTTCCCGAAGAAGTTTATCTACTGAAGAAGAAAACGTAGAGTCAGAAGATGAGATGGGAACTGAGAGATCTTAGGATGAATCTTCAAGGAGCAAGTCTGGTGATGAAAAAGAATATGCAAGTCATATGGCCAATTCACAGAGTAACCTTTCTACTGATAAGGGAGAATCTGATCATGAAGAAGTTAGATCTCTTAGTGCCGAAGTACCAAGGAGTCCATCTGATGGGACAAAAGATGAAGGATCTAAAGAAGAAACATCTGTCCCTCCTGCTGTTGAACCTCAAGAAAGTCTATCTGATGATTCAGATACTTCAAAATCTGAAGATAAAGAAAGATCTGAATCTCCTGAAGTTAAACCCCCAAAAAGGAGAAAAAGCAACAGATTACGTGATCATGCTATTCTCGGAAAGAGAGGAGAATCGTCTACAGCTATCATAGAACTCAGTGATGATGAGGCTGTATCAAAGGGAAGACAAACGAAGATGTCTGCAAAGAATTGCAGCAAAAGGCTGAAGACTAAAGAGCTAGAAAAGGCTAGTGAATCTGCAAAGGCAAGCTCTGCTGATGTTAATGCTGATGATGATCAAATGCTAAAACAAACTAATGAGTCAGTTGAAGGAAGTCTACACCAGTCTGACTCAAGCTCAGATCATGAAGAAAGTAAAGGAGATTCTAATCCTGAGGATGGACGTGCCAGAAGATTTTCACATCTCTTGTCCTGTTCAACGCAAGAGAAGAATAGTGGTAGAAATTGATGAAGAACCACTAGATGCACTTCCAAAGAAATGGATTAATCATAGGAATGGAAGGCTGCATGTGGTGAAAATGACTGCAGCACATCTACTAAACCATCGTGAAACTATAAAGCTAGACTCTTCAACCTTGATTTATGATACTAAAATCAAGGATCATGCAATAAGATAGTTTCATCCTCACATGCCATGGGTTAAGGCATCCCTCACCAGAGACAGTGGATATCTCACATGGTGCTTCTCTCATCTTCCTAACCTAGAGCTAGTGGCACAGAACTTTCCAAGGGTCAAGAAATTTGCAACTCTGCTAATCAAAGACCAATCTCATTTCAAGGTCTATCGACATGCTAAAAATTATTACATCCCCTACGATTGTCGAGCAGATTCAGATGGTAGAAGGATTTTGCCCAAGTCTACAATCGTAGAGTTATTTCTCTCTACCAATAAAGATGATCAAACTGAGTTTGAAAATCTCTATGCTGATCCAGCAGTGCTGACTGATAATCTTCCATCCTTCAAAAATGATTGGTACTCAACGATCTATCAGATTCTCACTACTTTTGAAAACTTGTCCAAGGGTGAAAATCGTGGAGTCCAATCTGGTTCTCAGTATAAGATTGATCAACCAGTTACTCAACAGGAGGCTGACCAAACAGCTGCTCAGAAAGAGGATGAAAACTTGATGCCAGATCTCTTCAAAAGCAAGAGTTGCTAAAGAACTCTGAAGAACTGATTGAGGAGATCTCTCTTATAGATGTAGAAGTCAAGGACATGTCAACAGGAGAAGACAATGAGCTATCAAAAGGGCTTCAAGCCAGACTCTCAGTCATATCCCTCAAGCTTCAACTAAGGGATCAAGTTTTTTTGAAGGCAATGAACGATCAGAAAGAAGAAGCTCTACGAGCTCAGAAGGCTAATGAAGAGCAAATCCTATCTCTCTCTGACAAGATTGACAATCTGAAACAGTCACTCTCCCTCTAACTTGAGCTAAGCTAACAAGAACTCAAAATTGAGGTTGGTAACTCATCTCACCTGATGGAGCAACTTATGTCAAACGTGGAGCAGCTGTCTCAAGTGATTAATGACAAAAAGGGGGAGAAAAAGATACATCAAAAGAGATATAGAAAGAGGACATTCAAGAAAGAGCAAGGAGAGAAGAATGAAGGAAGAAAAGAAGACCAAGAGCAGAGAGGTAAAGGAGCAGAAGAAGAAGAAGAAGAAGAAGAAGAAGAAGAAGAAGAAAGCAGCAGCAGAAGCAGAGTCATCATCTGAGGGGGAGCCAAAAGATGATGACCCCATGAACACAGAATCTGTGGGGGAGCCAGACAAAGGAGAGCATGCAACTGAACCAGAGCCTGATCAAGTGCAACTGAACCTAGAGCCTGATCAAGAAAAAGAAGTGGAGCATGCATCTGAGGGGGAGCAGAGGAAAGAAGAAAAAGAAGAAAGAAAGATGAGTAGCTGAATAGATAATCAACAGACATCCTGGAGACATACATGGAGCAGAAAAGGTACATCTCTATCTAGTTAGGTATGTTCTGGATCCAGAATGTAGAGTGTCATAGTGTATGTAATTTCATATTATCATAAATGACATTCATGATTAACTGCTTTAGAAATACTGCTGCTCACTGTATATAAGATTCATTCATCTCATGCATATACACTGATTATTTTTTGTCATAGTCAAATAGGGGGAGATTGTTAGGAATATTCATGAGAATGGTATTCCTATTTATATAAGATTTGATTATGATATAAATGAATGAATATGCAAGTATGCTTGCATTGATAAAAGCTGTAAAGTCCTTTGATAGATAATAGAAATATAGTATAAGGACTTAGACTGAAATGATCAAATATGTTAGGTTGATCCTACATAAGCAAAACAGCTTTGTAAAGTCCTTAAAAAGAAATGATGTACAATGACTATAAATATAGAAAGATCAAGCTTGTTAGGTTGATCTTATAAAGTGTAATAGATAGGCTTGTCTGATCGTCGAGCACTTCACCAGCATCATAGTCTGCCATGAGAGACAAGGAAGACTCGAGAACTATCAAGGTGGAATCGTAGTTTGCAAGATAGTAGATCTTAGAGTTCGTAGTCTGCTAGGAGAAACGAGGAAGGATCGTAGTGTGTCGAGAAGAACTTTCTCAGAGCCGTAGTCTGCTGAGGAAGTCATGTTTAGAATCGTAGAGACAGCCTGTCTATGAGTCGATCGAGCGTCTGCTAGAGCTAAGTCAAGAATCGTAGATCACAATTGAAGTAGTGGAGTCTGCTGATTATATCAGAGGCAGAGATCGTAGTCGAGCCAGATCAGACCAGGACAGCAAGCATGAAGGCAAAAATCAGTAGTCTGTCAATGTCTGATCTCGGAGTCGTAGTGTCTGCAGAAACAAGGCTAAATCGTAGTCTGTAGAACTAAGGCTTCTACAGAGGTTGCTCACAATGCTAAGGCAGAATCGTAGTGTCAACACGATTCTCAACAGATGAGCACTCCCAGAATATCCAAAGTATGATGCCTCTAGTCTGAGCTGCAAAGATACAATCCACCTGAAGGAAACCAGAGAGCATTCAACGAATGGCAGGCAGGCTAACAGAAGATCTAAGCACCAACTCAATTAACATCCAGATTGAGTTGTGAAGTCATTCGAGATGAAATCTTCCACAAGACGATCAGAAGAAGACTTCAGATAAAGTAACTGACTAGAGAAAGTCAGCAAGTGCAGTAGCTGTCAAGAGAACAGAAGACAACGATCTTGCGATTAACCAGGATCATAGTGTTTGCCAAACAAGCAGGAATTGATGCAGTTTACACAGAAATACTGGATAGCTTATGAAGAACAAGGCAGAAGTGATTAAGCATGGGTCAGACCATTGTTGATAGGTGAACGGGAGATCACCAGAAGAAAGAGAGCTGGGTATGCCACAAATCTGATGTGTCTTACTATTCAAAAGGAGGCCAGAGTGACAAGTCAAGCTATCAGTTCCTGAGATCGATCAAGGCAAGCAGAAGTGTTGAAGCACTGCACAAGAGAAGGAAGAGGTGTTCTACATTGTATATCTAAAGAACACTCTTCAGAATTGTAGTGTTGTCTCAACCAGTCAAAGAGTAACATTCAACAAGACACACTACGATCAAGGTCCAAGAACATCTGCATCAGAATTGTAGAGTTCGGGCATCTAAATATTGAAGCACTGGCAACGTCTCAATATGAAGACTGACATTCGAACGTTGCTAATTGAGAGCATCGATGCAAAAGGAAAACTCCTGTAGATTCAAATCAGAGAATCAAAAAGGAGATATAAAGACTACTACTAGCCTGACACGAAACAGTAACATCTCTGAGGTGGTAGGTGAGAAAGCAGACGGCTGTGTCAGTAAAGTTAAAAAGGAGCTGTCACGTCACATCAGCAGTCTGCACCAAATAACTCGAGATCTGCAAAGCAATTCAAATAGCTTCCAATGACAACTTTCCACTGGGAAGATTATGGAAGGGTATTTAATGGACAGAGCTTCAAGGATCAGAGTTGTTGCTACGTTGTAGAATTCGTTGAGTTGTTGGAATGCTACATTGTTGACTCTACGAGTTCCACCAGAGCTGAACAAAATAAGTCTCAGTGGCAGTGCGACTAAGAAAGTGGAAAGTGAAGAAGATTTGAAGAAGGACTTGAACATACTAAAGCTTCACTCAATAAGGATGAGAATGCCATTGAAGATGGCAGCTAAGCTGAGAGCTGAAAAGGCCAAGAAGATAGCATTCAGGAAAGTGGCTGAGTATAAAGAAGATCAGAAGAGCCACTCTATGGATCACCATGAAGAACCCGAAGCTGGACAAGAGAAGATGCAGAACCATGTCTGCATATCAATGAAGAAGGGTTCAAGGGTTACTAAGGATCAGAAGAAGGTGACCTATAATGAAAAGCCTTATCATACCTATGTGGTGATGGTGCACAGCTGACATCAGAAGAAGATGAGCTGAACAGAATGAAGATCAGTTGCACCTGAGAAGAAGTGGTCCAGACTCTACGCAGAATGCAAAGAGGGCTACGCCAAGCTGCTAAGTACAAAGATGATCAAGCTTAAAGACATCTTAGCAGTAAGGCACCAACAAAACAACAACTACAACAATAAGTAGCCAGGGCCTAAGGGGTCCTTGTCCGGAGGGACTAAATGGAGTTTCAAGGCTGCTGGCCTTGAAGAGTTCTTAGTGAACTAAAGGAGTTCCAAGTCAGAGGACTTGAAGAGTTCTAAGTGAACTGAAGTTCCAGGGCTGCGGGACTTGAAGGAATTTTTAGTGATTCAGGGTGCTGCCCTTCCTTAGTGGATTTCCTGCGAGAGTGTAGAAGAGTGGATTAGGAGCTTGTGTCTCTGAACCACTTAAAACCCCTTGTGTCTTTCACATTCTGTTATTTACTTTCTGTCTTTACATTATGTACTTAACTGCTATAATTGCTATGTACGTAATAACTGCTTACAACTAAACTAACTCCAAGAATAATGTATCAATGTTTATCAATATATCAATGAAGGGGAAATTTAACTTATTCTGCTGTGCTTGAAATGATTCTTATGTTTGTCATATGCTAACTTCTTAGCAATACAAAATAAAATGGAAAAGAGTTTAAAAACCAAAGGATCTATTCAACCCCCTTTAGATCTATTGTGTGCCTACTGGGAACTAACAAAAAGCTTCCATCAAAATTGAAAGATCCAGGCAGTTTCACTATTCCATGCAAAATAGGGAGTTTGGCCTTCAACAAATGTCTATGTGACTTAGGTGCAAGTATAAACCTCATGCCACTATCAGTTTACACTTAGTTTGGTTTACCGGCACCTAGACCAACAAACATATCCCTACAGCTTGCAGACAGATCGATAACATATCCCACGGGGAATTGTTGAGGATATTCAGGTAAAAGTTGATAAATTCATATTCCCAGCGGACTTCATCATCCTGGACTATGAAGAGGATAAGGACATTTCGATAATCCTCGGGCGACTGTTCTTGGCAACCGGTAGGACTCTCATCGATGTTCATAAAGGAGAGTTGACCATGAGGGTTCAAGATCAAGAGGTAACCTTTAACGTGTTCAACGCCATGAACTTCCCTAAAGACGATGAGGAGTGCTTTCGCATGGATATAATTGAGAAAGTGGTGGGAGATGAACAACATCGTATAGTGAGTACCGACCCTTTAGAATCAACATTGATGGGAGATTGTGATGGAGATGATCTAGAGTTGATGGAATATCTACAATTATTAGAGGCACGTCCTAGAGTGAGCAAGTTCAAATTACCATTTGAGCCGTTGGAAGTGGCAGGAACTTCATCAACTCGAATGAAACCATCTCTAGAGGAACAACCTGCACTAGAACTCAAACCCTTACCCAACCATCTCAGGTATGCTTATTTGGGTAATTCATCTACTTTAAATATTATTATTACATCTGCGCTTAACGAATTGCAGGAAAGTAAGCTGTTAAGAGTTCTACGGGAGTACAAGTCTGCTATTGGATGGACTATCGCCGACATCAAAGGAATCATCCCTTCATTCTGTATGCACAAGATTTTGATGGAGAAGGATGGTAAGCCAACAGTGGAACAACAATGGAGGCTCAACCCAATCATGAAAGAGGTAGTGAAAAAGGAAATATTGAAATGGCTAGATGCTGGAATTATCTACCCAATCTCAGATAGTGCATGGGTGAGTCCGGTTCAATGTGTCCCGAAGAAAGGTGGTATGACAGTAGTGAAGAATGAAAACAACGAACTAATACCGACGAGGACAGTGACTGGCTGGAGGGTTTGTATGGACTACAGAAAGCTAAATAAGGCAACCCGAAAGGATCATTTCCCCTTGCCGTTTATTAATCATATGTTAGATAGACTAGCGGGACATGAGTACTACTGTTTGCTAGATGGGTATTCGGATACAACCAGATTGTTATTGCACCGGAGGATCAAGAGAAGACGACGTTCATATGCCCATATGGCACCTTTGCCTTTAGAAGGATGTCATTTAGACTGTGTAACGTACCGGCGACCTTTCAGGCGATGCATGATAGGCGATTTTCTCAGATATGGTGGAGCGCAGTGTTGAAGTGTTTATGGATAACTTTTCAGTATTTGGGGAATCTTTTGCCAGGTGCCTAAAAAATCTAGTCCTGATACTGAAAAGATGTGTTGAAACTAATCTGGTGCTTAACTAGGAAAAATGCCATTTTATGGTCCAAGAGGGGATAATACTTGGGTATAAAGTTTCGAGGAAAAGGGTTGGAAGTGAATCGGGCTAAATTGGAGACAATAGAGAATCTGCCACCTGCCAACTTCAGTAAAGGGTATTCGGAGTTTTCTCGGGCATGATGGATTCTACCGTCGATTCATCAAGGACTTCTCCAAAATCACAAAATCGCTATGCAGTCTATTAGAGAAAGATGTACCTTTCAAATTTGATGAAGACTATCCAGCGGCGTTTGAGCAGTTGAAGAAGAAACTAACCACAGCCCCCATGATCGTAGCACCGAATCGGACAATGCCCTTTGAGTTAATGTGTGATGCCAGTGACTATGTAGTAGGAGCTGTGCTGGGACAACGCCGAGAGAAAGTCTTTCATGCTATTTACTATGCGAGCAAAACATTGACCGATGCACATTTGAACTACATAGCCACCGAAAAGGAATTACTTGCGATTGTGTATGCATTTGATAAGTTTCGCTCATACTTAGTGGGAACTAAGGTGGTGGTTTACACAGATCATTCGGCCATCCGATATCTACTTTCAAAGAAAGATGCAAAGCCGAGACTTAGTTCGCTGAATTTTGCTCCTCCAAGAATTTGATTTAGAGATTAAAGATAGGAAGGGGACAGAAAATCAGGTGGCTGACTACCTTTCGCGGTTAGAGAATTCGAATCATGACGAGACAGACAAAGTAGTGATCGATGAGTCTTTTCCTGATGAACAGTTGTTTCTAATTCACGACGAGTTCCCGTGGTATGCAGATTTTGAGAATTACTTAGTAAGCAATATTCTCCCACCAGATTTGACACGCCAACAAAAGAAAAAATTCTTACACGACGTGAAGTGGTATATGTGGGATGAACCGTATCTATTCCGACAGTGTGCTGACAGAATGATTTGGCGATGTGTGCCGGAAAGTGAAGTAGAAAGCATCTTACAGGCCTGTCACGCCTTATTATATGGGGGACACTATGGGAGCGAAAGAACGGCCGCGAAAGTACTCCAAGCAGGTTTCTACTGGCCCACCTTGTTCAAAGACGCACATCAGTGCGTGAAAAACTGTGATAGATGTCAACGAGTGGGAAATATTTTTAAGCGGAATGAGATGCCACTAAACATGATTTTGGAAGTCGAGGTTTTTGATATATGGGGAATCAATTTCATGGGACCGTTTCCATCTTATTCAGCAATTTATATATCCTGTTGGCAGTCGACTATGTGTCAAAGTGGGTTGAGGCAGTCGCGCTACCGACTAATGACGCGAAGGTTGTGCTGAAATTCTTGCAAAAGAATATCCTTAAACGATTTGGAACCCCGAGGGCAATTATCAGTGATGAGGGGAGCCATTTCTGCAATAAGTACTTCACCACTCTCTTGACTAAGTATAGGGTCAACCATAGAATCACCACGGCCTATCACCCCCAGACGAGTGGCCAAGCCGAAGTATCTAACAGAGAGGTGAAAAGAATCTTGGAGAAAGTCGTAAACCCGAATCGTAAAGATTGGTCGTTGAAATTAGATGACACTTTTTGGGCATATCGGACTGCTTATAAGACCCCGATCGGCATGTCTCCATACCAGTTGGTCTACAGAAAGGCGTGTCACCTTCTAGTGGAACTCGAACATAAAGCCTATTGGGCCATCAAGTAACTCAACTTTGACCTATCAGCAGCAGGGGAAGAAAAGATTGTTGCAAATCAATGAGTTAGATGAATTTCGCCTGCAAGCATACTAGAATTTAAAGTTGTATAAAGAAAAGGTTAAGAAATGGCACAATCAGAAGATAGTGGACAGAAAGTTTGAACCAGGCAAATCAGTGCTATTATTCAACTCTTGGTTGAAACTCTTTTCAGGAAACTGAAATCTAGGTAGTCGGGGCCATTCACTGTCAAAACTGCATTCTCACACGGTGTCGTTGAGCTCTATGGCCGAGATCCTACAGAAACATTTAAAGGTAACGACCAACACCTCAAGCATTATTGGGGAGGCGACGTCAATCGCCAGGCGACCTCGATCATCCTTGCCAAGCCAATTTGACATAGGGAGTAGTCAGGCTAAACGACTTAAAATCAAGCGCTAGATGGGAGGCAACCCATCCTTTACTTTCATTTGTAGTATATCTATGTAAATTTGTTATAATCATGCATAATAAGTAGTAAGCTGTTTGCTTTCAAATGCTTGTTCTGACAGTTGAAATGGTATTCAGTGCAGGGCCAATTACAGAGACTATTCAAGTTAGACTTCATGGGGAAAACATAAAAGCAATAATGGGAGCCTATTCAAGTTAACATCGTCAAAAATTTCAAGTGCAGAAAAGTCCCCATGCCTGCCCCGGCGGGCAAAGTTAAGCCAAAAAGGACCGCTCCCTGCGGGCTTTCGTGCTGCATAAGGCCCGCCCCCGCGTGCAACCAAGGCTAAAATCACTCGCCCCGACAGGCATATGGTAGATTAGTTTTTTAAAACATCACATAGCAATCAAATTGGGTCATTCCACAACAAAAGTGAAGTCCTAACCTGCCGAGAAACACTCTCCAAAGATCATAGCCTTCTAGTACAACACTGATTGGAGATTTAAAGAGGACAACCACAGATCACTTGGGATTTCAACATCATCCCCCAATTTAACATCATTGAACATAAATCAAGGTATACAATCTCAGTTCTTCCTTTTGGTCGAAAGTTTTGATGCCAAGTTGGGATTTCTAGTTGTGGATTCTGATTTACGAAAAAAGTTCTGTAATTGCATTTATATACTGCTTGCGTTGGTTGTGTGAGACTATATTGGGTGAAAAGAACAGAAGTAAACACCACCATCATCTAGCTCCAGTGGCCTTGCTCACTAACTGTTCGATAAAAGGCCACAACCAAAATTCACAAAGAAATAGTGGTTTTTGGGTTGCAAAATCATGCCACCGAGAGCACCAAAGTGACAGAAGGGTGAGGGTTCACCCACCGCCGCTAGGCCATATGATCGAATGAAATTTCGGAGTGCTTTCGCCACCGACAGATTTGACTACTTGGCGGGTAAGGCACTAGTACCTGAACGTGGCCTTCGGCCCGATGTGTTGGATGGAAAGATGGGATTACATATTATAGACCAGGGCTGGGACACCTTCACGGATCAGCCCGAGGAGGCAGTGGTAGCCGTGGTCAAAGAGTTCTATGCGAATGCAGAAGACATAGCTACTTTTAAAGCTTTTGTCCGGGGAAAAATGGTGGATTTCAGCACTGAAGCTATAAATGATTTCTACAACCTACGACAGTCAGCAGTTTGTCAGTACACTGAGTTTCGAGATAGAGGGCCTGACTATGATCAAATCCTTATCGACATATGCAAGCCCGACACAGTTTGGCAGAAGGGCAAGAGAGGGGGCACATTAATCATGAGCTCAAGTTTGAGCCTTTACGGGAAAATATGGTATTCTTTCCTCTGTGCTAAGCTACTTCCCTCTTAGCATACGAGCGAGATCACCAAGGAAAAGGTCTCACTATTGTATGCGATCATCAAAGACTTTAACATCAACATTGGGGAAATTATTAGCTTCTCTATTTGTCGATGCTTGAGAGAGCCCATGTCAGGAGGATTGCCACATCCATCCCTTATCACCGGGTTGTGCTGCCGTGCTGGTGTCAGGTAGGCAGATGATGAAGCCAATTCAGCAACCACTACAGCTGCTGGACACGAGGATGATTGCCCGATTCGGAGTCTGGAAAGGGGGCAAGTTACATCCATGTGGCCTGGGCTTTATATTTTCTTTAGACTCGGATAAGGAGGAGGACGAAGCCATAGATGCGGACTACGTGGTGCCTGAGGATGATGAGTTTGCGGAGGACAGACTGCCCGAGGAGGGGGATGCCACTACATCAAGAACTTCTCGCTCGACAAAGTTTATGTTCAGTGCCCAGTTCCGAGAGCTTCAGCGGTAGTTGGACGAACGGCGCAGGGTGGAGGACAAGAAGGCAGATCGACTAGGGGCGAGACAGAGCCATATGTTCGACACTCAGAACAATTTCAACACCAGTCAGTAGCTGAGGCATTTGCGCGACTTAACACGTTCGCCGAACCATTTTAGTTCCCGTCTTCGCAGCCACTTCCCGGCTATCCACATTACGAATTCAGATGTGGAGGTGGTAAAGCCATATACATGAGTTGTCATGGAAGTCCTCTAAGCTTAAGTTCATTTATTTTCACAATGAGGACATTGCGATATTTAAGTTTGAGGGTGTATATTATTTATCATAATATTGTTAGAACATTGCAGTTAGTTAGTTTTGCATAGTAGTTTAGCATTGCATGTTAGTGTAGTTTATGATTTGCATTAGTAGTTAATTTAAGTGTTTTTATGCTTATAAAAAAATTAGAAAAAAAATCAGAAAATCACAAAAAGAGTCGTTAAGTTAGAATTGCATGAGTCTAGTATGTCAGTAAGTGTGAAGCTACCTTAGCCAGTGATGAGACTGAACTTGCATAGAACTTGAACAGTAATGACAACTAGGACATAGATGTAATCTCAGACCTTGACATAGATCTTTGCCTGTTTAACACTATTGTACCGGATAGCACGATAGGATAACCATGTAGGCTAACTTGGTTCGAATAGTGACATAATTGACGTCTTGAAAGAAATTGAGCTTTAATGACATAAATTCAGTAAACTAGTGGTGATGACTAGGATTAGGCAGAAACCTAAGTTTGGGGGAAAATATGGGAGCTATCTAAAAGAAAGAAAAGAAATGAAAAAAAAAGAAAATAAGAGGAAAAAAAACTTGCGAATAAACACCAGTGACTTGTTTAGTTTCGTGGCCTTTGATACTCGAGTAAGTACGCCCTAGGGGATGTTTCTACACCCAGCACCCTAAAGCCATTTGACTTGGGAGTCGTTGGTCGAAAGCTCGCTACACGAGTATCACTGAAAAGCCTAAAAGAACTAGACATTGCATAGTCATGAGTAGAGTAGAAGTACGGAAAAACGAGCAAAATGCCCCCCGTAAATGAATAAAGATAGCGAAAAATTTCCCATATTGACTTCCGACTTGGTTGATGTTGAGTCGTGGTTGCATTATCTTGTTTACGCGATTTCTTGAGTTAAAGCTGTGTTTTCTTTCTAAGACGCATATTATATGATATATTTGATGTAAGACCCCAACTTTTATGAATAAATTGAATTTCCTCTATATATTATTTTTTTAAATAGTAAGGGGTTGATTTGATGAATGTGGTAACTTATGGGGTGATTTGTGCAAGTGTTACAAAGTAAACAAGTGGCCATAAAATATTCATTTGGTCGAGGAATATTTTTTTTGTCGGGGAATATTTGTACGACGGCGCAATCATTTATGGGCCCCATAACGAAAAATTATCGGATGAAGAAAACGACAAGAATAAGTTTTTCTAAAAATAACGGCGTGGTTGTTATCGTTAAAACTGTTGAAATACCTAGTGGTTAAAATACAGTAATACGCGGTGTTGCACAGTAGCACATGGTATTGCACAGTAATTCTACTTATTGATTCTTACGTAAGAAGTCACTACTCAATAATTGTTACAGTATTTACTGTTCAATATTTTATATTATTGATTCAATAATTGCTACATTGATAATTGCATAATATTTTATTGATTCAATAATTATCATTGCACAGTATTTCAAATTATCAAATTAATAATTTGAATAATATTATTAGATAGTATTATTGGCAATGACTAAGGAAGTTCTGTCTAGGAGAGGGTTACTTAATTGCGCGCCAGTAAAAAAAATCCTTATCAGAAGGCCCCCTATTTCCTGGGAAGGCCCCCTCTTTCCTGGGAACGACCTGGTTATCAATATTGTAGTTCTGTAATATTATTTGTGAATAATTAATTATTGATTTATATGATAATGAAATATTTATTTTTGTAGATATAAAAGAAGAAATTAGTGCTGAGATGTTTTTATCAGTATTGATTGTTAATATTGTGAATTATAATATTAATGATGAAAAAAATATATATTTTGTGAAGCCAAGTGAATTGAGATAAATAGAGGAATTTTTATTGAAGTATTTGTTGTAAGTTTTGCTTATTATATAGACCCCCACTTATCCATTTTCTTAAAACTGTCGGTAGAAGTTATTTTAATTTTATTTTATATATGTATATATATATGTACGTATTATATATATAATAATAATAATAATAATAAATAATAATAATAATAACAATCCCTCCCGACCAAGTTCTCCCCCCCCCCCTCTCATTTCAAATTCATTTAATATATATATATATATATATATAATAATAAATAATAATAATAATAACAATCCCTCCCGACCAAGTTCTCCCCACCCCCCCTCTCATTTCAAATTCATTTAATATATATATATATATATTTACTTAGCCTGCCGTATAAGGCAGGCAGGGTTTTATATATATATATATATATATATATATATATATATATATATTAATATTATAAGTTTTGTTATATTAGAATATTTTATTGCACAGTAATGAATAGTAAAAATTAGAAAATCAGTTTTTCCTCCGCCGAATTCATCCGTGAGTTTTCTAAACTGTGCACCCGTGATTATTTTCTAAATAGTATCCTTCCATTCTCCTATAAATAGGATGCTCAGTTTAGAAATGAAAATCACACCAGAATCAGAGAATTCTTCTTCTATAATATTGAGCGTATTTCTTTTGAGTTTAAGGAAGTTTTGAGTGTAGAAAATAGTGAAAGTTTTTTTCAAGAATATTCCAGCCATACCAGTCAAAAATGCTCTCCTTTTAAGGTAAGGGATGTTATTTTCTTTCGTAAATGATGTTATTCTTTTCAATATCATTATACCAAAATATTGGCATGGAATTTTATTATGAAATTCTTACTTTTTCCGTCGGAGTTACTATTCACGTATACGGCACTATTCACGGAAAAATTAAATTTTCTTCTATTTGTCCAAGTTGGATATTATGGGTCTTATCTTTGATTGGATCCAAGTTTTGATCTTTATTCTTGAATTTTGCTCTACAAATTATCATTATGGAGTATTCTTAAACTTGGATAAACTAAATTACGAATCCATAATCTTTGTTCTTTATCTCACTGGATTCGTTATTTATATTATTTTTTATCATCCTCAGCTCTAAATGGTGATATAACTGAATATCTTTGGCCTGTAGAGCAAAGATGAATGATTAACTGATGAATATCTTTGGCCCATAGTGCAAAGATGGACAGGTGTTGAGATGAACATGACCAACTGGTGATACAAATGAATATCTTTGACCCGTAGTGCAAAGATGAATATTTGATTCAAGATGTATATTGATTGATGTTACAGGGATAAAATATTGATGAATGAACTTTTAAATCATAGAAGATAGTAGACTTCATTCTCTACTTAACTCTTCTAATGAATAGTTATTTTCCGCTAGCGAATATTGATCTAAAACTTGTTGTCTATAATATTTTATCTGATTTATTGAGGACTAACGATAAATTGTTCTTTATTATCTTAGTCATAATATTCTTTACTGTGCTAGTTAAGCTCACCCTTTTCATCTATTGTCCTCTTCAGGGAATGAGAATGTTGCGGAAACTAGTCGGGGGACAGTGTGATGGTCAGAGTTAGATCTGTAGAAGTCCTCACTATTCAGTAAAATAGTGGGATAATAATTGTAATGAATAAGGGATGAATTTGAATGTTTATATTTCGTATTATATACGATTTGTATTAAAACTCATAGTTGTATGGTCGTATTTCTCACGACCTTTTGTTATAAAAGATTTGTATTTGGAATTATGTACCATGTATTTGGCGACTCAGAATGGGTTGGTATTGAACCTATTTTGAGGGCGTCACAGTTGGTATCAGAGCTTAGGGATATGATCTCTGGCGGAGATCGGGGAATAGAACTAGGAGGGGAGAGACGAGTAAATCCTTCGCTAGTGTGTCTTACCTAAGCTTATCTGGTATTTAATTGGTCAGTCGGAGCATAGAATTAATATGTGATATGTTAATTTGTTTAATTAACCCTTATTTTATGGGCAGTATTTGAGAATGGCAGCTAAAAATTTAAGCAATGGAGTAAATGAGACCGTTAAACCACCTTTAATCACCAACCAGGAGAACGTGCAACAGGAAGACAATACCACTGATCAGACGATGAACGATGGGATGTTTAAAAGCTTTTTGCAATTCATTCAAAATCAGACGAGGGAAACTCGTGCGCAAAATATAGGTGGAAATAATAACAACTCGCGGCTTGTCACTGCCAAGCAGTTCAAAGAGTTGGAACCACCAGAGTTTCAGGAAATCCGATTCGATCAAGGCAGAGACATGGGTTAAGCAAATTACCAAGATATTTGATGTCTTTGGATGCACAGAGGAACAGAAGGTTTCATTCGCCACATTTATGTTACGTGGAGAGGCAGATTACTTGTGGAGAATCTGTGAAGCGTACCCAGCCTGCCACACTCAAGATGTCGTGGGAGGAGTTCCAGAAAACTATTCAATGATAAGTACTTTCCAGAAAGTATTCGTCAAATGAAAGAGGTAGAGTTTATCAGACTGAAGCAGAATAACATGACGATGTCCCAGTACGAGGCTAAGTTAGCGGAGTTATCCCGGTTTGCACCTCATTTGGTGGAGAATGAGGAACGTATGACGCGGATGTTTCTGAGAGGTTTGAAACCAAAAATTCGTTAATACCTCATTTCTCACAAATTTTCTCTATATTCAGATGTGGTAAACATGGCCCAATTGTTTGAACGTGATAATAATTATGTTCAACCAAGGGACAACAACCAAGGTCGTATACGTGGCAACAGTCATCAGAACAATGACAACCAGCGGGGAGGAAAGTATCATGACAGAAGAGGTAACCACTCCGGTGGTAATCGTAGCCATGATAATAGAAGAAGTGAGTCGGGGGGAGATTTCAAGAAGAGAAGGTACAACAATGAGAACGTGAAAACGTCGACAGCAGCACCAACATCAACTGTTTCTAGGGGAGGAGAACGACCAACGATCGTATGCTATAAATACAGGCAAGAGGGACATATCAGTCCCAACTGCACACAGAAATCCAAGGTGTGCTATAACTGTGGAAAGGAAGGTCACATTGCTCGAGTGTGTCCTGTAGCGAAACCAAGTCCAGCGGGGATGGTGACTCCAAAGGCCGTCCCGGACAAGTTAAATTCGGTGGTTCCTGGAAGAGAGTTTGTCGTGACTGCCCAAATCGCAAGGAACCCGAACGAGGTGATCACGGATAAGTTAATCATAAACTCTTGCAAAGTTTATACCTTATTAGATACCGGTGCTACCCATTCTTTAATCTCACCTGCTTGTGCTCAACGTTTGAACTTGACTCCTGAGAAATTAGACTTTGACTTATCTATTGAAACTCTGTTGGGAGAAACCTTCGTTATATCCACGGTTTACTAATCTTGCTTGATTCAAATTGGTACCCTCACTCTACTTGTTGATCTTATATCTTTGAAAATACTTGCATTTGATGTGATTTTAGGAATTGACTGGTTAACCACTTATCATGCCAAAATTGATTGTTTTCGTAGGGTTGTTAGTTTTTATATTCCTAACCAACCTGTTGTGCGAATTCAAACAACCAAACCCCTAAAATCAATTAATGTCATTTCAAGTCATAAAGCTATTCGTTTATTGAAAAACGAATGTCAAGCTTTCTTAGCCCATGTCACTGATCTAAACCAGAATACGTTAGGTTTGAATGATATTTCTGTTATTAATGAGTTTCCTGATGTATTTCCCGAAGAACTTCCCGGTCTAGCCCCAGAATGTGAAGTTAAATTCTTTATTAACCTTAAACCTGGTAAAAAACTCATTTCTAAAACCCCATACCGAATGGCTCCCATTGAACTTCAGGAGTTAAAGGTCCAACTACAGGAGTTGTTAGACATTGGTTTTATTCGTCCTAGTATATCTCTTTGGGGTGCTCCTGTTTTATTCGTAAAGAAGAAAGACGGGAGTATGCGACTTTGTATTGACTATCGGGAGTTGAACCATGTCACCATCAAGAATAGGTATCCGCTACCTCGTATCGATGACCTGTTCGACCAGTTGTAAGGTGCAAAATTCTTTTCAAAGATCGATCTTTATTCTGTATATCATCAATTAAAGATTAAAACTGAGGATATTCCAAAGACTGCTTTCAGAACTCGATACGGGCATTATGAATTCTTAGTCATGTCTTTTGGATTGACTAATGCTCCTGCTGCTTTTATGGATATGATGAACCATGTATTCAAGGAATATTTAGATCAGTTCGTGGTTGTCTTTATTGATGACATCCTCATCTATTCCAAAAGCCGTGAAGATCATGAGCACCACTTGAAGCTGGTACTTCAAAGGCTTCGTGAAAACAAGCTATATGCCAAACTAAAGAAATGCGAGTTATGGCTTGAGGAGGTAGCATTCCTTGGGCACGTGGTATCAAAACGTGGAGTATCTGTTGACCCGGCGAAGATTGAAGTAATACAAAGTTGGGAGCAACCGAAGTCGGTGACCGAAGTACGTAGCTTTCTTGGTTTAGCTAGTTATTATCGGAGATTCGTGGAAGGCTTTTCTCCAATCGCTACTCCATGAACTCAGCTGACTCGGAAAGATACAAAATTCGTATGGAACGAGGAATGCGAGAAGAGCTTCCAAGAGCTCAAGAGGAGACTCATTTCAGCACCTGTTCTGATAATACCATCTGGTTCAGATGGATTTGTTATCTACAGCGATGCTTCGGGCAAAGGGTTAGGATGTGTTCTCATGCAACATGGGAAAGTCATAGCCTATGCCTCACGGTAACTCAAAGAATATGAGAGGAATTATCCTACTCATGATCTAGAGTTGGCAGCAGTCATTTTCGCGTTGAAGATCTGGAGACACTACCTGTATGGAAAGAAAGTGGAGATTTATACGGATCATAAGAGCCTTAAATATTTCTTCACTCAAAAGGAACTCAACATGCAACAACGACGTTGGCTTGAGCTGTTGAAAGATTACGACCATACCATCCAATACCATCCTGGAAAAGCAAACGTGGTAGCTGACGCGTTGAGGAGAAGATCATATGCGAGAACGAGTGCAATGATGTCAAGTATACGTGTAGAACCAGCTTTAATTGATAAAGTTAAAGCTCCTCAAGTTACAGACCCAGGGGCTGATGAAGATGAAGAAGAAGGTGAAAGAAGGTGCTATTCCAGAAGCAAGAATCGATGAAAAAGAAATACTTCGAGCCAACTCCAGACTTTGTGTTCCTAACGATTCTGATTTGAAGTATAGAATCATGATGGAGGCACACAACACACAGTTTGTAATCCATCCTGGGAGTACCAAAATGTATCGTGATCTTCGACATACATTTTGGTGGAGCAATATGAAGAGAGAGATCGCAGAGTTTATCTCGAGGTGTTTAACGTGTTAACGTGTTAAGGCGGAGCATCAAGTGCCAAAGGGTCTATTGCAACCACTTGAGATTCCAAAATGAAAGTGGGAACACATTACCATGGATTTCGTTACGGGTCTTCCCAAGGTTTCTCAAGGCATAGATGCGATTTGGGTTATTGTCGATAGATTAACCTAGTCTGCTCATTTCTTGCCTATATGAGAGACTTATTCACTGGAACGTCTTGCTCGTATATACATAAATGAGATTATGAGATTGCATGGCATGCCAGTATCCATAATTTTGGATCATGACCCAAGATTCACTTCACAATTTTGGGTCAGTTTGTAGAAAGCTATGGGCATGGATTTACGATTTAGTTCGGCTTATCATCCTCAAACGAACAGACAATCGAAAAGGACTATTCAAACTCTTGAAGATCTATTGAGACTCTGTGTTCTAGACTTCAAAGAGAGTTGGGATAAGTACCTACCATTGGTGAAATTCTCATACAACAGTTATCAGGCAAGTATAGGCATTGCTCCATTCGAGGCAGTTGTATGGGAGAAAGTGTCGTTCTTCAGTATGCTGGGATGAGGTGGGTGAAGCAACATTGTTGGAACCGGAGTTAGTACGTATGACTAGGAAAAAGATCCAAATGATCCGATAACGTATACAAACGGTGCAGGAGCGACAAAAGAGTTATGCGGATCTTCATCGAAAGGACGTAGAATTTAATGTTGGGGACCATGTGTTATTACGTGTTGCTCCAAGGAAGGGAGTTACAAGATTCAGGAAGAGAGGAAAGCTCAATCCACGATTTATTGGTCCATTTGAGATTCTTGATCGAGTAAGAAATGTGGTATATAGACTCGCTTTACCTCCAAGTATGTCTCGTGTTCATAACGTTTTTCACATATCCGTGCTACGTAAATATGTGAAAGATCCAAACCACATTATTGAGTTAGAACCAGATGAGATAGCCAAAAAATTTAACGTACGAGGAGGATACCTATCAAGATCTTGGATAAGAAGGAACATGTTCTACACTCAAAGGTTATACCTCAAGTTAATGTTTTGTGGAGGAACTATGCTATTGAGGAAATGACCTGGGAGTTAGGAATCGGAAATGAAAGCGAGGTATCCTCACCTTTTTGAAACACCAGGTACGCACGTCAATTTCGAGGACGAAATTTCATAAGGAGGGGAGGTTGTAAGACCCTAACTTTTATGAATAAATTGAATTTCCTCTATATATTATTTTTTTAAATAGTAAGGGGTTGATTTGATGAATGTGGTAACTTATGAGGTGATTTGTGCAAGTATTACAAAGTAAGCAAGTGGCCATAAAATATTCGTTTGGTCGGGGAATATTCTTTTTGTCTGGAAATATTCATACGATCGAGCAATCATTTGTGGGCCCCATAATGGAAAATTATCGGATGAAGAAAACGACAAGAATAAGTTTTTCTAAAAATAACGGCGTGGTTGTTACCGTTAAAACTGTTGAAATACCCGGTGGTTAAAATACAGTAATACGCGGTGTTGCATAGTAGCACACGGTATTGTACAGTAATTCTACTTATTGATTCTTACGTAAGAAGTCACTACTCAATAATTGTTACAGTAATTACTGTTCAATATTTTATATTATTGATTCAATAATTGCTACATTGATAATTGCATAATATTTTATTGATTCAATAATTCTCATTGCACAGTATTTCAAATTATCAAATCAATAATTTGAATAATATTATTAGATAGTATTATTGGCAATGACTAAGGAAGTTCTGTCTAGGAGGGGTTATTTAATTGCGCGTCAGTAAAGAAAAATCCTTATCGGAAGGTCCCCTTTTTCCTGGGAACGACCTGGTTGTCAATATTGTAGTTCTGTAATATTATTTATGAATAATTAATTATTAATTTATATGATAAAAAAATATTTATTTTTATGGATATAAAATAAGGAATTAGTGCTGAGGTATTTTTATCAGTATTGATTGTTAATATTGTGAATTATAATATTAATGATGAAAAAAATGTATTTTGTGAAGCAAACTGAATTGAGATAAATAGAGAGATTTTTATTGAAGTATTTTTTGTAAGTTTTGCTTATTATATGGACCCCCACTTACCCATTTTCTCAAAACTGTTGGTAAAAATTATTTTAATTTTATTTTATATATATATATATATATATATATATATATTAAATGAATTTGAAATGGGGGGGGGAGAACTTGGTCGGGAGGGATTGTTATTATTATTATTATATATATATATATATATATATATATATATATATATATATATATTTACTTAACCTGCCGTATAAGGCAGGCAGGATTTATATATATATATATATATTAATATTATAAGTTTTGTTTTATTAGAATATTTTATTGCACAGTAATGAATAGTAAAAATCAGAAAATCAGTTTTTTCTCCGTCGAATTCATCCGTGAGTTTTCTAAACTGTGCACCCGTGATTATTTTCTAAATAGTATCCTTCCATTCTCCTATAAATAGGATGCTCAGTTTAGAAATGAAAATCACACCAGAATCAGAGAATTTTCTTCTATAATATTGAGCGTATTTCTTTTGAGTTTAAGGAAGTTTTGAGTGTAGAAAATAGTGAAAGTTTTTTTCAAGAATATTCCCGCCATACCAATCAAAAATACTCTCCTTTTAAGGTAAGGGATGTTATTTTCTTTCGTAAATGATGTTATTCTTTTCAATATCATTATATCAAAATATTGGCATAAATTTTATTATGAAATTTTTACTTTTTTCGTCGGGGTTACTATTCACGTATAAGGTACTATTCATAAAAAAATAAATTTTCTTCTATTTGTCCAAGTTGGCTATTATGGATCCTATCTTTGATTGGATCCAAGTTTTGATCTTTATTCTTGAATTTTGCTCCACAAAGTATCAATATAGAGTATTCTTAAACTTGGATAAACTAAATTATGAATCCCTAATCTTTGATCTTTATCTCGCTGGATTCGTTATTTATATTATTTTTCATCATCCTCAATTCTAAATGGTGATATAATTGAATATCTTTGGCCTGTAGAGCAAAGATGAATGATTACCTAATGAATATCTTTGGCCCGTAGTGCAAAAATGGACTAGGTGTTGAGATGAACATGACCAACTTGTGATACAAATGAATATCTTTGGCCCGTAGTGTAAAGATGAATATTTGATTCAAGATGTATATTGATTGATGTTACAGGGATAAAATATTGATAATGAACTTTTAAATCATAGAAGACAGTAGACTTATTCTCTACTTAACTCTTCTAAAGAATTGTTATTTCCACTACGAATATTGATTTAAAACTTGTTGTCCATAATATTTTATCTGATTTATTGAGGACTAACGATAAATTATTCTTTATTATCTTAGTCATAATATTCTTTACTGTGCTAGTTAAGCTCACCCTTTTCATCTATTGTCCTCTTCAGGGAATGAGAATGTTGCTGGGAACTAGTCGGGGACAGTGTGATGGTCAGAGTTAGATCTGTAGAAGTCCTCACTATTCAGTAAAATAGTGGGATAATAATTGTAATGAATAAGGGATGAATTTGAATGTTTATATTTCGTATTATATACGATTTGTATTGAAACTCATAGTTGTATGGTCGTATTTCTCACGACCTTTTGTTATAAAAGATTTGTATTTGGAATTTTGTACCATGTATTTGGCGACTCAGAATGGGTTGGTATTAAACCTATTTTGGGGGCGTCACATTTGAACTGTGGTTGGTCACATTGTTGTCGAGCACACACACACTACATCGGTGTTTACAGGCGTTGGTTCATAAATTAGTTTGAACTGCGGATATGTTTGTGGTTGGATTTGTTGTTTATATTTGTTATGATTTCTCTGAGGTGATCATTGTTGGCTTTGTACTATCTGACAGTTGCATTCATATTTCATTGTAGTTAGTTGCATAGTGCATTGTTTTGCTTAAGGACATGCAAAGTCTCAAGTTTGGGGGTATTTGATGAGTTGGTTTTATACCTACGAATCGATGGCCTTTATAACTTGATTCGTTGCTATCTCAAGTGGTTTTAGTGTTATTTTACTCTAGTTTTGGTAGTGTTGATTGCAGGAAGCGAAATTGATGGGAAACAAGAACTTAAGAGCCATTTTCAGCTTGACATAGAATGGACACCCGTCGGGGCGGGCCTTCATAGGCTAAATTACCCGTCGGGGACGGGGGTGCAGGAAATCTTCAGGAGAAAGTGGACACCCGTCGGGGCGGGCTCCTTCAAGGCAAAACCCCCGAGGGGGCGGTGGTACGCGACAGACATGGTAGTTTCCTTGTTTGATTGAAATTTCTGCAGAAGAAAAAGAGGTTGTTTGGCTCGAGATGGGGAGAATATATAAGGCCAGAAGAGGGGAAAATATGGGAGATACTTAGACAGAAACAAGCCTTAGTCTGGGAGAATATATAAGGCAAGGCGAACGTGAAGACGAGTATTGATACAATTTCAGATTCTTCTTTCTCTCTTCATCTATACATTGTATTCAGGATGTTATTTACTTTGTGGATTATGGTTTTTACTTCGTTTATGATGAAGTAATATTCTATTTAAGTCTACAACGGATCTTATTATGTAACTAAGGATTGACATGCTTTCAATTTAGTTTATGAAGATTATTTCCAGGTTATTTGATATGGTTTGTGCGGAACTTATGTATTTGCTTGATCACCAATTACTTGTTATCCCATATGAACTCGAGAGATGACATATGGGATTAGAACTGAATATAGTGACGTGTGTTTGTGATTCCTACTGTTAGTTGGAATTCATAATTCATGTGTAGGATAGAGATATCTATGCATCATGCGTAATCTGAAGAGAACTTAATATTAAACCTTTTTTAATTATAATTCACGTAGAGATATAGTGAGTTAGTTATTAAGGTGTCTTGCTCAATTCTATCAATTGTGGAGTTGAGTGAGTAGTGGATGTAATGCGTTGAGAGATGGTTATATCTATTTTTGTGTTCTTGGTTAATAATATGGAAAAATTGATATAAACTGAAAGAAAGTATGTTGTTCAAAGTGAACTAATAAGTGAAGTTGTAGGCTTAATTAGAATATTAGTTTGCTATGGATTCCCTAACTTCAGTTGCACTAGAAAATGTTACTCCCAAGCTGAAATAGGGTCTCTGATCATCTACATTGAAGCGGGCAAGATATCTTCTCTCACTTGACACCACATTCTCATCAGACCTTCTGTCACTATCATTACTATCTTCACTCTCTTCTTCATATGTAGCATCTTAGCTATTATCACTCTGATTAGTATCAGAATATATGTCCTATTAATCCTACAACTACCTCTATTAATATCTTCCACACCAACCCTGCTAGCCTGTGTGTTTAACACCACATTAGGATCATCACTTGTTTCATAAGCTCTAATAATGCAATCAAAAGCATTAGGTACTTCATCATTTTTCATTAAAGTGTCATCGGTCACATCCTCTGGAAATTTAGTAACTTCAGGTGAATTGATTATGGGCTCAGGTGGAACAAGAGGTGGTTCAAATTAATCATTAACAGGAGGCTGAGGAGGATTCACTTTTATATTAGGTGCATCAGTAATGGCCAAAATGTTATTAGCAAATGTAGGAGCATCTATCTAATGGTTTACAAAGAACTCTAGGACACCTGTGTCTGAATTTATTTCACTAAGAATTTTCCTAGTCCCATAGTCATCCTCAACTAAAAAAAGTCTGTCATCAATACTCATTCTAGGTTCTAGAATATAGACTTGCTCTACATTGGTATATTTAAAAGTCTCTTTATACACATTCTTAATGCATATAATAGACAGGTAAATTGCGTCAAAATTCTCACATATATAAACATCTCCTCCCACATAATTCAACACATGATCTATCACCCATGTGCCCCCATAATGTAAATAAATATCTACATGCCCATCCAGTTTTGTCAGTCAAATAAAAAACTCACTCTAACACAATATTTTTCAACATAAAAATCATTTACAAGACAAATGCCAACTCTAAACTATTAAGAATCTAATAAACAATAATATATGGGACCACTTGTCTTCTAATAATATAACGTGTCGCCTAACAGCCTATGCACTTTCTTAATCAAAAGTAGATATTTCAAGTACCTGTGAAAAGAGCAGAGATTCATTTTTCTTCTTGGTAGTTTCCTTCGACTTTCTGCCCTCCTTTTTCTAGTAAAGAGCTTCGATCTATCAGGTGGTTTCGGTAGAGTTGGCTTCGATTTCTTCTCTTCTCTTCAATTACAGAGCAAAATGTCTTTATTAGGGTTTTTCCCCCTTTTTGGCATATGGATCGGGGTAAATTTCTTTTCTTCATGCCATGACACACACCTTTGTCCACATGTCAATCAATTAGAAATCCACCAACACCCATTTGTTTAGGCTGACAGTTTTTTAACGGGAAGAGCGTAGTTGAGCTACGTTTTACAACGTCAAGGGACATATAGGGACAAAAAAAAGACTAAATAGGGCGATCGTCAAAACCTCAAGGACAATTATGCACCCTTTTCCCATAGCATTGACTATAAATATAGTAGTAGTGGTAAAATGATTACACCTTAGTAATTTCATATCATTTTATAGTTTAAAAATATAACTATATTTTTAATTTTGGAACATGAAAAAAATGGTATCTCTAATATTAAAATGGAGAAAGTATATAACTAAAAAAAATAAATGAGATTAGTTACTTTCCAATTATTAAATATTTTTCTTGAAATGAAAATTGAGTTAAATATGAACACCTTTTTTTTATCATTATTCCCACAAAAAATAGAAAGTTAATTAGATGAACTATCTCCACAGCTAAAGAACCAGCATTGAACAACTCAAAATAAATGAATAATGAAAATTCCATATCAGAATATCAGAAAAACAACCATATTTATTTATTTAATACCAAAAGCATAATATATTACAAACCAACCAAATTTTTATTACCATATAGGACCCCATATTACAAAAACAGAACAACATATTTTGCTATGTCCATTTCATCTAATTTCTGCAAAATGTAATGACAGAAAGAAGCCCTCAACATAAACTATCAAAGATCCAACAAAAATTTCCGGATCAGATTAATCAAAGCATCGAAATTAAAATCAAGAAATTAGTATTTTCTTTTCTTCCCCCCACCCCCCCCCCCCCCCCCCACCCCAAAAAAAAAAAAAAAAAAATCACCAGTCATCACTATAAAATTAAATTTAGTTTTATTTTATTTTTTCGTGAAACATCTGAATAACATGTTTTTATTATTTTACCCATTTGAAAAAAATGTAAAATTGTTTTAAATTTATTTAATATTACTTAATATAATAGTTAATATTGTAAAAAAAATTAAGTACAAAATACTTAATTCAGTAGTCATTCAGCCCAAAAAAAATACATTCGGCCATTCAGTCCCAAATATCTGACCGATTCAACCATTCAGATGATTTTTATTCAAAACAAACGCACTGAATGACCGACCGATTCAACCATTCAGCTTCATTCAGCTCTAAACAAACACCCCTTTGGTTTTTTCCATTTCCAATTGCACAAAATACCCCTTGTAAGAGAGCAAGATGCCAAGAACCAAACAAGACACACTAAAGGAAAACAGAGTAACAAAATTCCTTGCAGACTAATACTAATATATGTCGATATAAAAAATTATAACAATATCCAGTTAAATATTGTATGGTTAAGCTTTTAATTTTGAAAACTTTTTAATTTTATTATTTATTTATTTTTATATATCCATCACCATAGAAAAATAGAAAGTCGATCAAAGGAACTATCAGAATTAAAGAACTCAAAAAGTAACCCATGAATAATGAAATTTCCATATCAGAATATCAGAAAAACAACCATATTTATTCAATAAATTCTTAATTCAGGATCCCCATATTACAAAAGCAGAACATTATATTCTGCTTTGTCCCTTCACCTATCTTCTGCAAAATGGATACCCAACCAAATTTCCAGATCATAATAATCAAAGCATCTATACCAAAATCAAGAAATAATAACCCTTTTCTTTCCCCCAAAAAATATCCCCACCCATCATAATAATGATTTTTTAAATTTTTTTTATTTCATATATATTTTTTCCCATTTCCTAACTGCACAAAATAACCCTTGTAAGAGCAAGAACCAAACAAGACACACTAAACAAAAACAGAGTAACAAAATCCCTGCCAGACCATTTCTTCACCTCTTTGGCCTCAACCCTCAAGCTCTTAGCTCTCCTCAACGCGTCAACCTCCTTCAACAAATCAAATTCCACACCCTTTTTCTTCAACTCCTCCACGCACTTCCCCAACAGCTTCCCGTCCTCTTTTTCCCTCTCCAATAGCTTCTCCAAGTGCCCCTCCACATCGGATTTATATCGAACGGCCCAGATCATCCCCAGAGAACAGAGCAAAGAACAGAGGGATGGGATCCAAGATCTGTGGCAGGCCCCACCATTAGAAGACGATGCACTGAAGAGGAGGATTAGAGCTGTGGAGTGGAAGAGGAAGAAGAAGCAGTAAAGTTGGGTGATTTCTTTTCGGGTGGAGTCGATTTGGGTTTCTTTGGAGTGGATTCTGTTGAGGATTAGTTCTTCTTCTTTGAGCCATTGCTTGAGGAGGAGCTTGTGGGTTGGGGTTTGGGCGATTTGGTGAAGTGGGTGTATGGGCTTTGCTTCCATTATTGATGATGTGATGGTGCTTGTGTTCTGATCGGCCATGAATTTTTCTCTCTTTTTTTAGCAGAGGGGAGAGAGAAAGAGAGAAGAGATAGAAAATGAGGGGAAAACAGGAGCGTTTTTCTTTTCTAAACGGTGGGTTTGGGATTTGAATTTTCTCAACGGTCGAATTTGGGATGGGATTTCATTTATGATTTTTCCCATTGGACTATCACGTGGCAAGGGTCCTTAACTTGGATCAGGTTACTATAAACTTTTATCTTTATACTAAGTTATCAATTGATTAATAAAGTGTTCATATATACAGAGATCGCCTTTCGCTTATGTGTTAATAATGTATTGACCAATTAACTAAAGTTAACTTTATACGAACCACTCCCTATAAATGTAGATCTAACTAGATTCAGGGAATTGTTATTTTTACTATTTTTTGTGTGTGATATTTTCACATAATCTTACTCGAATTTTAATTTTCTTTTCATATAATTAATAGTTTTTTTATTCATTACTATAATATTGATAAAATCTCATTGGCTCCCTCTATTCCAGACAAATATAAACTTTTAAGAAAGTATACAAGTTATAAAATTTTATTTAATTTATTATAAATAACTATAACTCTCGGACTAAGATTGTTACTAATTACTATATTTGTTGATTTAAAAACAAATTAAATAAATAATTTATACTAATTTTAAATTTATAAATTAATTTGAAAAATCAAACCTATCACTAAATATAATTTTAGAATGAAAAAAGTGTTTGATTCTATTTCTATATAATCCAGAATTAATAATACCTTTTTTAAAAATAAAATAAAAATGGACTTAACGGTTTCTCTAATTAATTAACAGAATACCTAGGTTTGAGTTAGTGAGATAAAAGTAAAAAGGCTTGAAAAAATTTTGAGTTCTTCTACACAGACAGGAATATTGGACAGGAGGTGTATTGGATTTTTATCTATTTATATTTTTACCTCCATTGAGGGTCAAAACATAAATAAATAAAAGTTCAATATAATCTTGTCCAATATTCATGTCCAATATTCCTGTCTTCTTAGACTTTTTGAAAAACTTTTGTTACCATGCATGCATTGAGGCGTAATTTTAGCAGATTGTACTAACTAATTTGTTAGATCAATTTTATTATGTTATATAGGTATTCTTATTAGAATACTGTTATGTATTAAGGGGATTTTATGCCCAATTATAATTATAAAAAATATTTACTCATAAGATTTAATATAGAATTATAGAGATGGTTTTATTCATATAAGTGGCAAGATATATTATTTCCCTGTTTATTAAATCACTTTAATAGCTTTAATCTCCCCCACCATGCATGAAGTTAAATGGGTTAAATGTTTTTTCAGTCACTGTAATATAGGTCAACTTTCAAATGGATAATTGAACTTTTTTTTCTTATAATCAATTAACTGTACTCGATTTTTCTAACAAACCGTTAAAAAATCCGTTAAGTCATGTTGACTTTTAACTGTTTGCCACGCAAGCAACTGACTTGTGAAAAAAGAGCTTATGTGGCAGGAATTATCCTATGTGGCCTTGCTTACCTGGATTTGGAAGGAAAAAATTAGAAAGAAAATAAAAGAATTATTTTAAAGTATAATATAAATTAGAAAATTTAGCCAAAAAAACAAGAAAATAAAAAATATATATATTTAATTATTTTTGTAATTAATATCAAATGAATTTTTATTTAATTCTTTACAAATATAATAATATAAATTAGAAAAGTTAGCCAAAAAATAAGAAAATAAATGAAATATATATTTAGTTATTTTTGTAATTAATATCAAATTAATTTTTGTTTAATTATTTACAAATATAATAATATAAATTAGAAAAGTTTGCCAAAAAACAAGAAAATAAATGAAAAATATATTTAGTTATTTTTGTAATTAATATGAAATGAATTTTTATTTATAATTAATCCATTTATAAAACATAAAAACTAAAAATGTGCTAATTAAAATTAAGGGGAATATGAAATACATTTAGGGGAAAATGAAAGAAAATTATAATAAAATCAGAAAATTTAACAAAAAATATATGGTAGAAATTAAAAATAAAAAAGAGTTATTTAGTTATTTTTATAATTAATAGCAAATGTTTTTTTAATATAATTAATAACAAATATAATTGAGAAAATTATAAAAATTATAAAATTAAAAATATTTTAAAATTAAAAATCTTAAAAAATATAATTATTTAGGAAATTATAAAAATATGCATATTTATAAATTTGTTTTTACAATTTTTATTTATTTTATATAGATACATATTTATAAATTTGTTTTGACATTATATATATGCATTTTTACTTGGCAAATTAATAAATTATGTGTAGTAAAAATAATTTTTTAATTAAATTTTAACATTTAAATTAGCTAAATTAAAGGGAGAAATTACTGCTAATCTTTTTCTTCTTCGTTTTCATGAATTAATACTGATCATCTTCTTCATACCACTGACCAAAAATCAAATTCAAAAATAAGATAATCAACAAAGAAGAAGGGGGAAACAACAGATCTGAAAATTTCTAATAGATAAAACCCTAGTGACAGAAATCGATAGCAGGCCAAGAATTAAAGAAATTAATGTAAATGCCGTGCTTCCATAGAAGAGGAGTGAATCGAGGGAGGCGTTGGTCAAGCAATACAAGTGCGTACGTTGGCACCACCACCACCAGCCGCCCTGCATCATCATCTAACAGCAGATGCAACAGTATGAGCCCACCATTTGAGCTTATCTTTCATGTCAATTTCATTATCCGGAGCAGGAACTCTCCAATTCATCAATGGATTATTCTCTCTCTTTTCTCTCTCCAAAACTAGCCATGCTTCAGCAGATAAGGCCTTGAAGCCGAAGATTCATCAACATTTTTCCCTTCCTCTTCATCATTTTTCTTGCACAATCTTTGTAATCCAGAAATAATCTCCACCAAACTTGAATCTTTATCTTCTTCAGAAAATACAAAACCCAGATCCATAAACCCTTTTATCTCTTCAAATTCAAGGTCTGAGAATCATGGATGAATGAACTACTTTCGGACAAAAGTCCGATTAATTATTTATTTTGGTGTACCGCAAAATGTCCATAGTCTGAAATTGGAACAGACCAATAACCTACAGTAATAAAGGTTTTTTCGTTTTATTTACAAGGTGTTTATTTCTAAATAATAATATTAATAAAAAAAAATATTCTCTAGATTTCTATAGATCATTCCAGATTTTTATCGTACTCCATATATGACAAAAATAGATTGTGATTGTTATAATAAATAATTAAATTAAAAATATAGAATATTGTGATTGTTAAAATATATAATTAAATTAAAAACAAGAAAATAAATGAAGAATATATTTAATTATTTCTAATTTATATTATTATATTTGTAAAGAACTAAATAAAAATTCATTTGATATTAATTACAAAATAATTAAATATATTTATTTATTTATTTTCTTGTTTTTTTGGTTAACTTTTTAATTTATATTATTATATTTATAAATAATTAAACAAATATTCATTTGATATTAATTATAAAAATATTTAAATATATTTTTTATTTATTTTCTTATTTTTTTGACAAACTTTTTTAATTTATATTATTATTTGTAAAGAATTAAATAAAAATTCATTTGGCATAAATTTTCCCTTTTAGATCCATATATTCAATTATTTTATAATTTTTTTTAATTATATTTGTAAATAATTAAACAAAAATTCATTTGATATTAATTACAAAAATAATTAAATATATTTTTCATTTATTTTATTATTTTTTGACAAAATTTTCTAATTATTATTATTATTTCTTAAGAATTAAATAAAAATTATTTGGTATTAATAAAAAAATAATTAAATATATTTTTTAATTATTTTTTTTGTTTTTTTGGCTAATTTTTTTCCATAAATCTTTCATTTTTTCCACAAATTATTTTCTCAATTTTCACGTAAGAAAGCCACATGGGATGATTTGTGCCGTATAATAATTTTTTTTACACATGCAGCTTATGTGGCATTTCCGTTAAAAGGCAACAGACTTTAACGATTTTTTTTAACTTTGTGTTAGAAAAATCGAGTAAAGTTAGTTGAATGTAAGAAAAAAAAGTCCAGTTATTAATTTGTAAGTTAACATATAGTACAGTGACTGAAAAAGCATTTAACCCGAAGTTAAATTTGTCATCATGAAGTTATTTTTTGATAACTATGGACTAGAGTTATAGAGAAGTTTATTCATCAGAAATATCTAACTTTCATATATGATAGCGTTGAGATGAAATCACCTCTACGTACCTGTTAAAGCCAAATGTTTCGCCACGCGCCTCAATCACCAAAAGCGCGTCTAATCCTTCACAGTGAACACGTCAGCACCGGATCTCGACGGCTTTGGGCCGTCGGGGATCGCTCCGGTGTGAAAATAAATACAGGCCGAAAAAAGGGTTAACAATGGAGGTTGTGTGCTCTAGTGTCTGGAGAGTAAAAACGTTATGTTACCTCCTTTGTATAGTGCTCTGTACTCATATATTATCTCACTAGCTTGCATGTTTTCTCCCGATGTATACGTCAGCTGGCTGCATGCAGGCTTTACCATACCTTGCTCTCCAGATTGACCTTAAGTCCCTCATCATTATACACTTCCTTGAACTGACTGACTCGAAGACTTGTAGAACCAATTTCCACAGGAACTAACACGTTTGAGCCATAAGCTAGTCTAAAAGGCGAGTCTCCCGTTGTAGTCCTTGTCGTAGTTCGGTAAGCCCATAGCACACTAAGTAATTCTTCAGGCCATCTTCCTTTAGCACCATTCAGCCTTCTCTTGATCTCATTCAGGAGTATTCTATTAGTCACTTCAACTTGCCCATTAGATTATGGATGAGTAACCGAAGTCTTCCGATGTTGAATTCCCAACTCCTTCAAAAATGCCTCAAATTTTGATTCCACAAACTGGCGCCCATTATTTAAAATTACCACCATAGGAATGCCAAATCGGAATACCAGTGACTCTTTCAGAAACTTCAAACATTCTTGTTCCGTAATCAGCCGAAGCGGCTTCGTCTCTACCCACTTGGTCATATAGTCAATTGCCACTATAACGAAGCTGACTTGACCTTTCGCCTTTGGGAGTGGACCCAATATATCTACCCCCCAGACAGCAAAAGGTATAAGAGATAAAACCGAGTATAGCTCTTCTGGTGGCTGATGTGGGATCGGACTATTCAGTTGGCATTTTTGGCATTTCTTTACATAATCGGTAGCCTCTTTAAAAATTATTGGCCAATAATAACCCTGACGAAGCACCTTGTACACCAATGACTTTGCCGCCATGTGATCACCACAAATACCCTCATGTATCTCCTGAAGGGCATATTCAGCTTCAGACGAAACTAAACACTTCAGCAATGGAGACGAGTAAGCCCTTAGATAAAGCTCTTCATCAATAAGGACGAAGTTCACACTTTTGTACTTTACCTTTTTAGCCAACATCTGATCTGAAGGTAGTACGCCATTTGCCAGATAGTTTATATATGGTGTCATCCAGCAATTAGATCGCTCAATACACATCACCTCCCCTTGCTGGATGCTAGGTTGCTTTAAAATTTCTAAGAAACTGACCCATCAAAAGCACTCGATTCAGTTGTAGCCAACTTTGACAAAGCATCAGCATTTGAATTATCAGTTCGACCAACCCCTTGAAACTCGTAAGAGCCGAAGTACTGAAGCCGATCTTTCAATTCTGCAAGATACTTAACCATTTTAGAGCCCCGAGCTTCATACTCCCCCGAAACTTGTTTGATGACCATCTGAGAATCACTGTAAATGATTAACTTCTGAACCTCCAAACTCTTCGCCAGACACAACCCTGCTAGCATTGCCTCGTATTCAGCCTCGTTATTCGTTGCCCTGAATCCAAATCTGATAGCCTTCTGCACTTTGAATCCCTTCGAACTCGTTAGAATGATCCCAGCACCACTAATGTCCGAAATAGAAGATCCATCAACATATAAGGTCCAAGAATCGTGCAACTGCTGAAGTGTTGCTATCGTTTCTGTAGATTCCTCCGCTTCGTTCAAACTCTCATCAGCTTAGAAAAACGAGCATTCTACCACAAAATCGGCCAAGGCCTGACCTTTAATAGCTGTCCGTAGATAATATTTTATAAAGAACTGAGACAATTCCATCATCCATAAAGCAAGTCTCCCCGAAATCTCTGGCTTCCCCAACACCTTCTTCAATGGTTGATCAGTGTATAACACTATTACCCGACCTTGAAAATATTGCCTAAGCTTTCGACTGGCTACTATCAAAGCGAAAGCAAACTTTTCAAGATTTGGGTACCTTGTCTCTGCATCCCTAAGGGCATGGTTCACATAGTAAATCGAGTGCTGCTTACCCCCAACTTCACGCACCAAAACTACTCCTACTGCTAATGAACTTGCAGCCAGATACAAATACAAAGGCTCGGCAGTAACTGGCTTTACCAACAAAGGTGCCGAAGACAAGTACCTCTTGATTCCTTGGAAGGCTTCCTCACACTCCGAAGTCCACTGGAATGTTTTCGCGTTTTTCGTCCCCTTCAACGTGTTAAAGAACGGCAAGCATCTTTCTGCCAATTTAGATATGAACCTCCGCAACGATGCTATTCGACTAGTTAAACGCTGGACATCCTTGTACGACTATGGGGATTTCATGTCCAAGATAGCCTGGATCTTCTCTGGATTCTTCTCGATACCCCTCTTGCTAACCAAATAACCCAGAAATTTGCCTGCTCCAAGCCCGAAAGTGCAATTAGTAGGATTCAGCTTCAGATCATAATGTCGAACAGTTTGGAAGCACTCCTCTAGATCATCCAAATGACCTCGAACAGACATGCTCTTTACTATTATATCAACGACATAGACCTCCATATTTTTCCCCAGCTGCTTCGTGAAGACGCGGTTCATCATCCTCTGATAAGTTGCTCCCGCATTAATCAAACCAAATGTCATCTTCTTGTAGGCGTACACCGACCGATGAGTAATAAAAGTTATCTTCGGGATATCCTCCTTGCACATAGAAATCTGATGATATCCTGAAAAAACATCCATGAAACTAAGTAAGGCATACCCCAAAGTTGCATCAATGAGCTGATCGATGTGAGGCAAAGGATAGAAGTCCTTCGGGCACGCCTTATTCAGATTGGTATAATCTATGCAAACCCGCCACTTTCCATTCTGCTTTTGTACCAGATCTACATTTGCCATCCACTCCGGATAATCAATCTCAAAGATGAAATCGGCAACCAGTAACTTTGCAATTTCCTCATCAATTATCTTCTGTCTCTCTGGGGCAAAGATCCTCCTCTTCTGCCGAACTGGCTTCTTCGCTGGATCCACGTGCAGTCTATGATCAGCTACTTTACGACTCACCCCTGGTATATCACTAGGAATCCAAGCAAAGATATCAGCATAACAATGAAGCAGCTCCATCAGATTTGTCCGAAAGGGTTCTGGTAGTCCTGAACCAATCTTCACAGTCTTTTCCTTCTTTCTTGGCATCAGTTCAACTTCTTCGATTTCTCCTGCTGGCGTAACTAATGATTACGTGCTGCTCTCTGTAAATGGCTCAATCTCTATGGCCATGGTCTGCTTCTGCCTGCTAACCCCTACTCCCAAAGTGATCAAAGCATTCCGATAACACCTTCTCGCCAAGTCCAGACCTCCTGCAACTTCGCCAACTCCATGTGGCGTCGGAAACTTAATTTTGAAATGGGGAATCGATGTAACTGCCTGAAGAGCTGTTAAAGTAGGTCTTCCCAAAATAGCATTATATACAGAATCCACATGTACAACATAAAATTTACACATAATTTGAACCTGTTGAGGAACCGTTTCGAAGACAACTAGCAGCTCAATAGTTCCCGCCACTTTGACTGGATCGTTGCTGAAGCCATACAAAGGAGCCTCCTGCCCAAGTTCCATCTCCTGACCATCCAAAGGCATCCTATGATATGCATATGCGTACAGAATATCCACCGAAGACCCATTGTCTATCATCATCCTCTTCATGTCTACCGAACCCACTTGCGCAGTGACCACCAAAGCTCCTTCGTGTGGTTCAATTGGTTCTGGAGGGAGATCATCATCTGTTAAGGATATAACAGATACGTCCTCTCAGCCTTCAGAGGCTTGCCTACCACTGCCATCACTGAGTCTAGATAGCCTCGACGCTTCTTCCCTGCAGCCTTACCAAAGTTACCTCCGGTAATCACGTCTACCACATGTCTTGCCTGTTGATTCTAAACTGGTTGTACTGGTTGATTAACTTGATCTAGCTCCCTATTCTTAGGGTGCTCTCTTCGCTGTTCTCGTCCTACCACGTACTGAACCAAGACTCCACTCTGAACTTTCTTTTCAATGAACTCCTTTAGATTCCAACAAGAATTAGTGTCATGCCCAACTGCTTGATGGTAATCACAATACCTAGCAGGATCTCCCGATCCTAGCCTAGGATTATTTCGGGGGTCGTTCGAAGTACGGCTGATTCTTTATATGCTCTAGAATAGTAGCCCGATTTGTATTGAGCTGAGTATACACCTTATTAACCTTCTGACTCGGGGCAGGCGGACGATCTCCTCTAGGTGCCCAATTATTGTTATACCTCTTCTGATTTTCGTCAGACCGGTCATTATTGCCGCCACTCTTCCTCTGACTACCGTCAATCGATTCCTTCCCCTTTTCCTTTGCTTTCTCCAAAGAACCCTGTTTCAAACTAGCCATGGCCTCTTCTACCATAATGAAGCCTTCGGCTTTCTAAAATGCTTCAGCCAAGCTCTTCGGATGCTTGAACATTAATTTCTTCACTAACTTCTCGGACTTTACCAATCTAAACCATTCTGAAACAATCCTACAGCTTGAAGGTCATTAAGATCCGATACTTGTCCCACCACCTCTCTGAACCTTTTCATATATTGGCCCAGGGTCTCACTTGGATATTGCCTGACCTGTGCCAGTGACCCTGTGGGCTTTCCTTTTCTTTTGTTGCTTCTGAATCGGGCATGGAACTTGTTACACAATTCGACCCAAGATGAAATCGAGTCTGAAGCCAAAGTTTCCATCCACTGCCTTGCATCCTTCCTCAATGTCATTCCAAAGGTCTGCCATTTAGCTACGTCTGAATAGTCGTAATAATCCATCAATCTCTCAAACGTCTGACTATGGTCATACGGGTCCCTTGAGCCATAGTAATTTTCCATATGAGGCAACTTCTTATTGGGATCGGCCATCTCCCGAAGGATTTCCTCGGAGAAGGGAGATGCCTTCTTTCCCGAAGTCTCATTTCCTTGCTATACTTCGGCCAATTGCTTCCAAAGTTCCTTAAGTTCTTTTGCTAATAGTTCAATTCCTTCAGGCTTCGGGTTCGACGAAACTTCCTCCGTTGGAGAGCACTTCTTCTTCTGATCAGTTTGGTCTAGGCGAGAACCCACAGGGTGGTGTGCCTACTTTAGATTCTTTGGGGAATGACCACCTGACATGCTTCGGCTACTATCCTTTTCACTATATTGAGAATAATATTCAATACAAGGTACCTTCTTTGCAAGTTCAGGAGAGTGTCCTCTTGATCTGCTTCGTCTTCTGTCGTCACCAACATCCCGAGAACTCTCATGATGAGAGGCTCTCCTCGGATCTTTAGGAACACGACGTCTTTCTCCGCTTCGGAGAGGAGAACGGCTCTGCCGCCTATTTTTCGAACGCCTGGAATCTTCATCACCCTTCGTTCGCCTACCCAAAGATCTACCCGGCTCTTCAGGTTGAGTATGACTAGATGCCCCCCCTTCCATCTCAGCCACAAGAATCATCTGTTTAGCAATCTCCTCCTTTTGCTACAGAAGTGCCTTCAAAGCCATGTCGGTTTCCTGTGCCATTTTAGCCAAAGTAGACACATTGTCCGTCTGTCCTTCTTGGTATTGGGTTCTAGGCGGTGTGCCTTCTACCCTTTTTCGATCTTTGACAGATCCTTTATCGGGAGTAGCGGACAACTTTCTCTTAACACCACCACGATCTTTCGCACGCGACCTTTCTGGAACATCCTGCGACCCAAGCCTTTCATGAACACTCTTCGAAGGACCCAACCTATCTTTTACAAAAACCCTCTGTTGAGAAGAACTTGCTATCGTCGGTTGCCCCTCGGCTGTAACCGTCTTCCTTTTCACCATAACTTCCGATATAAGACGTTCAATAAGTTGTGATTGAAAACCAGAAACACTAGCCCTCTTTCTAGCACCAATATTAACGCCAAATGTTTCGCTACGCGCCTCAATCATCAAAAGCGCATCTAATCCTGCATAGTGAACACGTCAGCACCGGATCTCGACGGCTTTGGGCCGCCGGGGATCGCTCTGGTGTGAAAATAAGTACAGGCCAAAAAAAGGGTTAACAATGGAGGTTGTGTGCTCTAGTGTCTGGAGAGTAAAAACATTATGTTACCTCCTTATGTTTTCCCCCGATGTATACGTCAGCTGGCTGCATGCAGGCTTTACCATACCTTGCTCTCCACTGAGTCAACATTATGTCAACTTCACATTAATGAAGGTGGATTAAGACGGCTGGGCCCATCACCTCAATCAGTTGCCTGCTAATCCCACAGATTAGGGATAATCTTTAGTCTATAAGCTGCCACCTGTCACCCACTACTAGCTCCGGCCTAAGCTTTTTCTAAATAATCATTTAGAAAATAGCCCAATGCTCCAAGGGTAAATATGGGTTTGACCCAAAAAGCCCAAAATGAATAAGATCCGACCGGTCCAAAAGGTTACGGCCCAACAGCACCCAATAACATTAAACAAAAAAAGTCATCTTGGCAACCGAATGAGCTTAATTAGGTAATGTCATTTAAGAGAGTAATGTTATTTAAGGGTTTTGCGCTACATTTTAGAGGGGATCGTTGGCAGAAACTTAGGAAGATCGAATAGGTCGGTCCCAACGACAGGCCGATATTTCAGGCTTCAATTCGATCCTTTTGTGCAACTCTACTTCTGTTGGTTCCGCCCGCCCCTAAATCTCCTCACCCATTAGTGTTCCTCCCGCTCCTTTTATTTCTCCACTAACCAATTCTCCTCTCCTCGGATTTATGGCTATAAAAGGAAGGCTAACGAAAAGGAAACAAACACACCAAAAATACATACTCCATCCGAGAGAGGAAAAGAGAAAGGAAAGAGAGAGAGACAAGTTTCTTCTGAAACTTTAGAAAAAATAGAGAGAGAAAGATAGTTCAAATAAATAGGTGTTTCATTTGGGTTCCATCACGTAGTTATTGTGGTAAAATAATTTGAGTTTGTACTCAAATTAAGATATTTTATGAGTGTTTTAGAGAAATATAGCCTTTTCCTTTTCATAGAATTGGCCCAGTTCACACTTAGGTGATTCTTAATAAGAGTATCCTACCATACTCCACTTGTTTATCAAGATTTAAGAATCATTAAAAGCATAGCTTATCCTGTAACCATTGCAGGTTGTAATACCCAGAGAATAAATAAATGACATTTTAAAGTTTTATTTAAATATTTTAATTGGACTTTTCTTGTGTTTGGGTCAAATTGTGTTTAATTATATGGACTACACTAATTGGGCCTGATTTGAATTTGGATAATTTTAAATCTTATTAAAATTGGAAGAGTCAATAAAATATATTAAATAATTAATAAATATCTAAAACCTAATCTACCTCACATACCTACAATACGAACTGAAAGGGGGGAAAAAAAAAAAGAAAGGGGCGCAGCCGCTGCTACAGAAGAAAAAAAAAGGCAATTGAATTGCACTTGTGTGAGATAAAAGAATACTGTGTTTTGATTTCTAGTAAGTTACATGATTATATAAAGGTGTGCGTCTCTTCTACACTTTTAAGATAATTGTTGATATGATTGATTAAACTTGAATTCGCGCATCACGTTTCAATTAAGTGAATTGTTTCTTTCTGACACTAATGTTAATAAGTTGCATGTTATAGTTCAAAGGTATATTATATAATTATAAGTAGTATCACCTAAATATATATATGTATACAATATATTAGTAGTCAGACCTATATATATATATATATATATATATATGGATATATATATATATATATATATTAGTAAATAAAAACTTAATAGCAATATCGAATAAAAATTTATGGTCATATAAGTATAAAAAATTAATATATTTAATGGTTATTTAATTGGTTATTAAACTTATATTTAATTTTTATTTTGTTTAATTAGTTCGGACGGAAGGAGTCTAAACGAGTCGAATTTGGAATATAAAATTTGGGTATTACATTGCTTGCTTCAGGTACGGATTCCGTACTCCTTCAGCGATAATCCTTTTAATTTTGTTATGTTCGTTTTGCTTTTCGTTAGATTTTGTTTATTGTTTCACATGATTGTCCATTCTCAAATTCATGTGATATTTTTGTTTTGGCGTTGATATTTGGAACTCATATTTGTACTGTTTAGACTAGTGTATCATGTTTAGTATTTATTTCGATATCTGTAGAAAGTGCATGTTAATATTTTTGGAGACTTTGTGTTGATGATTCGTTTCAGTTAACATGTACGTATTAGAACCCCTTTGTATTGATATTATGTCGCATGTGTTGTGACATGATATTTTTGTTAGAATATATCGTAGGGTATACCTGAGCTATAACCACCTGTGGGGGTACTACAGGCATGTCCTCTTGGCACCGAGGCATAACACATTCCATGGCGGTGTGATCAGTCCACGACGTCTCCGTTTTGTGCTCCGGTGGGAGTTGGCCATTTGGTGTTTTGTTGTGGGAGGCGTATGGGTCGACCCTAGTTTTTTGTTCTGTTCTGCGGAGTGGCAATGTTTGTGCCAAACACGCCTTTCGATTTTGAATGCATTGGATTCGCGGTCCAATGTGTGTGACTTGCCTGTGTGGCATTATTTGACTTGCCTGTATGGCAAGGTATATTTCTGTTTATTTTGAACTCAGTATGAAATAACACCCATCCATTTGGTTCAGCCTATTATTTTATTGTGTTAGTTTTGTTCAGTTCAGTTCTTCTTATTGAGTTAGTTATCTCATTTCATTATTTCTGTATTCTATATCCGTACTGGGCATTTGGCTCATGCTGTATTTTTCTTCCGACAGGTAATCAGGGGGATCAATGGCAAGTGTGATGAGAGCTCCATTCGATCCAATGCTTTAGATATTTTGTTTAGGTTTGATAGATGGTTTATTTGGAGTTGTAATAATTATTTCAGATTATGGTTTGAGCCAATTTGGCATTTATTCTAGTTTGACCTTGTTGATATTTATTGGTTTTAAATACTATTCTTTTGTGGTTTAGAGCTTTAGTATTATTTTCTTCAGTTCTGTTGTGTTTTGAGTAACCTCCCTTTCTATTTCGGGAAGGGGGTGTTATCACTATTTCTTATCATAGAAATGAGCAGAAGAAATTAATTTCTTCATTGTGATTTAGTTGAATCGTTCACAATTTAGTTGTCCCTTTGAACCTATATCTTGGAATCTCCAATCAACTAGGTTGGGTTTCCATCATGACGATCCTTGTTTATAGGCTTTAAACTCATTCCCCTCGAAGTTATTTTTACTTGCTCTCTAGTCAAACTTTTAGGCAACAGATACGCTATATTTTCTTTCGACTTTATGTACTCAATAGACATAATGCCATTGTTTTATGGTATGTCATTGTTTTATAATGATATACGCTATATTTTCTTTCGAGAGCAATTGTTTTATGGTATTGTGTCTACGACGAATATGTCTAGACTTACCATTATACATGTGACTCTGTGCCCTTCTAATTGTTGATTGACTATCACAATGGATAAAAATAGGTGACACAGGTTTAGGCCACATAGGAATATCTTCTAAAAAGTGACGAAGTCATTCAGCTTCTTCTTCAGCCTTATCCAATGCAATAAACTCAGATTCCATCGTTGATCGAGCAATGCATGTTTGTTTAGAAGATTTCCATGATACTGATCCTCCACCTAGTGTAAACACAAAACCACTTGTGGATTTAGAGTCTTTTGTATCCGATATCCAATTCGCATCACATTATCCTTCAAGTACTGCTGGATATCTTGAGTAGTGCAATCCAAAGTTTTGAGTGTATTTTAAATACCTTAAAACTCTTATAATCGCTTTCCAGTGATCTTGTCCTGAATTGTTTGTAAATCTAATCAATTTATTAACAACTTGTGCTATGTTAGGACGTGTATAATTCATTAAGAACATAAGGCTTCCAATTATTTGTGCATACTCAGGTTGTGATATGCTCTTTTTTTTTACAAGTGTAGATTTATATCTACCGGTGTTCCCACAGGATTGCAATAATATTGATTGAATTTCCTAAGTATTTTCTCAATATAGTGTGACTATGATAGTACTAACTCATCCGATGTTTTAGAAATTTTAATTCCTAATATGACATCGGCAACACCCATGTCTTTTATGCCAAATGTATTATTTAACATTCTTTTAGTAGTTTTAATGATTTCATTATTACTACCCATAATGAGCATATCATCTACATAAAGACAAATAATGACATACCCTTTTTTAGTGTCCTTGACATACATACATTTATCACACTCATTTATTTTGAAATCATTTGATAAAATTGCATTGTCAAATTTTTCATGTCATTATTTAGGTGCTTGTTTTAATCCATAAAGGGACTTCACAAGCCAATAAACTTTCTTTTCTTGTCCTGCAACAATAAATCATTCTGGTTGTTCCATGTAGATTTCTTCTTCTAAATCTCCATTCAAGAAATCTATTTTTACATCCATTTGATATATCTCTAAATTATATATAGTTACAATGACTATTAACATCCTAATTGAGGATATTCTTGTCACAGGAGAATAAGTATCAAAATAATCCAAACCCTCCTTTTGCTTGTATCCTTCGATTACAAGTCTTGCTTTATATTTATCTATAGATCCATTTGCTTTCATTTTCTTCTTGAATATCCACTTATATCCAAGAAGTTTAGAGCCTGGTGGGAGATCTACTAATTCCCACGTATGATTATGAAGAATGAATTCTACTTCACTATTTATAGTCTCTTTCCAATATGGAGCTTCAGGACTTGATATCGCTTCTTTATAAGTTTGAGGCTCATTTTCTAACAAATAAGTTTAAAAACCTAGACCATAAGATTTTGATGTTCTAGCACGTTTACTACGTCTAGGTTCATCAATATCTTCTAATTCATGATCACTATTATTAACAGTGTCATAAGTTCTTTTTTTTGAACTTGTTTCTTGTTCATTAGAACTTGGCTCTTGTTCCTTTTTATTAGAAAATATTTTTTCAAAGAATTCAGCATCTTTTGACTCAATAATACTATTTTTATGTATTTCTTCTATTTTTGATTTATTAACCAAAAATCTGTATGCGCTGCTATTATTAGCATATCCAATGAATATACAATCTATTATTTTTTGTCCTATTTTTACCTTTTTGGGTGGAGAAATCTTTACTTTTTCTAAACACTCCCACACTTTTAAGTGTTTATAAGACGGCTTACATCCTTTTCATAATTCATAGGGTGAAGCATTAGACTTCTTTTGAGGTATTCGGTTGAGAATATAATTTACTAAAAGAATTACTTCCCCCACAAATTCTGAGGTAGCCCAGAACTTAATAATAATGCATTCATCATTCCTTTTAAAATTTTATTCTTTCTTTCTGCAACATCATTCTGTTGTGGTGAATAAGGTGCAGTTTTTTGGTGTATTATACCATGTTGTGAACAAATTTCAACAAAAAGAAATTCATATTCCCCACCTCTATCACTTCTAACTGTCTTGATCTTTTTATCAAGTTGGTTCTCAACCTCATTTTTGTAATGTATAAATATTTCCAAAGCCTCATCTTTACTTCTCAATAAGTAAACATAACAATATCTTATACAATCATCTATAAAAGTAATAAAATATTTCTTTCCTCCTCTTGTTTGTATATATTTTAAATCACAAATATCAGCATGTATCAATTCAAGAGGTTCTGTACTTCTTTCAATTGATTTAAAAAAAGATTTTCAAAATTTTACCTCAACGCAAACTTCACATTTATGATTATAGTTAATCTCATATTTTGGCAAACATTCCATATTAATTAATCTACGTATAGTATTATAATTAACATGTCCTAATCTTCCATGCCATAAATTAGATGACTCAATCATATAAGCAGAAGATGTAATTTTATTAATATTGGAAGGTGCAATAGTCATTACATTCATTTTTCAAAACTCATTGCTCATATATCCCTTCCCCACACACATCCCATTTTTAGTTAGGACAAACTTATCCGATACAAAAACTAATTTAAATTCCTTTTGACTAAGAATGGATCTTGATACTAAATTCTTCCTAATATCAGGCACATGGAGTACGTTGTTGAGGGTGAGTTCCTTGCCAGATGTCATCTTCAGAACCACCTTTCCTTGTCCAGTAATCTTAGATGAAGAAGAATTTCCCATGTATAACTGTTCTCCATTCTCAATTTCTTGATATGTGGAGAACATCTACCTGTCAGAATACGCATGGCGGGTTGCTCCAGTATCTACCCATAATTCCCTGGAATTCTCAACCATGTTTACTTCAGAAACAACTGCTAAAAGGTTCATTTCTGAAACATCTTGAAGAAGACCATCCACTTCCGTTACATTGGCTTGTGCATACTTCTTATTTTGATCTTTGCGTTTACGACAATCTTTTGACCTATATCCGGGCTTGTAACAAATGTAGCATTTGCCTTAGAACTTCTTATTTGCTCCTTGTTGAGACCCATTGCCGGAGAACTTTCTCTTTTTAGACTTCGGACCTTGTTCCACCACATTGGCTTTATATTCTACAAAGGTCATTCCTATTTTCTTCTCAGAAGTACGGTTGTCCTCTTCTATCCTTATTTTACGATTAAGTCTTCAAGTTTCATCTCTTTGCGTTTATGCTTGAGATCATTCTTAAAATCTTTCCACATTGGCGGTAATTTTTCAATCATAGCAGCAACTTGGAAATATTCACTTAATGACATACCTTTTGCATGTATTTCATGCATGATTACTTGTAATTCTTGGACTTGGTTGATGACAGCTGTAGACACTCGAAATTTCTTTTCCTTGTTATTAACATTGTAGGAGGGCAACCCCGGTTTCAATACCGGACCGTCAATTCAACCCCGGTCTCAATATCGGGCAATCAAATCAACCCCGGTCTCAATACCGGGTAATCAAATCAACCCCGGTGTCAATACCGGGCCGTCAATTTCACCCTGGTCTCAATACCGGGCAAGCAACTCAACCCCGGTCTCAATACCGGGCAATCAACTTAACCCCGGTCTCAATACTGGGCAATCAAATCAACCCCGGTCTCAATACCGGACCATCAACTCAACCCTGGTCTCGATTCCGGGCCATCAGATCAGCCCCAGTCTCAACTCGAAAGGTACTGATCAGCCCCGGTCTCAACCTGGAAAGTACAGGTCAACCCCGGTCTCAACCCGAAAAGTACAGATCAACCCCGGTCTCAACCAGGAAAGTACAGGTCAGCCCCGGTCTCAACTCAGGAAGTATAGATCAGCCCCGGTCTTAACCCGAGAAGTACAGGTCAGCCCCGGCCTCAACCCAGGAGGTACAGATCAGCCCCGTTCTTAACCCTGAAAGTACAGGTCAACCCCGGTCTCAACCCGAGAAGTACAGGTCAACCCCTGTCTTAACCCGGGAGATACAGGTCAGCCTCGATCTTAACCCGGGAGGTACAGGTCAGCCCCGGTCTCAACCCGGGAGGTACATATCAGCCCAGGTCTCAACCCGGGAAGTACAGGCCAGCCCCGTTCTCAGCCCGAGAGGTACAGGTCAGCCTCAGTCTCAACCCGGGAAGTATAGGTCAGCCCCGGTCTCAACCCGGGAGGTACAGGTCAGCCCCGGTCTCAACCCGGAAAGTATATTTTAGCCCCGGTCAACTCGGGAGGTACAGGTTAGCCCCGGTCTCAACCCGATAAGTACAGGTCAGCCTCGGTCTCAACCCAAAATATATAGGTCATCCCCAATCTCAACTCGGGTGGTACAGATCAGCCCCGATCTCAACCCGGGAGGTACAGGTCAGCCCCGGTCTTAACCCGGCAGGTACAGGTCAGCATCGGTCTCAACCCAGGAGGTCAGGTCAACTTCATAAACAATCCTGAAGCATCACAATATCTCCAGAGGAAAACATGGAATGACCAAGTCAACCTCAGTGACAACACTGAGGACAAACAGGTTCGAATGAGATCCAAGTCTTGGAAATAACTCCAGGAAGTCAGCCGAAGGCCATGCCGACACTAAAGGCAACCCCGGGAGGGGAAAAATGGTTATTTTACCAACTCTAAGCCGATTCGGTAAAACTCAAGCTGAATTGATGCCACCAAGGTCAGAACGAACCATAACGATGATCCCGAGTGCAAATAGCGCAAGACAGCTTAACGGATAAACTGCGGGGAATCAAAGACCTAGTTATGAATCCATCTTCTTGGACCCAAAATTTTTTTTATCCCATGTCATTTTGACACTCTCGGTGAGGGCTTTCCGAAAAGGTATCGCACGCCTCAAACGGATGCTCCGATCAAAAGTTAGAAAATTTCGACTTCGACCTCGCGTTGCTCGGAGTGCACATACTTTGAGATGACTGAACCGGCTGCGGGGCCCATACCATGTGGTGTCGCACCTCTACCTGCAGTAGCATCAGGTAGAGTGGAGGCTCTCTGGCCTATATATATGAGGTGACCCCCCAGCTCATTTAAGAATTCATAAACGCTCCGAACCCCTGCCCGTTTAGTTTTTCAGCTATTTTCTTATCTTCTAAACCCAAATTGTTTCACTCTAACACGTAGAGATACCCACATACTAGCGTATATCAGAAAATAATTGGTAGATTTGGATGTTTAAAGCCTACGATTTGGCAAAAAGCCCGTGTAGCAATCCATTATGAGTATTTTTACGATCAGCAAGTTATTATTACTTCTTTGCACTTTTATACACTTGCATATCAAGTTTTGTTTTCTAAATGTGCCCAGAACTCAGTTCCGTGGCCTCTTTTGTCAACTTTTGGTATATTTTTGTACATAAACGCATTTTTTGGCATTTCTGCAACTCGGATTAACGATCCATCGCTTCCAGCAGCTTTTATGGAGCAACTTCACCGGACTAGGTTATCTTCCCAGTCCGAATTTGACATTTTTTTTATATTTAACTGTATATATACTAACTTTTAAATTTTGTCAAGCCCAGATGTCAAATCTGCAGTAGTTTACTACTTTTATATATATTTATGCATATTTAAACAGCCTTCACCACACTAGGTTATCTTCCCAGTCTTGATTGACTACTTTTCTGTCTCTATATATATATATTTACATTCCAGTTTGGCCTGAATCTATCTGTGGCATTTTTACTGCTTTTATATATATATATATATATATATTTACATTCCAGTTTAGCCTAGATCATTCTGTGTTCTTTTTACTATTTTTGACACTATTCACCATTACTGGGTTATCTTTCCAGTCCTGGTTTAACTATCTTTCTGTCTATATTTAAATATATATATTTATATTTCCGTCCGGGCCTTGAAGTGAAAACCCACCGCCCTTTACTGTTTTTTATACATATTTCAATTCTGTCCAGCCTAGATCATTCCGTGGATTTTATACAGCTGTTATATATATATATTTTAATTCCAGTCCGAGAAAAACCCATCGCCCTTTACAGCTTTCGTATGAATCCTCGGCTCTGGCGATATTTGGATATATTTCTGTAGAAAATTGAGCCATGCAGGTTTATTGGCCTCCCTATGTGAGCCTAGGAATCGGTGGATTCATGATCAAACATGTAAGATCCCAAATTTTTATGAATAAGATTTAATTTTCTCTATATATTATTTTAAATAGTAAGGTGTTGATTTGATAAATGTGATAAGTTATGGGTGATATGTGCAAATTTTATAAAGTAAGCAAGTGGTCATAAAATATTCATTATGTCAGGGAATATTCGTTTGGTTGGAGAATATTCTTTTTGTCGGGAAATATTCGTACGACGGCGCAGTCATTGGTGGGCCCCATAACGGAAAACTGTCGGATGAAGAAAACGACAAAAATAAGTTTTCTAAAAATAACGGTAAAACTGTTACCGTTAAACTGTTGAAATACCCGGTGGTTAAAGAATAATAATACGCGTTGTTGCACAGTAGCACACAATTGCACAGTATTTTAAATTATTGATTTTTTTACGTAAGAGGTCACTCATTCAATAATTGTCACAGTAACCATTGCACAGTATTTCACATTACTAAATCAATAATGGTCACACATATTATTTACATGATATTATTAGATAACATTATTGACAATGTCTAGAAAATTCTGTCGAGAAAAGGGGTTAGGTTATTTAATTGTGCGCCAGTAAGGAGAAATCCTTATCGAAAAGTCCCCTCTTTCCTGAAAATGATCTGGTTGTTAATATTGTGATTCTGTAATATTAATTGTGAATAATAATTAATTGTTAATAAATATGATAAGTAAATATTTATTCAATTTTGATATAAATAGAGGAATTTTTAGCAAAAGACATTTGTTGAAAGTTGACATTTTATCTTTTCCGATAAAATAATTTATTCAAATATATTATTATAATATTATATTATAATAGTATAATATGATAATATAATAGTATAATTTTATAATTTAAATGATAACATTATTATAATAAATTCATGGTATAAAAATGAAATGAGGTGTAAGAGAGCAAATTGAATTGAATTCTTTTAATTGTTATAAATGTTGTTTGAACTTAAAACATGTAAAAGGTGATATGTTTGGTTGTCTTTTTTTTTGTATGCTGAGAAATTTTTTCAAAGGTAGCATGCCGAGAAAATCATCCGTTGGTTAAATTGTCAAGCTTGGTGTTCTGACATTTTCCTATAAATAGGGTACTTAGTTAAGAAATGAAAATCACACCAGAATCAGAAAATTCTCTCTCTATAATATTGAGCGTATTTCTTGTGAGTATAAAGATATTTTGAGTGTTGATAACAGTGCAAGATTTCTTCAGCATAATATCCGATAATCCAGACAGATCTAGTATTCTACTAAGGTAAATGATATTATTTTTCTCGTAAATGATGTTATTTCCTTTCAATATTCATAAAGAATATTATTTTCTTTCATATTTCACATTATGAAAGTGATAATATTTCATTCCATATTCCTAAATTTAAATTTACTACGGTATGTATTGCTTCTATAATTCCTGAAATGATCAGAAATTTCTTGAGTTTTGCGTTTCATTTAATATCATTTCACCGGAATATTGGTCTGAACTTTCTTATGAAATTTTTATCTTTTTATGTCGGGGTTAGTATTCATACGTACGGTACTATTCATATGTATGGTACTATTCACGAGTACTATTCACGACAAATATTAAATTTTCTTTTCTTTATCCAAGTTATCTTTTATGGGTTTTATTCTTGAAATCGGATCCATATTTTGATCTTCATTCTTGAATTTTGCTCCACAATTGATTATTATTGAATATTCTTGAACTTGGATAAATTAAATTACGAATCTCTAATATTTGTCATTTATCTCACTTGATTCGCTCTTTATATTATTTTTCATCATTCACATTCTTAAATTGTGGTGAAAGTTATCTTTGGCCCGTAAGAGCAAAGATGAACTGTTGATTGATGAATATATTTGGCCTGTAGTGCAAAGATGAATGATTAATTGATGAATATCTTTGGCCCATAGTGCAAAGATGGACAAGTGTTGGTATGATCATGACCATTGGTGATACAAATGAATATCTTTGGCACGTAGTGCAAAGATGAATCATTGATTTGAAACATTTATTGATTGATGTTACAGGGATAAAATATTGATGCTGGACTTTTAAATCATAAAAGATAGTAGACATCATTCTCTACTTGACTATTTTAATGGATTGTTTTTTCCGCTGCAGTTGTTGATCTAAAATTTGTTGTCCATAATATTTTATATGATTTATTGAAGACTAATGATAAAGTATTTTTCATTATCTTAGTTATAATATTATTTACTGGGCTAGTTGAGCTCACCCTTTTCTTCCATTGTTCTCTTAAGGAAATGAGAATATCGCGGGAACAAGTCGGGGAATAGAGTGATGATCCGAGATAGAGCTGTAGAAGTCCTCACTATTTTATAAAATAGTGTGATAATAATTATAATGAGGACTTATTTGAGTGTTTATATTTTCGTATTATATACGATCTGTATTGAAGCTCACACTTTGTGTGGTCGTATTTTGCATGACCGTTTGTTATAAGAAGATTTGTATTCGGATTTTGTACCATGTATTTGGCGACTCAAAATGGGTTGTGTGAACCTATTTTGGGGGCGTCACAGTTGGTATCAGAGCTTAGGGATATGATCTCTGGCGGAGATCTAGGAATAGAACTAGGAGGGGAGTGACGAGTAAATCCTTCGCTAGTGTGTCCTACCTAAGCTTACTTGTTGTTTAATTGGTCGGTCGGAACATAGGGATAATATGTGACATGTCAATTTCTTTAATCAACCCTTGTTTTGTGGCAGTATTTGAGAATGGAAGCTGAAAATCTAAACAATGGAGCATATGAGACCATTGAGACACCTCTAATCACCAACCAGGATAATGTGCAACAGAAAGGCAATAATCATCCTTTAAACAACACCACCAATCAAACGATGAACGATGGGATGTTGAGAAGCTTTCTACAATTCATGCAAAATCAGGCAAAAGAGACTCATGTTCAAAATGCAGGTGGAAACAATGGTAACTCGCGGCTTGTCACTGCCAAGCAATTCAAGGAGTTGGGACCACCAGAGTTTTTGGGAAAGCCAGATCCACTCAAGACAGAAGCTTGGGTTAAACAAATCACCAAGATATTTGATGTTCTGGGATGCACAGAAAAGCAAAAGGTTCCCTTAGCCACCTATATGTTCTGTGGAGAGGCAGATTACTGGTGGGAATCTGTGAAGCGTACTCAGCTTTCCGCACTCAAGATGTCTTGGGAAGAGTTCCAGAAATTGTTCAACGACAAATACTTTCCTGAAAGTATTCGTCATATGAAGGAGGTAGAATTCATTAAACTGGAACAGAACAATATGACTGTGTCCCAATACGAGGCCAAGTTTGTGGAGTTATCCCGGTTTGTATCTCATTTGGTGGATAATGAGGAATGAATGACACGAATGTTTCTGAGAGGTTTGAGACCTGAAATTCGTCAATACCTCATTTCTCACAAACTTTGTTTGTATCCAGATGTTGTGAACAGGGCTAAATTACTGTATCAAGACAATGAGTCTGTTCAACCAAGGGACAACAACCATGGTCGTACCGGTGGCAACAGTCACCTAAACAATGAAAATCAGCGTGGAGGAAATTATTATGCCAGAAGCGGTAACCACTCCGATGGTAATCATGGCCATGATAATAGAAGAAGTGAGTTGGGGGAAAATTTCAAAAAGAGAAGGTACAATAATGACAACATAAAGATGTCGGCAGCAGCACCAGCAACCGTTTCTCGGGAAGGAGAACGACCACCAGTTAGATACTACAGATGCGGAGAGGAGGGACACATCAGTCCAAACTGTACATAGCCTTTCAAAGTGTGTTTTAGTTGTGGAAATGACGGTCACATAGCTCTATTTTGTCCTGTAGCAAAGTCAAGTCCAGCTGGGACGGTGGCACCAAAGGCTGTCCCGGACAAGTCAAAGTCGGTGGTACAGGGAAGAGTTTTTGTTGTGACTACCCAAAAAGCGAGGAACCCGAACGAAGTTATCACGGGTAAGCTAATCATAAACTCTTGCGAAGTCTATACCTTATTAGATACCGGTTCTACCCATTCTTTTATTTCACCTGCTTGTGCTCAACGTTTAAACTTGACCCCTGAGAAATTAGACTTTGATTTATCTGTTGAAACTCCGTTAGGAGAAAACTTCATTACATCCACAGTTTATAAATTTTGTTTGACTCAAATTGGCACCCTCACATTACCTGTTGATCTCATCTCTTTAAAAATACTTGCATTTGATGTAATTTTAGGAATCGATTGGTTAACCACTCATGCTAAAATTGATTGTTTTCATAAGGTTGTTAGATTTCATATTCCTAACCAACCTGTTGTGCGAATTCAAACAACCAAACCACTAAAATCAATCTCTGTTATTTCAAGTCATAAAGCTATTCATTTATTGAAAAATGGATGTCAAGCTTTCTTAGCCCATGTCACCTATTTAAACAAGAATACGTCAGATTTGAATGATATTTCTGTTGTTAATAAATTTCCTGATGTATTTTCCGAAGAACTTCCTGGTCTGCCCCCTGAACGTGAAGTTGAATTCTTTATTGACCTTGAACCCAGTACAAAATCCATTTCCAAAAACCCATATCGAATGGCTCCTATTGAACTTCAGGAGTTAAAGGTCCAACTACAGGAGTTGTTAGACATCGGCTTTATACGTCCTAGTACATCGCCTTGGGGTGCTTCTATTTTATTCATAAAGAAGAAAGACGGGAGTATACGACTTTGTATTGATTATCGGGAGTTGAACCATGTCACCATCAAGAATAGGTATCCGTTACCTCGCATTGATGACCTGTTCAACCAGTTGCAAGGTGCTAAATTCTTCTCAATGATCGATCTTCGTTTTGGATATCATCAGTTAAAGATTAAAACTGAGGACATTCCAAAGACTGCCTTCAAAACTCGATACAGGCATTATGAATTCTAGTTATGTCTTTTGGATTGACTAATGCTCCTGAGGATTTTATGGATATGATGAACTGGATATTCAAAGAATATTTGGATCATTTTGTAGTTGTCTTTATTGATGACATCCTCATTTACTCCAAAAGTCGTGAAGATCATGAACAACACTTGAGGATGGTATTCCAAAAGCTTCGTGAAAACAAGCTATATTCCAAGTTGAAGAAATGCGAGTTCTGGCTTGAGGAAGTAGCATTCCTTGGTCACGTGGTATCGAAACATGGAGTATTGATTGACCCGACGAAGATTGAAGCAATACAAAGTTGGGAACAACCTAAGTCAGTAATCGAAGTACGTAGCTTTCTGGGCTTAGCTGGTTATTATCGAAGATTCTTGGAAGGATTTTCTTGAATCGCTACTCCATTAACTCAGCTGACTCGAAAAGATACAAAATTCGGATGGAACGAGGAATATGAGAAAAACATCCAAGAGCTCAAAAAGAGACTCATTTCAGCGCCTGTTCTGACAATACCATCTGGTTCGGATGGATTTGTCATCTATAGCGATGCTTCAGGCAAAGGTTTAGGATGTGTTCTCATGCAACATGGAAAAGTCATAGCCTATGCCTCGCGATAACTCAAAGAATATGAGAGAAATTATCCTACTTATGATCTAGAGTTGGCAGCAGTCGTTTTCGGGTTGAAGATCTGGAGATACTACCTGTATGGGGAGAAAGTGGAGATCTATACGGATCATAAGAGCCTCAAATATTTCTTCACTCAGAAGGAACTAAACATGAGGCAACGACGTTGGCTTGAGCTGTTGAAAGATTACGACCATACCATCCAATACCATCATGAAAAAGCGAACGTAGTAGCTGACGCGTTGAGTAAAAGATCATATGCGGGAACGAGTGCGATGATGTCAACACAAAGGCCCATTTTGAATAACTTAAAAAGGATGGAAATAGAGTTAAAGACTCCAGGGACCCATGTGAAGATGGCAAATATACGCGTAGAACCAGCTTTAATTGATAAAGTTAAAGCTGCTCAAGCTACAGACCCGGAGCTGATGAATATGAAAATGAAGGTGCAAGAAGGTGCTATACCAGAAGCAAGAATCGATGAAGAGGGAATACTTCGTGTCAACTCCAGACTTTGTGTTCCTAACGACTCTGATTTAAAGTATAAAATCATGATGGAAGCACACAACACACCGTTTGTAATCCATCCTGAAAGTACCAAAATGTATCGTGATCTTCGACATACATTTTGGTGGAGCAATATGAAGAGAGAGATCGCGGAGTTTATCTCGAGGTGTTTAACGTGTCAACGTGTCAAGGCGGAGCATCAAGTGCCATAAGGTCCATTACAACCACTTAAAATTCTAAAATGGAAGTGGAAACACATCAACATGGATTTCGTTACGGGTCTACCTAAAGTTTCTCAAGGCATAGATGCAATTTAGGTTATTATCGACAGATTAACCAAGTCTGCTCATTTCTCGCCTATACAAGAGACTTATTCACTTGAACATCTTGCTCGTATGTACATAAATGAGATTGTGAGATTGCATGGTATGCCAGTATCCATAGTTTCGGATCGTGACCCAAGATTCACTTTACGATTTTGGGTCAGTTTGTAGAAAGCTATGGGCACCGATTTACGATTCAGTTCTGCATATCATCCTCAAATGGACAGACAATTAGAAAGGACTATTCAAAATCTTGAAGATATATTGAGACACTGTGTTCTAGACTTCAAAGGAAGTTGGGATAAATACTTATCATTGGTAGAATTCTCCTACAACAATAGTTATCAGGCAAGTATAGACATAACTCTATTCGAGGCGTTGTATGGACGAAAGTGTCATTATCCAGTATGCTGGGACGAGATGGGTGAAGCAATATTGTTGGGACCGGAGTTAGGACATATGACTACGAAAAAGATTCAAATGATCCGACAACGTATACAAACAACACAAGATCGACAAAAGAGTTATGCTGATCTTCATAGAAGAGACGTTGAATTTAATGTCGGAGACCATGTATTGTTACGTGTGGCTCCATGGAAAGGAGTTACGAGATTCAGAAAGAGAGAAAAGCTCAACCCATGATTTATTAGTTCATTTGAAATCCTCAACCGAGTAGAAATTGTGGCCTATAGACTCGCCTTACCTCCAAGCATGTCTCGTGTTCATAACGTTTTTCACATATCCATGCTTCGTAAATATGTGAAAGACCCAAACCACATTATTGAATTAGAACCAGACGAGATAGCCGAAGATTTAATGTATGAGAAGGTACCTGTCAATATCTTAGATAAGAAAGAACATGTTCTACGCTCAAAGATTATATCTCAAGTCAAAATTTTGTGGAGAAACCATGATATCGAGGAAATGACCTGGGTGTTAGAATCGGAAATGAAAGCAAGGTATCCTCACCTTTTCAAAATACCAGGTACGTACGTCAATTTCGAGGACAAAATTTCATAAGGAGGGGAGGTTGTAAGACCCCAACTTTTTATGAATAAGATTTAATAAAATAGAAACTGGTTAATCGGTAAAGATACATGTACTTCATGTCTCGCCCAAGAGAGAGACCCCAGTCCTAGTAGCCATTCTGTTTTTTTGATGATGTTTTTGAAAAATGAACTTCATTGATTGATTCGCCTGTTCCTCAATAGTATCTATCATGTATATATTATTTTAAATAGTAAGGTGTTGATTTGATAAATGTGATAAGTTATGGGTGATATGTGCAAATTTTACAAAGTAAGCAAGTGGTCATAAAGTATTCGTTGTGTCGGGGAATATTCGTTTGGTCGGAGAATATTCGTACGACAGCGCAGTCATTTGTGGGGCCCATAATGGAAAACTGTCGGATGAAGAAAACGACAAGGATAAGTTTTCTAAAAATAACGACAAAACTGTTACCGTTAAACTGTTGAAATACTGGGTGGTTAAAGAACAGTAATACGCGTTGTTGCACAATAGCACACGGTATTGCACAGTATTTTAAATTATTATTTTGTTTACGTAAGAGGTCATTCATTCAATAATTATCACAGTAACCACTGCACAGTATTTCACACTATTAAATTAATAATTGTCACACATATTATTTACATGATATTATTAGATAACATTATTGACAATGTCTATTCTGTCGAGAAAAGGGTTAGTTTATTTAATTGCTCGCCAGTAAGGAGAAATCCTTATCAGAAAGTCCCCTCTTTCCTGGAAATGATCTGGTTGTTAATATTGTGATTCTGTAATATTAATTGTGAATAATAATTGATTATTGATAAATACGATAAGTAAATATTTATTCAATTTTGATATAAACAGAAGAATTTTTAGCAAGAGACATTTGTTGAAAGTTGACATTTTATCTTTTTCTATAAAATAATTCATTCAAATATAATATTATAATATTACATTATAATAGTATAATGTGATAATATAATAGTATAATTTTATAATTTAAATGGTAATATTATTATAATAAATTCATGGTATAAAAATGAAATGAGGTAGAAGAGAGAAAATTAAATTTAATTCTTTTAATTGTTATAAATGTTTTTTGAACTTAAAACATGTAAAAGGTGACATGTTTGGTTGTCTTTTGTTTTGTATGCGGAGAAATTTTTTCAAAGGTAGAATGCCAAGAAAATCATCTGTTGGTTAAATTGTCAAGCTTGGTGTTCTGACATTTTTCTATAAATAGGGTGCTTAGTTAAGAAATGAAAATAACACCAAAATTAAAAAATTCTCTCTCTATACTATTGAGCGTATTTCTTGTGAGTATAAAGATATTTTGAGTGTTGATAACAGTGCAAGATTTCTTCAGCATAATATCCGATAATCCAGACAGATCTAGTATTCTACTAAGGTAAATGATATTATTTTTCTCGTAAATGATGTTATTTCCTTTCAATATTCATAAAAAATATTATTTTCTTTCATATTTCATATTATGAAAGTGATAATATTTCATTTCATATTCCTAAATTTAAACTTACTACGGTAAGTATTGCTTCTATAATTCCTGAAATGATCAGAAATTCTTTGAGTTTTGCGTTTCATCTAATATCATTTCACCAGAATATTGGTCTGAACTTTCTTATGAAATTTTTATCTTTTCATTTCGGGGTTACTATTCATACGTACGGTACTATTCATATGTACGGTACTATTCATACATACGGTACTATTCACGAGTACTATTCACGATAAATATTAAATTTTCTTTTTTTTGTCCAAGTTATCTTTTATGGGTCTTATTCTTGAAATTGGATCCATGTTTTGATCTTCATTCTTGAATTTTGCTCCACAATTGATTATTATTGAACATTCTTGAATTTGGATAAATTAAATTACGAATCTCTAATATTTGTCCTTTATCTCACTTGATTCGTTCTTTATGTTATTTTTCATCATCCTCAGTCTTAAATTGTGGTGAAAGTTATCTTTGGCCCGTTGTGCGATGATGAACTATTGATTGATGAATATATTTGGCCTGTAATGTAAAGATGAATGATTAATTGATGAATGTCTTTGGCCCGTAGTGCAAAGATGGACAGGTGTTGGTATGATCATGAGCACTGTTGATACAAATGAATATCTTTGGCCTGTAGTGCAAAGATGAATTATTAATTTGAAACATTTATTGATTGATGTTACAGGGATAAAATATTGGTGATGGACTTTTAAATCATAGAAGATAGTAGACATCAGTCTCTACTTGACTCTTCTAATGGATTGTTATTTTCGCTGTAGTTGTTGATCTAAAACTTATTGTCCTTAATATTTTATTTGATTTATTGAGGGTTAACGATAAATTATTTTTCATTATCTTAGTCATAATATTATTTACTGGGCTAGTTGAGCTCACCCTTTTTTTTAATTGTTCTCTTCATGAAATGAGAATATCGCGGGGACTAGTCAGAGAATAGAGTGATGATCCGAGATAGAGCTGTAGAAATCCTCACTATTTTATAAAATAGTGTGATAATAATTATAATGAGGACTTATTTGAGTGTTTATATTTTCATATTATATGCAATCTGTATTAAAGCTCACAGTTTGTGTGGTCGTATTTTGCACGACCGTTTGTTATAAGAAGATTTGTATTCGGATTCTGTACCATGTATTTGGCGACTCATAATAGGTTGTGTGAACCTATTTTGGGTGTGTCACAAAATAGATCAGAATATGATTCCCACGATGGACAAACTCCCCTTTACAAATGTACCCTGCCAGTTTTTCTGTAAAAATATACATACAAAAGTCCTTAAAACGGTTATTCAGATTTAAGGTATCAACATAGTGAAAATATGGTTGGTCGTGTCAGAGTCCCTCCGATGGTTATAATGCCCATGAGAAGACCGACACTTGTCTATATGTTGTGGTCGAGGATGCTTCGCTGCCCGACAATCACCATTCAAATTGAGCCTTAAGGCTGAAAAGATAAAGCTGGAGTATCGATATGCTTCAATTCCTATGTTAGCGTAGGGTTTGAAAAACTGCTTTTAAAACATCATTTCAATAATCTTATCGAAAAAAGAAGCTTTTTGCAAATAAAAATCAAACACTTTTGCAAATCAAATCAAAGACTTTTTTGCAAAACAAATCAAACCCTTCGTATATAGGTTCAACGATGCATAGACATACTTTCAATCAAACATAGGCCCAATTTCTTCCAGCATTCACACACACATTTTAGATTTAAAAGGGAAATATTGAAAAGAAACGGTACCGTATTTACACGTGAGTTGTGGGGTGCCTAACACCTTCTCCACACTTAATCAAGCCCCCGAACTCAAAACTTTGTTTTCAAAGATCAAGTTTCGGCAGTGTCCAGCAATTGGGTCTCTTTTCAAATAAAACTCGGTTGAGTTGGTACAACCATTTCAAATATACCAACTGGCGACTCTATAAAACATTCAAATCGTCGACATGATACATGTTGGGATTTTTCTAAAAAACCCTTAAAAAAAAATTTCGCAATAAAAAGAGTAAGGGTAGAGATAACTTAGGAAGGGAGAAAGATCCGGGTTGTGACCCGACCCGCAGATTTTTTCCCGACGTCGACAACAGCATTGAAATCTACCATCTTGTAGTCCAAAAACCTGCCAACTACGAACTTCTTCGTGCTAGCATCTTCCGTCTTATATTTCTTATCCAAGGAGTCTCATAGTTCTCTTGTTGTTTTGAGAGAACTATACACATTATATAATGTGTTATCCGATCCATTGAGGATATAGTTTTGGCACAAAAAACCAGCATGTTTTCATGCATCAATAGCAGCAACCGCTTGTCTATCTGTTTCATTCTCACTAAGCACATGAGGGTCTTCGTGAAGAAACCTCGCCAAGTTGAGCGTAGTGATATAAAACAACATATTTTGTTGCTATCTTTTAAACTTTGTTCCATTGAACTTTTTTAATTTTTCACCGTGGTTCACAGGAACATTTGGTATCACATGTGTAGAAGAAGAAGAACCGATTATAGATACAGGATCGGTAACCATATTTTTGCATATATATATATATATAGTAAAAATTAACTATCTTAAGATTTTTAGTAAACTGAAATGGATACTATATATATATATATATGAACTTATCTCAAACTGCAGAATTTAATTTGTCAAGGCTAGTACTTGGTACTATGTCCTAAAGACAATTATGTCCTCCATATGGTGCTCAGAGTTGATAGCACTTGTCTCCTAGGATACAATGACACTGTATACTATAGTAGCACTTCAAATAGTATGCTCAATGAACCAAAGAAATGCTCAGAACTCTCTCTCAAAATAACTATGAAAACTGATGAATAAAATGAAGACTAATGCTTGAAAGCTTGTGAATGAGTGATTTAAATGGGCTGCCCCCTTGTCTATTTATAGGAAAAGTTGGTGACCCTTAGGATGGACACTTAGCACTTGAAAAGGCATGGGACACCAACTGTTATGAATAAAGATTTAATTTTCTTTATATATTATTTCGAAATAGTAAGGTGTTGATTTGATAAATGTGAAAAGTTATAGATGAAATGTGCAAATATTTCAAAATAGGCAAGTGGTTATAAAATATTCTTTGTTGTCGGGGAATATTCGTTTGGTCGTGAAATATTCTTGTTGTCGGGGAATATTCGTACGACGGCGCAGCTATTTGTGAACCCCATAACGGAATAACTGTCGGATGAAAAAAACGACAAGAATGAGTTTTCTAAAAATAACGGCGTGGTTGTTACCGTTAAAACTGTTGAAATACCCGGTGGTTAAAAATACAGTAATACGCGGTGTTGCACAGTAGCACACTGTATTGCACAGTAATATTAATTATTGATTCTTATGTAAGAAGTCATTACTCAATAATTGTTACAGTAATTACTGTTCAATATTTTATATTATTGATTCAATAATTGCTACATTGATAATTACATAATATTTTATTGATTCAATAATTGTCATTACACGGTATTTTAAATTATCAAATCAATAACTCATTATTTGAATAATATTATTAGATAGCATTATTGGCAATGTCTAAGGAAGTCCTGTCTAGGAGGGGTTATTTAATTGGGCGCCAGTAAGGAGAAATCTTTATCGGAAGGCCCCCTCTTTCCTAGGAACGACCTGGTTGTCAATTTTGTAGTTTTGTAATATTATTTGTGAATAATTAATTATTAATTTATTTTTATGGATATAAAATAAGGAATTAGTGCTGAGGTATTTTTATCAGTATTTGTTATAAATTTGGCTTATTATATGTACCCCCACTTACTCATTTTTCAAAATAATCGGTATAAAATTATTCAGTATATATATATATATATATATATATATATATATATATATATATATATATATATATATATATATATATATATATTATATGTGAAAGTGACATATGGGGTGGGGCCCACATGTGGGATGAAAAATAAAAATAGGGTGGGGGGAATGTTACGTGTAGAGGAGGGAGTAATATTATTATATATATATATATATATATATATATATATTTTAATTACCTATCTTATACGGTAGGTAATATATATATATATATATATATTATATTTTATTTAAAGTTGTGTTTTATTAGAATATTTTATTGCACAGTATTGAATAGTAAAATCAAATTTTCCGCCGGTGCGAGCCCGTGAATTCGTTCGAAATTTTTCACTGTGCAGTCCGTGATTTTTATTCAAATAGTACCCTTCCATTCTCCTATAAATAGGATGCTTAGTTTAGAATTGAAAATCACACCAGAATCAGAAGTTTTCTCTCTCTATAATATCGAGCGTATTGTTGTGAGTATTTAGATACTTCGAGTGTTGCTGTTCAGTGCAAGTTTCCTTCAGCATTATACCTGAAATTCCAGTCAGAAGTACTGTTCTTTTGAAGTAAGGGATGTTATTTTCTTTCGTAAATGATGTTATTCTTTTCAATATAATTATACCAAAATATTGGCATGAATTTTATTATGAAATTCTTACTTTTTTCGACGGAGTTACTATTCACGTATACGACACTATTCACGGAAAAATTAAAAAAAAAATAATTTATCCAGGTTGCCTGTTAAGGTTCCTATCTTTGATTGGATCCAACTTTTGAGATTTATTCTTGAATTTTTCTCCACAAAGTATTAATATGGAGTATTTTTGAACTTGGATAAATTAAAATACGAATCCTTAATCTTTGTCCTTTATCTCACTGAATTCGTTATTTATATTGTTTTTCATCATCCTCAGTCCTAACTGGTGATATAACTGAATATCTTTGGCCTGTAGAGCAAACATGAATGATTACCTGATGAATATCTTTGGCCCGTAGTACAAAGATTGATAGGTGTTGAGATGAATATGACATCTGGAGATACAAATGAATATCTTTGGCCCGTAGTGCAAAGATAAATATTTTATTCAAGATGTATATTGATTGATGTTACAGGGATAAAATATTGATGATGGACTTTTAAACCATAGAAGATAGTAGACTTCATTCTCTGCTTAACTCTTCTAATGAATTTTTATTTTCGCTGCGAATATTGATTTAAAACTTGTTGTCCATAATATTTTATCTGAATTGTAGAAGACTAACGATAATTTATTTTTCATTATTTTAGTCATAATATTCTTTACTGGGCTAGTTGAGCTCACCCTTTTCATCTATTGTCCTCTTCAGGAAATGAGAATGTCGCAGGAACTAGTTGGGGAACAAAGTGACCGTCTGAGTTAGAGCAGTAGTAGTCCTCACTATTTCTAATAAATAGTGTGATAATAATTATAATGAGAACTTAGTTTGAATGTTAATATTTTCTATATATTTGTATTGACACTCACAGTTGTGTGGTCGTATTTTGCACGACCGTGTGATATAAAGATTGTATTTGGATTCTGTACCATGTTTTTGGCGACTCAGAATGGGTTGGGCTGACTGGACCTATTATGGGGCCGTCACAGTTGGTATCAGAGCTTAGGGATATGATATCTGACGGAGATCGGAGAATAGAACTAGGAGGGGAGAGACGAGTAAATTCTTCGCTAGTGTGCCCTACCTAAGCTTATTTGTTATTTAATTGGTCGTTTGGAACATAGAGTTAATATGTAATATATTAATTTATTTGATTAACCCTTGTTTTGTGGCAGTATTTAAGAATGGCAGCTGAGAATGTTAACAATAGAGTGAATGAGACCGTGGAGACACCTTTAATTACCAACCAGGAGAATGTGCAACATAAAGGTAATGTTCATCCTGAAAACAACACTGATCAGACGATAAACGATGAGATGTTTAGAAGTTTTTTGCAGTTCATGCAAAACCAGACGAGAGAGACTCGTGTGCAAAATACAGGTGGGGATAATAGCAATTCGCGGCTTGTCACTGCCAAGCAGTTCAAAGAATTAGGACCACCAGAATTTTTGGAAAAGCCGGATCCGATCAAGGCGGAAACGTGGGTTAAACAAATTATCAAGATATTTGATATATTGGGATGCACGGAGGAACAGAAAGTTCCATTCGCCACCTTTATGTTCTGTGGAGAGGCAGACTACTGGTGGAAATCTGTGAAGCGTACCCAGACTGCCGCACTCAAGATGTCTTGGGAAGCGTTCCAAAAACTGTTCAATGACAAGTACTTTCCTCAAAGTATTCCTCATATGAAGGAGGTAGAGTTTATCAGATTGGAACAAAACAACATGACTGTGTCCCAGTACGAGGCTAAGTTCGAGGAGTTGTCCAGGTTTGCACCTCATTTGGTAGAGAATGAGGAACATATGACGCGGATGTTTCTGAGAGGTTTGAAACCCGAAATTCATCAATACCTCATTTCTCACAAATTCTCTCTCTATTCAGATGTAGTAAACAGGGCTCAGTAATTAGAATGAGATAATGAGTCCGTTCAACCAAGGGACCACAACCAGGGTCGTACCAATGGCAGTAGTTATCGGAGCAATGACAACCAGCGGGGAGGAAAGTATCATGACAGAAGCAGTAACCACTCTGGTGGTAATCGTAGCCATGATAATAAAAGGAGTGAGTCGGGGGGAGATTTCAAGAAGAGAAGGTACAACAATGAGAACGTGAAAACGTCGACAGCAGCACCAGCATCAACTATTTTTAGAGGAGGAGAACGACCACCGGTCGTATGCTATAAATGCGGGAAAGAGGGACACATCAGCCCAAACTGCCCACAATAATTCAAAGCATGCTATAACTGTGGAAAAGAAGGACATATAGCTCGAGATTGTCCTGTAGCGAAACCAAGTCCAGCGGGGGTTGTGACGCCCCTAGAATAGGTTCAGTCAACCCAACCCATTCTGAGTCGCCAAATACATAGTACAGAATTCAAATACAAATTTTATATCACACGGTCGTGCAAAATACGACCACACAACTGTGAGTGTCAATACAAATATGTAAAAAATATTAACATTCAAACTAAGTCCTCATTACAATTATTATCACACTATTTATTAGAAATAGTGAGGACTACTACTGCTCTAACTCAGACCATTACTCTGTCCCCCGACTAGTTCCTGCGATACTCTCATTTCCTGAAGAGGACAATAGATGAAAAGGGTGAGCTCAACTAGCCCAGTAAAGAATATTATGACTAAGATAATGGAAAATAAATTATCGTTAGTCTTCAACAATTCAGATAAAATATTATTGACAACAAGTTTTGGATCACTATTCGCAGCGGAAATAACCATTCATTAGAAGAGTTAAGTAGAGAATGAAGTATACTATCTTCTATGATTTAAAAGTCCATCATCAATATTTTATCCCTGTAACATCAATCAATATACATCTCAAATCAAATATTCATCTTTGCACTACAGGCCAAAAATATTCATTTGTATCACCAGTGGTCATGTTCATCTCAACACCTGTTCATCTTTGCACTACGGCCAAAGATATTCATCAGGTAATCATTCATATTTGCTCTACAGGCCAAAGATATTCAGTTATATCACCATTTAGGACTGAGGATGATGAAAAATATTTTAAAAAACGAATCCAGTGAGATAAAGAACAAATATTGAGGATTCGCATTTTAATTTATCCAAGTTCAAAAATATTCCATAATAATACTTTGTGGAGCAAAATTCAAGAATAAAGATAAAAGCTTGGATCCAATCAAAGATAGGAACCTTAACAAGCAATTTGGACAAACAGAAAAAAATTTAATTTTTTCATGAATAGTGTCGTATACGTGAATAGTAACCTCGACGGAAAAAGTAAGAATTTCATAATACAATCCATGCCAAATATTTTGGTATAATGATATTGAAAAGAATAACATCATTTACGAAAGAAAATAACGTTCCTTACCTTAAAATAATAGTACTTCTGACTGCAATATCGGATATAAGGCTGAAGAAAACTTGTACTAAATAGCAACACTCAAAGTATTTAAATACTCACAAAAATACGCTCGATATTATAGAGAGATAACTTCTGATTCTTGTGTGATTTTTAATTCTAACCTAAGCACCCTATTTATAGGAAAAGCTTAGGATACCAAAGTAGATTTTTTAATAAAATAATATTTTTTAAAGCCATCAGCCACCAGCCGTCGGTGGGGCCCACCTCCCATTAAAAAAATATTTATTTTTTGAAACTTCAATAATTTATAATAAATAGCCCTTTTCAGAAAAATTTAATTCTCTACAACTTTGTAGAAGAAAGTTTTTTCAAATTCTAAACATAAATTATCCGAAATTCATAAACGGATGATTTTCCACCCCAAAATACTGATAAAAACACATCAGCACTAATTCCTTCTTTTATATCCACAAAATAAATATTTTCTTATCATATAAATCAATAATTAATTATTCACAAATAATATTACAGAATTACAATATTGACAACCAGGTCGTTCCCAAGAAAGAGGGGGCCTTCCGATAAGGATTTCTCCTTATTGGCGCGCAATTAAATAACCCCTCCTAGACATAACTTCCTTAGATATTGTCAATAATGCTATTTAATAATATTATTCAAATAATATAAATTATTGAGTTGCTAATGTGAAATACTGTGCAGTGACAATTATTGATTCAATCATAGCAACGTAGCAATTATTGAACCGATAAAATATCATGCAATTATTGAATCAATAATATAAAATATTGAACAGTAATTACTGTAACAATAATTGAGTAGTGACTTCTCACGTAAGAATCAATAATTCAAAATACTGTGCAATACCGTGTGCTACTGTGCACAACGCGTATTACTGTATTTTTATCACCGGGTATTTCAACAGTACTAACGGTAACAACTACGCCGTTATTTTATAAAAATGTTATTTCTGTCGCTTTCTATATCCGACAGTTATTCCGTTGTGGGGCCCCCCAAATAGATGCGTCGTCGTACGAATATTCTCGGACAACAAGAATATTCCACGACCAAACGAATATTCTCCGACAACAAGAATATTTTATAACCACTTGCTTATTTTAAAATATTTGCACATTTCACCCATAACTTTTCACATTTATCAAATCAACACCTTACTATTTCAAAATAATATATTAAAAAAATTAAATCTTTATTCATAAAAGTTGGGGTCTTACAGGGGTGGTGATTCCAAAGGCGGTTTCGGGCAAGTCAAAGTCGGTGGTTCCTAGAAGAGCGTTTGTCGTGACAGCCCAAAACGCGAGAAACCCACACGAGGTGATTACGGGTAAGCTAATCATAAACTCTTGGGAAGTTTACATCTTGTTAGATACCGGTGCTACCCATTCTTTTATTTTACCTGCTTGTGCTGAACGATTAAATTTGACACCTGAGAAGTTAGACTTTGACTTATCTGTTAAAACTCCGTTAGGAGAAACTTTCGTTACATCTACAGTTTACAATTCTTGCTTGATTCAGATTGGTACCCTTACCTTACCTGTTGATCTTATATCTTTGAAAATACTTGTATTTGACGTGATTTTAGGAATTGACTGGTTAACCACTTACCATGCCAAAATTGATTGTTTTCGTAAGGTTGTTAGTTTTTATATTCCTAACCAACCTGTTGTGCGAATCCAAACAACCAAACCACTAAAATCAGTCAATGTCATTTCAAGTCACAAAGCTATTCGTTTATTAAAAAACGGATGTCAAGTTTTCTTAGCTCATGTCACTGATCTAAACCAAAATACGTCAGATTTGAATAATATTTTTGTTGTTAATGAGTTTCCTGATGTATTTCCCGAAGAACTTCCCGGTCTACCCCCAGAACGTGAAGTTGAATTCTTGATTGACCTTGAGCCCGGTACAAAACCCATTTCTAAAATCCCATATCGAATGGCTCCTATTGAACTTCAGGAGTTAAAGGTCCAACTACAGGAGTTGCTAGACATCGATTTTATACGTCCTAGTACGTCTCCTTGGGGTGCTCCTGTTTTATTCGTAAAGAAGAAAGACAGGAGTATGCGACTTTGTATTGACTATCGGGAGTTGAACCATGTCACCATCAAGAATAGGTATCCGCTACCTCGTATTGATGACCTGTTCGACCAGTTGCAAGGAGCACAATTCTTTTCAAAGATCAATCTTCGTTCTGGATATCATCAGCTGAAGATTAAAACTGAGGATATTCCGAAGACTGCCTTTAGAACTCGGTACGGGCATTATGAATTCCTAGTCATGTCTTTTGAATTGACTAATGCTCCTGCTGCTTTCATGGATATGATGAATCGAGTATTCAAGGAATATTTGGATCATTTTGTGGTTGTCTTTATTGATGACATCCTCATCTATTCCAAATGTCGTGAAGATCATGAGAACCACCTGAAGCTGGTACTTCAAAGGCTTCGTGAAAATAAGCTATATGCCAAACTGAAGAAATGTGAGTTTTGGCTTGAGGAAGTAGCATTCCTTGGGCACGTGGTATCGAAACATGGAGTATCTGTTGACCCGGTGAAGATTGAAGTAATACAAAGTTGGGAGCAACCCAAGTCGGTGACCGAAGTACGAAGCTTTCTAGGCTTAGCTGGTTATTATCGGAGATTCGTGGAAGGATTTTCTCGAATCGCTACTCTATTAACTCAGCTGACTCGAAAAGATACAAAATTCATATGAAACGAGGAATGCGAGAAGAGCTTTCAAGAGCTCAAGAGGAGACTTATTTCGGCACCTGTTCTGACGATACCATCTGGTTCGAATGGATTTGTCATTTACAGCGACGCTTCGGGCAAAGGGTTAGGATGTGTTCTCATGCAACATGGGAAAGTCATAGCCTATGCCTCGCGATAACTCAAAGAATATGAGAGGAATTATCCTACTCATGATCTAGAGTTGGCAGCTGTCGTTTTCGCATTAAAGATCTGGAGACACTACCTGTATGGAGAGAAAGTGGAGATCTATACGGATTAGAAGAGCCTCAAATATTTCTTCACTCAAAAGGAACTCAACATGAGGCAACGACGTTGGCTTGAGTTGTTGAAAGATTACGACCATACCATCCAATACCATCCTGGAAAAGCGAACGTGGTAGCTGACGCGTTGAGTAGAAGATCATATGCGGGAACGAGTGCAATGATGTCAAGTATACGTGTAGAACCAGCTTTAATTGATAACGTTAAAGTTACTCAAGCTATAGATCCGGAGCTGATGAAGATGAGAAAGAAGGTGCAAGAAGGTGCGGTTCCGGAAAGAAGAATCGATGAAAAAGGAATACTTCGAGTCAACTCCAGACTTTGTGTTCTTAACGATTCTGACTTGAAGCATAGAATTATGATGGGGGCACATAACACATCGTTTGCAATCCATCTTGGGAGTACCAAAATGTATCGTGGTCTTCGACATACATTTTGGTGGAACAATATGAAGAGAGAGATCGCGGAGTTTATCTCGAGGTGTTTAACTTGTCAACGTGTAAAGGCAGAGCATCAAGTGCCGAAGGGTCCATTGCAACCACTTGAGATTCCAAAATGGAAGTGGGAACACATTATCATGGATTTCGTTACGGGTCTTCCCAAGGTTTCTCAAGGCATAGATGCGATTTGGGTTATTGTCGATAGATTAACCAAGTCTGCTCATTTCTTGCCGATACGGGAGACTTATTCCCTTGAACGTCTTGCTCGTATGTACATGAATGAGATTGTGAGATTGCATGGCATGCCAGTATCCATAGTTTCGGATCGTGACCCCAGATTTACTTCACGATTTTGGGTTAGTTTGCAGAAAGCTATGGGCACGGATTTACGATTCAGTTCAGCATATCATCCTCAAACGGACGGGCAATCAGAAAGGACTATTCAAACTCTTAAAGATCTATTGAGACTTTGTGTTCTAGACTTCAAAGGGAGTTGGGATAAGTACTTACCATTGGTGGAATTCTCCTACAATAATAGTTATCAGGCAAGTATAGGCGTGGCTCCATTCAAGGCATTGTATGGGAGAAAATGTTGCTCTCCAATATGCTGGGATGAGGTGGGTGAAGCAACATTGTTGGGACCAGAGTTAGTACGTATGACTACGAAAAAGATCCAAATGATCCGACAATGTATACAAACAGCACAGGATCGACAAAAAGAGTTATACGGATCTTCATCGAAAGGACGTGGAATTTAATGTTAGGGATCATGTATTGCTACGTGTTGCTCCGTGGAAGGGAGTTACGAGGTTTGGGAGGAGAGAAAAACTCAATCCTCGATTCATTGGTCCATTTGAGATTCTTGACCGAGTAGGAAATGTGGCCTATAGACTCGCCTTACCTCCAAGCATGTCTCGTGTTCATAACGTTTTTTACATATCCGTACTTCGCAAATATGTGAAAGACCCAAACCGCATTATTGAGTTAGAACCAGACGAGATAGCCGAAGATTTAACGTACGAGGAGGTACCTGTCAAGATCTTGGATAGGAAAGAAATGTTCTACGCTCAAAGGTTATACCTCAAGTCAAAGTTTTATGGAGAAACCATGAAATCGAGAAAATGACCTAGGAGTTGGAATCGGAAATGAAAGCAAGGTATCCTCACCTTTTCGACATACCAGGTACGTACGTCAATTTCGAGGACGAAATTTCATAAGGAGAGGAGGGTGTAAGACCCCACTTTTATGAATAAAGATTTAATTTTCTTTATATATTATTTCGAAATAGTAAGGTATTGATTTGATAAATGTGAAAAATTATGGGTGAAATGTGCAAATATTTTAAAATAAGCAAGTGGTTATAAAATATTCATTGTTGTCGGAGAATATTCGTTTGATCGTAGAATATTCTTGTTGTCAGGGAATATTCGTACGACGGCGCAGCTATTTGTGGACCCCATAAAGGAATAACTGTCTGATGAAAAAAATGACAAGAATGAGTTTTCTAAAAATAACGGCGTGGTTGTTACCGTTAAAACTGTTGAAATACCCGGTGGTTAAAAATACAGTAATACGCGGTGTTGCACAGTAACACACGGTATTGCATAGTAATTCTAATTATTGATTCTTACGTAAGAAGTCATTACTCAATAATTGTTACAGTAATTACTGTTCAATATTTTATATTATTGATTCAATAATTGCTACATTGATAATTGCATAATATTTTATTGATTCAATAATTGTCATTGCACAATATTTCAAATTATCAAATCAACAACTCATATTATTTGAATAATATTATTAGATAGCATTATTGGCAATGTCTAAGAAAGTTCTGTCTATGAGAGGTTATTTAATTGTGCGACAGTAAGGAGAAATCCTTATCGGAAGGCCCCCTCTTTCCTGAGAACTACCTGGTTGTCAATTTTGTAGTTCTGTAATATTATTTGTGAATAATTAATTATTGATTTATTTTTGTGGATATAAAAGAAGGAATTAGTGCTGAGGTATTTTTATCAATATTTGTCATAAATTTGGTTTATTATATGTACCCCCACTTACTCATTTTTCAAAATAATCGATATAAAATTATTCAGTATATATATATTATATATGTGAAAGTGACATGTGGGGTGGGGCTCACATGTGGGATGAAAAATGAAAATGGGGTGGGGGGAATGTTACGTGTAGAGGAGGGAGTAATATTATTATATATATATATATATATTATATTTTATTTAAAGTTTTGTTTTATTATAATATTTTATTGCACAGTAATGAATAGTAAAATCAAATTTTTCGTCGGTGCGCGCCCGTGAATTTGTCTGAAATTTTTCACTGTGCAGTCCGTGATTTTTATTCAAATAGTATCCTTCCATTCTTCTATAAATAGGATGCTTAGTTTAGAATTGAAAATCACACCAAAATCAGAAGTTTTCTCTCTCTATAATATCGAACGTATTTTTGTGAGTATTTAGATACTTCGAGTGTTGCTATTCAGTGCAAGTTTCCTTCAGCATTATACCTGAAATTTCAGTCAGAAGTACTGTTCTTTTGAAGTAAGGGATGTTATTTTCTTTCGTAAATGATGTTATTCTTTTCAATATAATTATACCAAAATATTGGCATGGATTTTATTATGAAATTCTTATTTTTTTCGACGGGATTACTATTCACGTATACGACACTATTCACGTAGTCAACACTATTCACGAAAAAAATTAAAAAAAAATATTTGTCCAAGTTGCCTGTTAAGATTCTTATCTTTGATTGGATCCAAGTTTTGAGCTTTATTCTTGAATTTTGGTTCACAAAATATTAATATGGAGTATTTTTGAACTTGGATAAACTAAAATACGAATCTTTAATCTTTGTCCTTTATCTCACTGGATTCGTTATTTATATTATTTTTTATCATCTTCAGTCCTAAATGGTGATATAATTGAATATCTTTGGCCTGCAGAGCAAAGATGAATGATTACCTGATGAATATCTTTGACCCGTAGTACAAAGATTGACAGGTGTTGAGATGAACATGACCTCTGGAGATACAAATGAATATCTTTGGCCCGTAGTGCAAAGATAAATATTTGATTCAAGATGTATATTGATTGATATTACAGGGATAAAATATTGATGATGGACTTTTAAACCATAGAAGATAGTAGAATTCATTCTCTACTTAACTCTTCTAATGAATTGTTATTTCCGCTGCGAATATTGATTTAAAACTTGTTATCCATAATATTTTATTTGAATTGTTGAAGACTAACGATAATTTATTTTTCATTATCTTAGTTATAATATTCTTTACTGGGCTAGTTGAGCTCACCCTTTTCATCTATTGTCCTCTTCAGAAAATGAAAATATCGCAGGAACTAGTCGGGGGACAGAGTGATGGTCTGAGTTAGAGCAGTAGTAGTCCCCACTACTTCTAATAAATAGTGTGATAATAATTATAATGAGGACTTAGTTTGAATATTAATATTTTTTACATATTTGTATTGACACTCACAGTTGTGTGGTCGTATTTTGCACGACCGTGTGATATAAAGATTGTATTTGAATTATGTACCATGTATTTGGCGACTCAGAATGGGTTGGGCTGACTGGACCTATTCTGGGGCCGTCACATGGGATGCTTCTAAAAAGGCATGGCATGTTATCCTTTGGTCAAAACGACGTAGTTTTGATCATTTGCAGAATGGACGCATCCATTCGGGCCACAAAACGACGTAGTTTTAGTTTGATCAGAACAAAAACAACGTAGCTTAAGGCTTAACAGAAAAGGCGCGTCCGTTCAGATAAAAATGACGTAGTTTTGTAGCGCCCGTTCAGGTAGATAGCCTTTTTCAAAATGACGTAGTTTAAACGCGTCCGTTCGACATGTAACGCTTCACAAAACGACGTAGTATAATAATAAATATTATTTATCAAAACGACACAGTTTTGATAATAGAAATAAATAAAATAAAATATAAATAAATTTAATTAAAAAATTTAAATAAATTTAATTAAAAAATTTAAATAAATCTTGTCCAGAAAATTATATACAAAGACCCAGACCCACGAACCTCGAACCACGAGCCATGCCTGGCTAGGCCGGTCAGTCGGTCGTTGGCGGCGGCGGCGCGCTTGTCGGTTCGAACCAAACTTTGACTAGGTTCTCTCCTTTTCACAAAAGTGGGGTTCCCCTAGGGGTCCAAAACCAAGAGCAACTTTAGTGTATAAATAAACTCAATAATTCTTTAGTTCTTAACCGATGTGGGACTTGGCTTCCCACATGTATTTATTATAAATTATCATTTTCAAGGGTGATATTTGAGAGTTAATATCTCATATCCATAGATTTGAGCTTCTAAATATTTAATTTAATCTACTCATTGAGTAAAACACATTAATATGTAAAATCATTACAAATAATTAATGACACCAATATTAATTTATGCTCAAATTCTAACAATTTGTTAGTACTAGATCCGGATTTGATGTTACCTAGCCATGGTAATAATACTTTTTAGTTTAAAGCGTGCAAAAAAGCTGGTTATGGATAGGGCGGCAGTGTAAGAATCCACATTTGTAATTATATCTGCAGTGTATCCACAAAATACGCACGCTTTTGTGCATTGTGGATTCGCGGTGAAGTTTTCTAAAATTAGTATCCGCGCATATATGGCTACAAGGAGTATCTGCAACTCACCGAACCATATGTTTCTGCACATATATAATTTATTACTCCCCTAGCACAAGTTTACTTGTCTTAATTTCTTTTCTCTTTCTATTTTAATAGAACTATTTTTGATTTTATTTTTTTAATACTACCCTCATTTAACTTTATATAAAATTCATTAAAAAATACATAATATACGTTTAAAAAAGTAACACTATTAACTTTCACATTCAAAGTACAACCAACCCCGTGCGAAGCACGTGCGACATCAATAATAATTCATTATATTAATAATTAAAAAAAATTAATTGTGATTTCAAGAACATAGTTGTAGTTATTAAATAGTTAAATATTCATTCAAATAAATAATGATTGAAATATATATTTAGGTTCTGTAAATCAATTATTAAGCTAGATATTCAAATGAATTATCGAAGACTTATTTAGTTATGATCATTATGAGAAAATAATTATTTTAATTTTATTTATGTTTGTAATGGAACTCTATATTAAGTTTTATATTGATAAAATTTACTTGAAATTCTAATCTGAATAAAATTATGAAACTCAAGTCTGGCTACAAAGTTTGGGTGTGATAAAAGTGTGTTTCCTCTAATTTATTTGGGCATTCCCATTGGAAGTAATCCAAGAAGGACAAGTACTTGGAATCCTATTGTTGAAAAATTTGAAAACAGGTTAAAAAGGTGGAAAGGAAAGTTATTATTTGTGGGCAGGGTAGTGTTGATTAATTCAGTGTTGTCTAATTTGCCATTGCATTATATGGCCTTTTTTAAAATTCCTGTGAAAGTAGTGAATAAATTGGAGCAACTTAGAAGAAGGTTTCTTTGGGGAGGAAATGTAGATAAGTTTAGCATGGCTAAGGTTAGTTGGAAAAAAATTTGCAAAAGTAAAAGAAAAGGTGAACTTGGGGTGGTGTCATTAAAAGAAAAAAATTTGGCACTGTTAAGTAAATGGTGGTGGAAATTTAATAATGATAAGGATGGTTTGTGGAGAAAAGTAATTTGTTACAAATACAAATGGAGTGGGGATTTTATGTTAATGAGGAAATCACCTTCAGTAAGTTATAGTTAGGGGTCTACTGTGTGGAGGAATATTTTATCTATATCAGATCAAAGTGGGTTATGATCCATTATTGGGAAAAACAATTGGAAGTGGGTTATAAGTGATGGTAAGTGCATTAGATTCTGGACAGATAGGTGGTGTGGAGAAAATGTATTTAGTTCAAAATTTAAAAAGCTATTCTCTCTGTCAATAAATAAAGAATGCAAATTAGTGGAGATATATACAGAGGGTGAAGATGAGTCAGGGATGTGGATGATGAATTTCAGAAGGCAACTTAGAGAGTGGGAGGAGAGGGACATGGTTGAATTAAGAAGCATAATTAATGGTGTGAAAAGAATGTGAAAAGGATCTTGTAGCAATAATTTTATAATTTTACCACATGTGAGACTCATTTACTATTCGTGTGAAAAGGATCTTGCAGCAATAAAGTTATCCTATAAAGTTATCCTATTTAACAAATAATGTTATTTACACCCTAATCCCAAAATTTAATTTTGAGTTAAGTAATTTTCAATTAAGTGCTTGAATCAATTAACTAGACATCATTAAAGGATTTTCAATTAACTGATGACGTTCAGAGAAAGGCATCTAGCTAAGCAAAAAATTAAGGAAATGGTTAAAGACGTGTTTAAAACAGTTAAACACGTTGAATAGTAGTTGGACATGTACATTCTTTCAAATCAGTAACATGGAATGGTCACGTTCAGTTAACTGGCGTATCAACAAGTGATATTTTTTTTCAACTTTTATTTTCTTGTCAATGTTTGTCTTATTTACTTCACCTTTTTCTTGATGTATTTTCTGTTTAATAGTTGAAATGGAGAAAACATTTGGTAATTTACTCTCTTGCTCTACTACATATATATAGTATTACTACATTCTTTTATTTCACATAAAAAGTTTCATTTGTAAATTTTATTTTAATCCACTTCAAGAGTCTTAATTCTTAAATTTGTCATCCAAATTTTATGAGTATTTTAATGAGTTACATGTAATAAATTAAATTATATACATCCTAATATTTCAAATTATACGAGTGAGACTTATTTTATAGATCATATATATATATATATATATATATATAATTCATTGAAAATGAAACATAAATTCCCCTCCCCCCCTAATGATTCAAAAGTGGTTACATATAAGAATCCAACCAATGATAGGAAAATGAAGTTATTTTTTGACATGTGTGGATAGGAAATTGATAGATAACTAGACAAGTTTTATCTAGTTTATGGAGATAAAACTTTAATTAGTTGTATCATACAACTTGTCAATACTCATTATGTATTAACGAGTTGTATAATATAAACTACGTAAAAATTGTGTCAAGATAAATTAGACAAAAGTTATGTAATTACCTAGCACTATTCGCATGGATAACATCCGGTGGTGGAACTACGTAGAGGCGGGCCGGGGCGGGTCATGACCCTACCCAAAATTTTAATTTTTTTAATTAGTACTCCCCCCGTCCCAAATCAATTGCTCAGTTTTGATTTTTTTAATCAAATTGACTATTTTTTAAAACTATTTTGTGTACCATTTTTGCCAAAATATAGATGAAGAGGTTATAACAAAAAAAAAGCATATACAATTTACTACTAATACCAATTTTTATAATGTTCAAAATATATTTATACATGCTTAATTATTAATTTTAAAAGTAGTTAATTTGACTAAAAAAGTCAAAATTGAGCAATTAATTTGGGACGGAGGGAGTATATAATATTTATTTTTTAATTTCCAAACACTCCTTTAATTTTAAATTTGTCTTTCTTTTCAAAATAAACTTTTTAAGTGTTTAGTCTTATTTACATCTTTTTCTAATTTTTGTGTACCCTACATGATTTTCTAATATGGATTTCCTATCTACCACTCTGCGTACTGCTAATTTTACATAATTTATCTTTAAAATTAAGAAATATTGTGATAAGTACGTTATTATTTGAGCTTATGATGAATTTTTTGTGTTGATATTTTTGTTAGCATATCTCTTGCGAAAGTATATGAAATTAATTAGGATTCTACATTATATATTTGAAATCATAAATTAGCTTACAATTATTTATTTTGTTGTAATAAAATTTCTAAGGTGAACATAAGGTTGAATAAGTTTTCTTGTAAAGGTATGAGTTAACACTTTACCCTCTTTTAAGGTATAACATAAAAATAGAAATTATTTTATTGTGGTTTTTATACTATTTTAAAAAAATATTATCACTCTTTGATGTTGTACCTTAAAAATAAATTACTCATAATTTCATTACGAATTCAATTTAAAGATAAATTTCGTTATTTAAAATGTTGTTAAATATAAATTTGGCAATAAAATCTAATGCATTAATTTTATTTGTATTTCTTCAAGTATTTGTTCTTAAATTTTTGACCCCCCACAGCTCAAAATCGTGGTGCCGCCACTTATAACATAGTTGTTAATTATTTGTTTAGTTGCATATGAACCCTCTATAAAAGGGAAATATATTTATGTTACATCAAGTACCAATAAATTCATAAATCGGTCCCTTACAATTTATTACATAAAATACCTAATTGCATACAATGTAACCGTCAATTTCAGATTTTGGCCAAAATTAATTGGCCGAATTACCCGACTCATCCATGAATCTGATCGGATCTTTAGTATTTTATATCAATTGACCGTATGCATAAATATACGGATTGACTTAGTTTTTTTAATTAAAAAACTAACTAATACAGTAGAAATACGATATAAAAAAAGTCTATTTGAGAATTTAATGGACATAATATGATGAAAGGGATAGAAACAAATTTTCATTTATTTTCTATTTCCTATAGTAATCCACAATTCCACTGTTTTAAGTTTTAAAAAAAATGCTCCCATTTAGTCTTTAAATAAATAAAATATTCCTCACAATAAAACTTCTTATTTTCTTATTACTAAAACCAAATATAAAAGTAAAATTGAATCTAAAATCTGTATAAATTTAAAGGACCTTCAAAAATCTTCGAAATTATATATTAAATTCACTGGAGAAACAAAATCCTAGAACAATCCATGTATAAGCAAGTTATATATATATATATATATATATATATATATATATATATATATATATATATATATATATATGTATAAGCATGTACAATCCATAGCAAACGTTGTAAAAAAGAGTCTAGCCTTACAACACATCGCGACCCTCCATCCGAAGATCTAGCGGTTAAATAGAGACCCCGTCCGCAATTTAGTTTCTAGTATTCCGCAGTTTAATACTGCAGACGGGACAGATGACCAAAAAGCCCCTCCTTTATAATTCTCCTTCCGCAATTTAATACTGCGGACGTTGGGATATTGAAGCGACAGTCCGACGTCAGACGACGTCGTTTTCAAATAATGGAAATTAAAGTCTTGTCCGCAATTTAATTTCGCGGACGCTAGTTCTCCTATATATAAGACGTGATAGTACTACAAACTTATATAGACCTAATCCGAGTAGGGTAAGAATTAAGGCTCATGAATTTTCTATCTCTTCTTGCGTAGTTTTTTTGTTTGAACATGAATCATGTTATCTGTTTTTATGACGACAATCTATGGCTAGACTGTGGACGGATGTATTGAAAACACTTCACCCCATAGGGTATACATCCATTCTTCCACTTATTTAGTCATGGATGTATCGCATCATCCCAGATTACATGAATCTGTAACAATTAACAAGAATATGCAGGAGAAATAGATGATTTTAAGCTTTAATAAGTGATATATATTTGTAGATCTTGTCTCTTTTTTACAGTATCGATCACAGACGAGTTTAGTTCGATTTAATGCTATTAGGTTTTCTATTTGTTCATGGGTATTATTATTTTGCATCATCGCAATATAAGATGATTAATATGCAACAACAATATCAAGAAAAATGGAAGACTAATAACATTAAATTGATCTGTACTTGTCTAAAATCTCTCATCTGCAATTTAATACTGCGGACGCTGCTGTAAACTTAAAATTGTGTCGTTTTTAATTCAAACATAAGTCCACATCAGATGGTTATTTTTTGTCCTAATGACGATGTCGTTTTAATATAACGACGCCGTATCAAGGCTACGCTGAAGATATTAACCATCCGCAGTTTAATATTGTGGACGTTGGGTATACAAAATGATGCCTTTTTATAAGACGATGCAGAGATATTAACTGTCCATCTTTTCCATCTGATATGGTATAAGCAACCAAACAACTAAATCGACAATCGTTGCAGCGAATTTGAGAAGAAAGTAACCTAATCAAAAGGAGTTCGACAAATCCTTACAACCAACCTTACAACAGTGATACATTCCAACATATATGTATGGTTGTGGATTAGTGAAATTTTAATATTTTAAAAAAAATCTATGTTGTATACTTTAAATGACGTGATGATGTTTCTTTTATTTTTGTTCACTTCTCCAAAAATATTTATGTTGTTTAATTTAAGAGTCAATGAATGTTTATCTATGTTATTTTTAAGTAGTTTGTGGTGTTGATATATGTTTATTTTGGCTGTGTTACTTACAGAAATGAAATTTAATCCCGAACCCACTGTCAATACTTTGTTGTGGGATCAACCAAATCATATTTCAACAGTCGTATGGGATAATCCCCATTATATTAGGTCATTAAGAACCGATAAGAGTGGACGTTCGTTGGAACTGTGGATTTTAAGTGACCCCTAAAAAGAAAATTATTACGCGACTCGGGTTTTGGGGTATTTACAAATACTAATGTTTGTAACCAGTTAGCGCTTCGTTAATAGAAGTATTAGTGGAGCGTTGGCGTAGTGAGACCAATACATTTCACTTTTCGACCGGTGAAATGACAGTATCCCTTGAAGATGTACATTTCATCTTAGGATTACCGGTTATAGGGAATCTTATAACATGTACATTACTCCATAACCCTAAATAGTACTTTATTGATAGTGAATTTAGTCAATATATTATGGGGGATGAGAAAGTGTATAGTTAAGGGGGCATTATGTTATCGTGGTTGGGAAATAGATTTTGCCAGGTTCCGGTAGATGTTGATTGGGAAACAATGGTGACTTACACCAAAGCATACGTACTGTTTATCTTGGGGAAGGTATTATTTTCATTGACAAACCGCGACGTCATACATGTGAGGTATCTGTTATTTTTAGAGGATATTAATAAAGTAAGTGATTATGCATGCGGAGCTGCGGTGTTGACTTTTTTGTTTTACAGCTTACATAAAGCAACCCACCTTGGTGCTAAGAGCTTTTCCGGGTGTTTAACCCTTCTTCAGGTATTTTTTTTTGTCTCAATTCCTTCATGTTTATTTAAATTGATATTTGATGACATATTGTACTACGGTGTTTTAACTTCAAATCTTGTTACAAAAGTTTTGGGCCTACGAACACCTGTCAATCGATAGGCCTAATTATGCAAGACGGGTGGATCATTTGCTGCCCCGCGCAAGAGCATGGGCCTACCGAAGATAAATGCATACGTTAAAAGAGGCAAGAAGACCATATCCCAAATATTTTACCGGGGGGAATTTGATGGGATAACAGATGCTATGGTACGTTGGATGTCGTATTCATATTTCGATCATCTTGTGGCACAAGAGTATCAGGCATCATAGTATAGTGGGGCCTCACGTATTTCCCCCATTTGGCTAGACATGGTTGAATTCCGGATGCTAGATCGTGTATTAAGATAATTTGGGGAAGTGCATGATATTCCGCCGGACCCGATATACATGATCGAAATCTACCGAGAGCGGGAAGGGATCCGCTCATTTGATTATATAGAGTTACGGAGCAAATACATCATCACGTGGTATGCATGGCAAGATATTGTATTAGATTATGTGGTTGCCACAAGGTAGGAGATTCGTATGGTCGACTACCTCAGCTGGCATAGGCAAATGACTCGTCTGAGAATAAGCCACCCACAAATTCAACCAGAAGATACATATACACCATGTGCCTTCTTTAGTCAGTACGAAGCTGCCAGCCTCGTAAGTTTCTTTGTAATATTTTGTATATTGTACGTCTATAACATATTACATACGCCTCGCTAATGAAATATATCCTGAAATATACAGATCGAGGCCGCTCGAGAGTTTGTTCGAAAACTTCTTTCAAAACCACCTGTGCACAACCCTCGTCACGTGTACAAGGAGTGGCATGCAAGGTCAATACTATTTAATGAAAAGTACCGTGGAGTTTTTGAAGATCCAGCAAAACCATCCCCAATGTTCCAGAAGATCAGTTGACGCCAAAAACGCCATTTGCCTATTTTAATCCATTCAGTCAATACAATCAAGGATCCCCTTATGTGCCCGACATCCCATTAGACTCTGAAGAGGAACACCCATCATATATATCACCTCCACCACCTTACATGCATCAGTGGAGTTCAACTGTTGGCATTAACACTGCGAAACCCTTTCAGCCGATGCAGTTGAGCCCAATATTAGAAGAAATGCCAGACCTTCAATCATATTCAGAGCATATTCGAAGTGGGGAGGAGGGCGTGTCTACAATCTATCCTTCATGGCTACAAAGGGATCGGTCGGGGTATTGTAAGAAGGATCCTCTCAAACCACTGAAAGTAGAAAAGGAAGAATGGCTATACCGGAATTGGTTTTCTGATGTGGTGGATTCAAAATAGTTTCCTCATGTCGGACCGGATGACAAGTACCGATTGTTCCATAAGGACCTACTATGTCTTCTTCTAGGGAATGAGATATGGGATTAAACAATCGACGTGTATCTGAGTTTGTTGAAGTTACGCGAAGATCGTCTACGACAGGTCTTACTCGACCGAAAGAAATTTAATTTCATGCCTTGTTGTTTTTTCCAATTACTATAACAATGGTGGCCATCATATAGCAAACTCAGTCTAGCAAGTAAGAAGGAATATGAGGTCGCCGAGGTGGCGCCCTATTTTTTCAACCAAGGAGCCCAACTGGAAATGGCAACCTATAATTTTGTCTTCTTTCCAGTTAACAATAAAAACTCCCATTATTTTTTGTTCATTGTAGATATTAAAAAATGGCGGGTTATGCTTATAAATTCTTTGTACGACGACGTACCTACTGACAAAATTTTATATCGTTATCAATTAGAGCTAGAATACGTGGTAGGTCCTTAGTGATGCCGATGTTATTTTCCAATTACATTTATGTTATATTATCGAAATAACATTCATGGTTTTTTTTCCAGTGTGACTTTGTTGCAAACGCTATGCGGATATTCAACCCTGAAAAGAATTTCCCGAATCAAAGGATGTCTTGGGCATTCAAGTCAGCTCGACCTAAACAGTCTAATCTTGTGGTTGCGGAGTATACGTAATGAAGTATGTCGACTACAGTGTCCAACGCATGCCTTTAGGGGGGTGCAATGGTCTGCAGAAGATGCGTCCTTATTTAGGTATAGACTTACCCATAAATTGCGTAAGCACTGGGCTAGGGACATTGCATTGTCATTGTAAACATAGGGCAACAATGTTTCTTAACTTGTACAGTGTAAAATTTAATACTGAAATTTAATATATGATGGAGTCCCAATACTTATATTTAATACTGAATTTAGTAGAGTCCCAAATGTTTCTTAACTTGTACATTGTAAAATTTAATATTAAAATTTTATATGTGATGGAGTCCCAATACTTAGATTCTACTTGAAGCTCAAATTACTCTGCATTAATTGAAAAAAAAATATGGATTCCGCTGTTTAATACTGCGGACGTATTTTGTTACAGACACTTAGTTTGCACTTAAGAAGGCAATGGGGAGATGTAACTTTGTTCAATGACGTCTTGTTTCGGAATGAAGGCGTGATTCATTCGGGAAGATGATACTTTGTGGGTGGATATCGATTTTGGAACGAAGGCGTGATTCATTCGGGAAGATGTTACTTTGTTATAGGATGTCGATTTCGGAACGAAGGCGTGATTCATTCCCGGAGGAATGTTTCTTTTTTAAATGATGTCAGGTTTTGGAACGAAGGCGTGATTCATTAGGGCAGATGATACTTTGTTATATGATATCGATTTCAGAACGAAGGCGTGATTCATTCGGGCAGATGTTACTTTGTTATAGGATGTCGGTTTCGGAACGAAGGCGTGATTCATTACCGGAGGAATGTTTCTTTGTTAAATGATGTCGGGTTTTGGAACAAAGGCGTGATTCATTCGGGTATATGATACTTTGTTATATGATATCGTTTTCATAATGAAGGCATGATTCATTTGGGCAGATGTTACTTTGTTATAGGATGTCAGTTTCGGAACGAAGGCGTGATTCATTCCTAGAGGAATGTTTCTTTGTTAAATAATGTCGGGTTTCGAAACGAAGTCGTGATTCATTCGGGCAGATGATACTTTGTTATATGATATCGGTTTCGAAACGAAGGCATGATTCATTCGGGCAGATGTTTCTTTGTTAAATGATGTCGGGTTTCGGAACGAAGGCGTGATTCATTCGGGGAGATGTTACATTTTTAAATGACGTCAAGTTTCTGATTAATTCGGCGTGATTTATTCGGGGAGATGTTTCTTTGTCAAATGACCTCATTTTCAGAACATTTATAAAGCGTGATTGATCCGGGTAGATTTTACTTTGTTACGTGTTTCATGATGACAAAATTTCAGGAACTAAGATCTGAGAAGAGACTAAGGTATCAGAAAATTATAGAGCACATCAAAATTCATTTCTTACCTTTATCGAATTGACAAAAGTAACACCATAACCATTCATAAAATTGACAATTATATGTTTAAAAACAAAACTAACATCGAAAATAATTCATTACACAAAAGTGGTATTCATATCATTCAGAAAATTGACAATTGTAAAAGTTATCGGGTGTGGAGGTCATGCATCGAGTTCATCCTCGTCGTCAGATGAATCTATAATTTAGGGATCCATGCCGGCCGCCCGAATCTTTTCCGCCATCCAAGATTTAGCTTCTTGGTAACCCTCACCGAACTGGCGAATGATCTTTTTGGTCAGCTTTGGGGACTTCTTATAGCCGGAGATGACCTGCTGCTAGAGGGCTTCAATTAGAAGGCCATCTTTCATTATTCTCTCGTAATCCTCTTCTAACTGTTTTTCGACTTTGTGCAGGTTTAACAATTTTAGTTACGTGTCCTTCGCGTGCTCTTCAAGATCAATATTTTGTTTTCGAAGATAATCGTTCTCCTAATTCAATTCATCCATTTTGGTCAGTAGGCGTGCTTACTAATCTTTCATGGTTTCCATTTCACGCTCCAGATCTTGGGAATGGCGAACAATTTTGGCATGGTGGCTTTTCTCGGTTTCCAAGTTGATCTTCTTCTTTTGCATTTCAGAATTTAGGCGTTCATTTTCAGCCTCTGGAGTTTTCTCTTTTGCGCTAAGAGTAAATAGACGACGGAGAGCACGGGTGAGGGTAGCTTTGGCCTAAAATATGCAATGCTGATTAGGAATGATAAACTGACTTTTTCAGAGAACGATATGTTATGCAAAAATACTTGTTTATGGACTTACCCGTCCCTGATATTTGGCACTTTTGCGCATGATTTATTTGATGAAATCCTCCTCGAACCTCTGGTCGTCTTTCGGAGGGGCGAGGACGTTGTGAAGCTGGAACGGGTAGTTTTCGGGTTCATTGGGCCACATTTTCAGTGGCGTTGTTTGCGCTGGTTGTGGTGCAGATTAAGATTCAGTTAAGGTAGAGGTCGGTTGGGTCACGTGTATGGTTTCTATACAAGGTTTCTTCTGAGGTGGATCGGTGGTAGGTGATTCTATCTCTTTCCTTTTGGCGGTCTCAAATGTGGTGTGAGGAGCCCCATCGGTGGTGGTGGTTTGTTTGGCCAGGTACTGTGGGATTTTTGGTGCAAATGCTTTCTTTTTCTTGAGTGTTTTCTTCTTGAACAGTCTTATTATTTCCGTGGTGGTTAGTTCGTTCGCATTCTTTCCCACAAGTGGGATTGGCAACGGGACCTCGGAGATCGGTTGTATAAGGATGGGGCTCTCGGGTTTTTCATGTTGTTGAGATGAGATGACGATAGCGGTTTCAATAGTATGCTGAAGCTGTATGGAGCTATCGTGTGATGGCTCGAAGTTATATTCAACTTCATCTTTGGTGTTAGATATATCATCCTCGATGGGTAATACTGTTCGAGATAATTCTCCAGCAATGGAGGTTGGTTGATTCCTGTTAAAGGATACTGTGGAAATGAATGTGTTAGTTTCGTTGGTGGTTTAGAAGTAGTTTCAAGGAAAGAAGAAAGTTTAGGAATTACGCTTGTGGTTAAATAACCAAGTGTGATCTAAAGTAGGTCGATGGGCCAATCTTCTTTTGGTATCTTGGCAAAAATGTCATCGAGTTCATTTTATCGATCGTTGGAAACCTGACCGCACAAGACATCCACGATCGAAGGATCAACCCATCCGGGGAGGAGATGTGTGTCGTCTCCTTTAATATAAAACCAGAGTTTGTATCAACCCTTATTGCTGGAAGGGGTTTTCATCCAGGTCACTTGGATTGATGTTTCTGTAACCGCATGAAGCCTGTTTCTTTAGATTTTTTGAGAATAAATGGAAGAGGAAGTTCATGCATGGTGTGATACTATGGTCGTGGTAAAAGGCAATGAAGCATATGAGGTGAATATATGAGTTCGATACTAAATGTGCGAAACCAATTCCGATGAAACTGAGGAAGATGGAAATGAATTCATGCAGGGGGAAATGGACCCCATATTTGAGAGCATAGAGGTGAATGACTATCCATCCGTCGGGACGTTGATACATTCTATCGTTGGGTGCCGGTACGCGAAGGTCATAGTCGATCGAGATTTGATACTGTGCGCGAATTTGTTCTAGATGCTGATTGATGATGGTAGATTTGATGTGGCTTTGGGAGAATTTTTTTCCCCGAGGAATATAGTTTCAACATATTCATCTCGGCTTTTTCGGCATCAGTTTTAGCCGACACAGTGTTGTCTTGAGAGGCGGTGATTATTTTTATCTTGGTAGCTTTTTAGGTTGTGAGGAGCCGGAATCAGCCATTGATGATAGATAAGTTAGTAGGAGTTGTGTTGGTGTTACCAGGATAAGACGACACTAGTTGTAGGAATGGAAGGTACTGAGATGATCTGAGAAGTTTCAAGATATGAAAATAGAGAGTAGGCGGTTGTTTTTGGGGCGAAGGGGATATATGATATGAAAAACTTTTTATCTTACACACGTTCTCCAAGTACGGCGCTGTAATTATGATTGTAGGTCATGTATTGTAACGTGGACCCTATCTCCGTTTATGTGATGATACCATTCCGTATGTTGGTCAAATATTTGATACGTTGAAAGAGGCTGAATTTTTTTTACAGAAAGTATGCCAAACGGGTTTGTTTTGAAGTAAGAATAAAAACTAGCAGAAAACATGTTAGATTTGACGATTTTTTGTTCTAGATTGTATCAATGTCGTAAAGCTGGGAGTATGGTTGTTAAGAAAAAAGAGATTGTCACTGATAATGAGGATAATATTGTGGTTAAGGGCAAGCGGAGGAGGGACTCGATTGATAGAACATAATTTAGAGCAAGATTTTATGTTGTGCATGATACAAGTAAAGTTAAATGGTTTGTCTCCACTCTTGAACTGAATCACAATCATGAATTTGTGTCCCCAAGCAAAGTTTCACAAATTCAAACACACAAAAATATTTCAGGAGTTGCCAAGGATCTGATTGAAACCCTTAATAATTCTGAGATTGGTCCAAGTAGGATGATGAATGTTTTTAGCTCATTGGGAGGAGGTATGAACAATGTTGGGTTTTCTGAAACGGATGTGCAAAATACAATTAGAGATATTAGACGTGATAATATCCTTGCGAATGATGCACATGCTGCAATAGATTACTGGAGAAAGTTACAGCTAGAGAGCCCGAGCAGATTTTACTTTAGTGTAAAACCAGGCATGGATAATCGTATCGGATGTATTATATGGGAAGATTATCGGTCAATAGTTGCTTACCAAAATTTTGGCGACGTTGTTACGCTTGATACCACATATCGAGCAAACAAGTATTCCATGCCATTTGCTCCTTTCACGGGTGTAAATCATCATTATCATTATATATTGTTTAGGTGTGCACTATTGAGAGATGAGACTGAGGATACATTTGTATGGAATTGTTTGAGCAATGGCTTGAAGCAATGAATGACAAACATCCAATAACCATTGTCACTAATCAAGATCGTGCTATGTCGAATGCGATTTCTAGGGTTTTTTCTCATATACACCATGCATTGTGTACTTGGCACATTAACAAAAAATTCCCCAAAAAACTTGGGCATATATATTCCTCGCATCCAACTTTTAAGTCAGACTTTAACTACTGTGTGTTTAAGTCTTTGACTATTCAAGAATTTGAGGACAGATGGAATTTGATGCTTGAAAACTACGGTTTGCAGAATAAAGAATGGCTGAAATCTCTGTATGAAGTAAAAGAGAAATGGATTGAGGTGTATTCAAAAAACTTCTTCGCAACAGGAATGACGACGACGTCTAGGAGTGGAAGTATGAACAATTTTTTTGACGAATTTGTAAACAGTTCCATGGGGATTAGAGATTTTGTTTTGAAGTCCCAAAAAGCCATTGAAAAGCAAGTATATAAGAGAGAAAGAAGATGATTATTTGACGGTCAGTCGGGCAAGAAAATTGGAGATCAATTAGAGATGCTTGCCGCCAAGATATATACCATGGAGATGTTCCGGCATTTTCAAATTGAATTGACAAAATCACACAAGTTAACTTCAAAAAAGTGCCATGAGTTGTAAACTCCTGATTCAAAAACCTATTTGGTGTTCAAAGTGATGGATCCTGAATCTAGTTGTAGGTATTTCATAATTGTGCAATGTATCAAAATCGGGATGACGAAATGTAATTGTAAATAGTTTGAACATTATGGTAGAATATGCCGTCACATTCTCAGGCTTATAAGTTCGAAGAACTTGGCTCAGATACCTGAAGAATTGATCCATAAGTGATGGACTAAATATGCTACTAAAACAAGTGGTGTGGCCCCGTACGTTCTCCACTCTACAACAGTTTATGCTGAGACAGAAATCGGTCGATTCAGTCATATACACAAACGATTCACTCTGTTTGTCTTGGATGCTTCATCTTCTAAAAAGCCATATATTATGCTCTCCAAGTGCTAGATCGTGAGAAAAAAATTGTTCGCACCTTCCCTACAGAAGATGTGAAAGTAAGACCGGAGAATGTGCAATCTGAGGTGAATAATGGGGCCGATCTAGAATTGCCCGATGATGATGAGTATGATGATGCCGCTACTTCCAATGATCCTGTGTTTGATCTAATATGTTCGCAGACAAAAGGTCAAAAAAAGCAAAACGGTTGAAAAGTGTTGTCGAACAATTGTCAGGTCAGAAACCATTTCGAAAGTGTGCAATATGTGCAATCTTTACAAACCACGACAAGCGAACCCATTATAAAGCTTTAGGGTTGAAAAGGCTTGAATCTACATAATTTCATTTTTTTGAGTTATTATGACATTTTTATACAAATAAACTTTTATTGTTTGATTATTATTTATCTCTGTATGTATGTAACTCTAGGTAACTGCATGTCTTTATCCGATTAAATGCATATATATATATATATATATATATGTAAAAGGATACGGCGTCGTTCAAAAATTTCACTGTTAATAATATTCGGACTGTTAATATCTTAAGCGTCGTCTTAAAACAGCCTCGTATTACCTAGCTTCCGCAGTATTAAACTGCGGACGGGACCTTTCATACTTAATAATGACCTTTCAATGTTAAAAATGTACGGCGTCGTTTTAAATCTTGAATTAGCGTCCAGAGTATTAAACTGCGGACATGTACGTAACACTCACTGCTAGGATGGGCCAATTATTTAGCTTTTCTATGCAAACCCTGAAAGTGTCATCACAACAAATTGAGGTTTATTTATGTATGACCTCTAGATGTTGTGATGGACACTCCAGGCTTTGCATAGACGAGCTAAACAATTAACTCACCCTGACAGTGGATGTTGAGACATCTAGACGTTAATAATAAGTTTATAAAGCTAAAAACCATCTGTTTTTGTTGCATATTCTTGCTAGTAGTTACATATTCAAGTGATTTGGGATGATGAGAAACACACATGGCAATAAAAATTGGAAGGCTGGATAAAAAGAGTCAGTCGAATGAAGCTTCGAATTCAGAACAAATTAAGGGCTTCAATATGTCGCGACCCTCCAAATATTGTGCCATCTATGTCTCTTCATCCCATATCACATGAATCAGTAACAACAAGAATATGCTGTCAGAAACAAAAAGTTCTTGAGCTTTAGGTTGAACTCTTTGTGCGTATCAAGATGTGTCTTCTGATGGCAATGTCACGTCTTATATATATGAGACCTAGCTTCCGCGAAATTAAACTGCGGATGAGACCTTTAAGTTCCATTATTTGAAAACGACGTCGTCTGACATCCGAATGTCGCTTCAATATCCCAACGTCCGTAGTATTAAATTGCAGAAATAGAATTATAAAGGAGGGGCATTTTGGTCATCTGCCACGTCCGAAATATTAAACTGTGGAATACTGGAAACTAAACTACGGACAGGGTCTCTATTTAACCGCTAGATCTTCGGATGGAAGGTCGCGATATGTTGTAAGGCTAGACTCTTTTTTATAACGTTTGCTATGGATTGGTCCCAATATATATATATATATATATATATATATATATATATATATATATTGATAGGTCTCCAAATCTGATTATTTTATTTTGATGATAACAAATTAGGTAAATATGTCAAAAGGGTAGAATCCTCTCTATAGGATTAAAATATTAAAACATGATTTTAAATACATCAAATATTTTGACCAAAAATATTTATTTTCTTAAAAATTCTTTTGAACTTATTTTATGACCTTGATAAATCTAATATCAAGTGTTAATAAAATGAGTTCATATAGTAACATTTCATAAGGCAAGGAGATTCCTATATCTTTATTAAAATGATTTTCTAATCTTTTATGGGCAAAAAGAAATTTTCTAAATATATTATATATATATATATATATATGTTAAGTATATATGATATATTTGTGTGTGTGTGCCGCATGTGTGTGTGTTTGCTGCATATGTGTTGGTGGGTGTGTGTACCGTGTGCTGGCACTTGGAGCTATATATGTTTACTAAACATTTGGGCAGCCAAATGAAAGTAATGATTGCATGGAATGTGATGACTCACATGTACTAAACAAAAAAGATTGGATAAAGCTTTGCTTCATCCGAATATGTTAAATTGATCCGAGCCCTTCAATTCCCATCATGCAATTCGGGGACCTTCTATTTCAAAAATGAATTTCTAAAATTACGGTTTTGCCCTAACCTCAAAAATTCTATAAATAGGAAGCTTTTTTATTCATTTCAACTTACCAATTCACACATCTGAAAAGCTTACTCTCTTTGCCTACATTCTGTCCGATTAAGCTTTCACTCTCTTCTTCTAATCAAAGTTCTAATTCTATATTGGAAGAGAAAAATTGATCAAAGTATCTGAGATAAGTTATTAAATTATTATTGTTCATATTATCTCATACTTTCTTATATATATATAGATAATCAGATATAAACTGCGATACACATTTATATATATCTATATTTCATCTATCAATATCAAGTAAAAAGTCAGTACTTAGATACCGATATAATTCGGAAGTAATTTCTTTGAAATTCCCCAAACGGTCTTTAAAATCCTAAGTGGCCTTTTACTGATATAAATAATCTATATAAATATTGTATAATATTATATATGATTATCAAGTTGTGAATCGAACAATTTAGTCAGTACTTAGATACCAATATTCGGAGATATTTCTTAACAAAGAATATTATCGGGACGGTCTTTGAAATCCTAAGTGACCAAATTATTCACAATGTAGATCAAATATAATATAATATATATAAGTTGGTGAAACAAGTTTATTCAAGTATTATCTAAATTGATCATATTATTATACTTGATAAAACTGTCATTAAATATACTGCTCATATAATTGATCATAAATTATTTGTTGCATTATATGTGAGTTAATATAGTTGTTTAAATTCAAAGTCACATTTGTTTAAAACCATAGAAACTCACTCTGAAAGAAAAATCTTTTTCTTAAACCATAGAAAAACATTCTTTATTAAGAAAAAGAAAATCTTTATTAAAAGTGCTTAAATCCATCTATCTGCTTTCACAGAAGCACATCACTTAAAAGTCTTGAACTTTTGTCATATACGTAAAATCTATATCTGCTTATCTGAGAAGTATCTGTTCTACAATTTTATCTGCTTACTATTAGAGGCAAATATTCAAACAAACTTTTTTTAAAAAAGAAAAAGTTGAGTTAGTTTATTTTATACTTGTGAGAAAGACAAGAATTCTTTGACCAAGACTAGAGTCTTAGAGAGGTCAGTTGGGAGTTGGGTCTCTAGTGTACTTGTGAGGTGAGAAGAGATTGTTGTTTCAAGACCAAGCTATAGAATAGTTCTAAAGCTCAAAAGAAGATTCAACTAAGCTTGAGGAAGGAGCTGGGAGTTCACTGTCCAAGATAGTTAGTTATGGATAGTTATAAGTTTATCTTTAAAACTTTGTAAAGGCTTCTCTGCATATTGAAGGAGTATTTATTACAGGGAGTAATAGGATCTCAAGTCCTGAAGAGGAGCTTGAGATTGGACGTAGCAATATACCCGAGCTGTATGTTGTGAACCAGATAAATATCTGTGTATTGTGTGATTGAATTTTAATCTGCTTATTAATTTGTTAAAATTAACCCACTAAAATTTAAAAAAGGCCAAAGATAACTTTTAACCAGTGATAATCTATTCAACCCCTCTTATAGATTATTATTGGACTTTCAAGTTGTATCAGAGTAGTGCTCTTTAACTTGTTTGTTAAGTAATTACAGGCATATCTAAGAGTAGATCAATCTATGGCCTACACAAAATGCTACCGGTTGTGGAGAATGACTATCAATGTCAAGACCTCCACTATTTGATGGCACAAACTTTGCCACCTGGAAAAATAGGTTCAAAATCTACGCCAAATCACAAGGAAACAAAATCTGGCTAGCAATAGAATGAGGTGTAAAGATTCCCACAAAAATCAAAGATGAAAAGATCGTCGAAAAAGATGCTAGGGAATTCACCACCGAGGCTGAGGAGATTATGAATATCGCCTCCAAAGCTGAACAAGTGCTAACCAGTGCTCTTATAGAAAAAGAATATAAAAGAGTTAGCAACTGCAAGAATGCTAAAGAAATCTGAGAAAAATTGATTGTAACCTATGAAGGAACCAATCATATCAAAGAAACCAGAAAAGATGCTCTAATCCAAGAGTATGAAAGCTTCAAGCTAGAAGAAGGTGAAAAAATCATTGATATGGAAACTCGTTTTTCCAGAATCATTGATGAACTATAACAACTGGGAAAAACTTACACATAAACCTGGCAAACGGGCGGACTCGGCCCAAACAGGCCGGGCCAAAAACGGGCGTGCCAAAAAGGCCCAGCTTTTGCTGGGCTAAAAATGCCCAGCCCAACGCCAAACCCATGGCGAGCGGGCCGGCCCGCGGGTTTAGACTAATTTATGCCTACATTTTTGATATTTTTTTAGGTTTGGCCCAAACGGGCAGGCCATCAACGGGTCGGGCCAAAAACGAGCGGGCCAAAAAGACCCGACTTTTGCTGGGCTAAAAATAACCAGCCCAACGCCCGGCCCGGCCCGGCCCTCGGGTTGGGCCAAGTTTTGCCAAGTCTACTTACACAACAAATGAGAAGAACAGAAGAATCCTCAAAGCCCTTCCATCTGTATGAAAAATGAAAGTTACAGCTATCAAGGAAATGCAGGATCTAACTGCTTATCCTCTTGATAGCCTCATTAGAAATCTTCGTGCCCACATAGTCGACATGCTAGTCGAAAAAGCAGGATCAGACACAGACCTCAAAAAGAAAAGAATCGCTTTCAAAGCCTTACTCGTTGATCAAGAAAGCGATGATGATGAATTGAATGAAGAACTCTTGAGTCTAGATAATAACGACGTTGCGTTATTGTCAAGACAACTCAGGAGAGTAATTCAAAGCAAAGCAAAGAGATATGGCAAAGGCTTTATGAAAACAAATAACAACTTCAATAATTTTCGAAACAAGCAACCCTTCAAGCCAAAAATACCTAGGAGGAAGTTTTAAAGCTACCAACAGCAACTTCAGAAATGTTGGCTCAAATGAAAACTCAAATAACTGTTTTGAATGCAATCAACCAGGACACTTCAAGAAGGATTGTCCAAAACTAGTCAACAACAAAGTTCTAGTAGCTGAAGAAGGCTGGGATCTAAGTGATGAAGAAGAACCTACTGAACCAACTGAGGAAACCGAAAATTTATGTTTAATGGCGGACAATGACTCATCACCGAGATCTGAGGTAAATTCGAAACATCAATTACCTAACACTTCATTTGCCACACATAATTTAGAAAACATAAATTAAAAACAACATGAATTACAAAAAGCATATAATTTTCTATACGAAGATAATGAAATTATTAAAGAAGATTTTATTAAATTAAAAATATCATTAGAAAAATTAATTAAAGCAAATAGAAATCTTGAAATAGAAAATTCAAATTTAATTATGATCAATGAAACCTTAAAAGAAGAAAATGAGAAACTAGAAAATGATTCTTTAGGAAATCTTGCAGCAAAAGAGGAACTAGAAAAATTAAGAAAAATAAATAGAAATCTTGAAATAGAAAATTCAACACTTATTATTTCTATTGAAAATCTTGAAATTGAAGATTCAGCTCTTGCTGTGATTATAGAAGATTCTCCAACACTAAATCAACAAATATGTAAAAAGGAAAACTCATCTCAGAAATTAGAAAAACAAATTAAAGAATCTACTTTAATGAATCAAATTAAAATGTTGACTCTAGAACGTGATGATTTAAACTCTACAGTTATTAAATTTACAAAAGGGAAAGAAAATCTTGACGTTATGCTCAGTCAACAAAGATGTAGTTTTAATAAAGAAGGATTAGGGTATATCGGAGAATCCAGTAAGACAAAAGATAAAAAACTCTATTATGTTACAAGTAAAGAAAAAGATCATGCATCTCCTTTTGATAAATGCTCTTACTGTAACAGAAATGGTTATTCGATTTACTCATGTAATGCCAAGAATGGAAACTACAAAGAAAAAATAATTTGGGCACCTATTATCACAAAAAGAGAATTTCTTTCTCATGAAAGACCACCTAGAAACTCTCGTCAAAATCCTTCAAATAAAAGAGTTAATCATACATATTATAAATCTGCTACCCATAAAACATGTGTGTCTACCAAGGATTATTATCCTGTACCAAACTTTATAAAGGAAAACACGAATGATCCTTATACAAAATAGAAAACTTACCCAAAGGACCCTTCTCATTAAAGGGTACCAGTTTGTGAATATAATATATGTTGCAGGTATGTTTCACAGCTGACTCTAGTAAAAGTAAATGGTACCTTGATAGCGGTTGTTCAAGATAGATGACAGGCGACAAAAAAATTGAGAAATTTACAAGCTACAGACTGTAATGAGGTAATGTTTGGAGATAGCAACAAAGGTAAAGTTGTTAGAATTGAAAATGTGTACAGTAAGCACATAATAATCTCTAACGTTCAATTAGTCACAGGACTCAGTACAATCTTCTATCCATCAGTTAACTATGTGATAGTGGTTTTAAAATAACATTCAGTCCTCATAACTGTTCAATATATGATCAAACTGGGAAATTAATTCTACTTTGTCCTAGAAGTCAAAATGTGTACACGTGTGATTTAGATACATACTCACACCTAGACAATGTGTGTCTTGTATCTGCAAATGACTATCCTTGGCTTTGGCATCGTAGATTAGCATTAACATGAAATTAACTAACAACATATCTTCTAAGGAACATGTTCGTGGTCTTCCTAAACTTAAATTCCTTAAAGAACATATCTGTAAAGCCTGTGAATTAGGAAAACAAATTCATGCATCTCATAAACCTAAACTCACAGTATCAACCTCTCGACCACTAGAACTCTTGCATATGGACTTAGTAGGACCTATCCCTAAACATAGCATGGGTGGTGCTGTCTACATTTTAGTCCTAGTTGATGACTATTCAAGATTCACTTGGGTTGACTTTCTAAAATTCAAAAATGAAGCGATAAACTCTTTCTCTACTCTATGTAAGAAAATTCAGAATCAACAGGGAAGCTCTATTGTTTATATTCAGTCTGATCACGGAAGAGAATTTGACAATTCTGATTTCATAACGTTCTGTGATGAGCACGGTATAAGTCATAACTTTTCTGCACCTTACACACCTCAATCAAACGGTGTTGTTGAAAGGAAAAATCGTACTCTACAAGAAATGGCCAATACTATGCTTAATGAGCATCGACTTCCTAAATATTTTTGGGCCGAAGTCAATTGCAACATCCTGTTATATTTTGAATCGAGTCTTGCTAAGACCAATGTTACTCAAAACTCCCTATGAACTTTTTTATAAAAGAACTCCAAAAATAAATTATTTTTGTGTCTTTGGGAGTAAATGCTTTATTCTAAATACTAAAAAATATCTAGTGAAATTCGATCCCAAATCTGATGAAGGAATATTTCTGGGATATTCACTAAATAGTAAAGCATATAGAGTCTTTAATAAAAGAACTCTAGTCGTGAAAGAGTCAATGAATGTAACCTTTGATGAATCTAAACCTCCTCCAAAATACAAAGAACTGGCAGAAAATGATACAGTCATTGAAGACATTCTCAGAAATATGGAAGAACTGAAAATAGATGATATATCTCCATCTATCACTATTAATCCTCTTGAAAATTCTAATTCCCAGTTAAATGACTTGCCCAAAGAATCACATGCTATAAGAAATCATCCAATAGAAAATGTAATTGGTGATATCGATAAAGAGATTCTTACAAGATCACAAGCACAAAACATGGCCAGTCATCTATCCTATCTATCACAAATTGAGCCTAAAAATATAAAGGATGCATTGCTTGATGAAGACTAGATAATAGCTATGCAAGAAGAACTTGAACAGTTCACAAGAAATAAAGTCTGGGAATTAGTTACAACTCCCGAAGAAACCTCCATTATTTGAACTCGATGGGTGTTTCGTAACAAATTAGATGAAAATAGAACTGTTATACGTAATAAGGCACGATTAGTTGCACAAGGGTATAATCAACTTGAAGGAATTGAATATGATAAAATATATGCTCCTGTTGCTAGAATTGAGTCTATACGTATGTTATTAGCTTTTGATTGCCATAAAGATTTTAAACTTTTTCAAATGGATGTCAAATCTGCTTTTCTAAATGCTGTTATTGAAGAAGAAGTCTTTGTTAAACAACCCCCTGGTTTTGAAGACTTGATTATCCTGATTATGTGTATAAACTATACAAAGCTTTATACGGTCTAAAACAAGCTCCCAGGGTATGGTATGAGAGACTAAGTAAATTTTTGTTAGAAAATGGCTATAAAAGGGGTACAGTAGATACTACCCTTTTTATAAAATATAAAAATGATGATATTCTTATTTTACAAATATATGTTGATGACATCATTTTTGGATCTACTAACATGACTATGTGTAATGATTTCTCTGAAAGCATGAGTAAGGAATTTGAAATAAGCATGATGGGAGAATTGAATTTCTTCTTAGGACTACAAATCAAGCAAGGAGAAAAAGGTATTCATATCTCTCAATCCAAATATTGCAAAGAAATGATTAAGAAATTTGGTCTAGAGTCTTTGAAATCTCTTAATACTCCTACGTCAACTACTGATAAACTAACTGCTGATGAAAATGGAAAAAGTGTTGACACAAAGAAGTATCGAGGAATGATTGACAGTCTCCTTTACATCACAGCTAGTAGACCTGACATTATGTTCAGTGTCTACAAATGTGCCAGATTTCAAGCAAACCTTAAAGAATCTCATTTGGTTGCAGTAAAAAGAATATTTCGATATCTTAAAGCAACTCTATACATAGGTCTATGGTATCCTAAAGGTCAACCATTTGACCTTGTGTGTTTTTCTGACTCTGACTATGCCAGTCATCATGTTGATCGAAAAAGCACAAGTGGCACTTGTCAGTTCTTAGGCGGATGTTTAGTTTCCTGGTTTTCTAAGAAACAAAACTCGGTATCTATTTCAACCACTGAAGCCGAATATATAGCTGCTGCACAATGTTGTGTACAGATATTATGGATGAAATAGACCCTTGCAGATTACAATATAAAATTTAACTGTGTCTCAATCTTATTTGATAACATAAGCACTATTAACTTGAGTAAAAATACCGTATTACATGCTAGATCAAAATATATAGATGTTAGACATCATTTCTTACTGGATCATGTAAACAATGGTATTATTAAACTAGAACATATTGACACAGAATTAAATATTGCTGATATATTTACTAAACCACTAAGTTCTGATTGATTTTGTAAATTACGTTTAGATTGTAGAATGTTAGATATTATCTCATAAAATATTAAACCTTTCTCTTATTTAAATTCTCTTATTTTTATTATTTTTCTAGTAATATATAAATATAATTTTCTTAAGTTATATAGTCAAAATTATTAATATTTTTAATTTTATCCTTTTATCATATTATATTTTAACATATATTTAATCACTTTATTAATATTAATTTATATATGCATACACATAATTATACATAAATATATATATATATATATATATATATATATATAATATGTTCCTTTATATATGTTAATATACTTATATTATTTATTTAAATATGTATTAAAATTTCATATTTATAATCTTTCTTAGTTATCATTTAATTACACATTATCCAAAAAAAATTATACTATTATAAATATTTTATTAAAAAATTTTTTAATGAAAATTATTAATTTATAGATTTTAATATAAATATTTTAATATTTTTATTATTGTTTATATCAAAAAATTATATTTTATATCATTTATTATATATGTATTTATCTGATCAAATCTGAGCCGCTGATCAAGGAACTCATCTAACGGTCAACTACAAGCACTATCCGCGTCTATTAACTCCAACCAATCAGAAGCCAGATAGCCAAAACACAAGGATCATGCTCATCAACCGTTCGATCAACATAGGAAAACACAAATCCATACCAGCCGTCCGATCAAAGTCAAACGGTCAGCTGAACCGTTTCAAACGCGCGATCACTTCTTGACCGTTGATCAATTCTCAAATCAAACCACAGCCTTCCGATCATTCTAATTAACCTAAATATAAAAATCTAAAATCTATTTTTAATTTCATTTCTCTCCCTCTCTTCTCTCACCTCTGCCGGCTCTCTTTCTTCTCTCTCTCTCAAAAGGTCTCAAACCCTAACATTTCTTCAGCCAAAAATTGAGCGATCCAAGTGAGTTTTTTGTGTCTCTCCTTTATTAAAATGAATCTTCATAGTCTTGTTAACAATTCTAGCGATTTAAATTTTTTCTTTACTTCGTTTTTTTTTGTTTCTGAGTTTCTCCTACTTATTTTTTTTGTATCTTGGTGTTCTTAAAGATTTTGAAACCCTAGAACCATGAATATTTTTTTGTTTTTGTCCATATATATACCATATATATTTTAAAAAATAAAATAAAATAAAATTGTTTACCGATGTGTTTTTGGGTTCAATCTCTCCTTTAAAAAAAAAATTCTTTCGTTTCTGATTTTCCATTCCTGTTTATATATTTTTTGGTCTTCAAACGATTGATTTAAAAAAAAAACTAGATCCATATATTTTTTTCGAGTTCATATATATATATATATATATATATATATATATATATATATATATATTAAAAAAATATACTATTTTTTTGATTTCATATGCTTACCGATCTTCTAGGGTTCAATTTTTTTTTTTAAAATGTATATATTCTTTTCTGTTTTTCTTCTTCTTCCTCTTTTGTTTATTTTTTAATTTAAAAAATAATAATAATATGTGTTTATTTGTGAAACCCTAAAAGTTCGTATATATTTCTTATACATATATATTTCAAAAATTTATATTCACAAAAATATTTTTATAAGCATATAAATATTTTCAAAAAAAATGTATATTATATATACATATGTGTGTATGAAACACTAAAAAATTTTAAAAAGAGGGAGTGTTTCTCGGTATTAATATACTTGCAGGTATATGTTCAAAACTAATACGTTCTTGACTTTCGAAACCCTAAATGTTTCTGTCTAAATTCTGTCTCTGAAATTTTTGTTTAAACCCTAATTTTCCAAAAAAATCTTTCAAACCCTACTTTTTTGTTAACAAATTTATTTTTGCCAAACCCTAATTTATGTCAAACCCTAATTTTTGTTAACAAATTTAAAGATTATATATATATATATATTCTTATTTTATCAGAATATACATACATATATAACGATATATTTGAAAAATCATATATATATGTGTAATAACTGTTATATACATTGTATATATCTGCATTATTCTAGTCTGTTAGTCTATATTTTCTACGTGTATATACACAAATGTATGTGTGTGAGTGTGGTTTCTTATTCTACTGATACACATGTGCTATATTGTGGATAAACTGAAAGCTGCTTAGCTTATGATTAGCTGTGCTCAGGTAATATCCTCTCTCTCTCTCTCTGATAAACTATGAGTATGATACCATTGGATAACTGTGATGAGTCTCATGCTTATGTTCTGCAACTTTGATGTCTATCTAAATATAGACATTTGAATAATAAAAATAATTTTCATGTTTATATTCTGCAATTTTGTTGTTTATCATCTGAATATTGACATTAGGTGATGAAAATAATTACCATGTTATGTGTTGCTATCTATACCAGTGTTATATGCTGTTATGTATGACAGAGATCATGTGTTCTGTATCAGTATTATGTAACACTGTCTTGTTGAATCTTTGTGTTGACTCACTATCTTTTGATATGGGCATCGAGCAATGATAACATGTTAGTGTTATGTAACACTGACTTGTTGAATTTCTGTGTTGATTTGTAATATAGTCTGATATGGGCATAGATGGAATAATAACATATCTATGTGCTATATTTCACACTGACCTATTGAATCCCTATATTGGGTTACTATCTTCTGATATGGGCCAATAAGTACTAATAGCATATCTCTTTATTGATATTAGACCATACATGTTATGTCAATAACCTGCATATTTCTGAAATGTTCATTGTGTCTTCTGATTGGACATCTGGGTTATTATTATTTTTTAAAAGGGGGAACTGACTTAGTCTAATCTATCATTCCTACCCATCTACTTTAAAAAAAAAAAAGGGAAACTTACAAATGGTTTAAATCTACTACAATACTGAGCATAACTGTCCCTCACTGCTCACTGTGCACAGTCATCACTTGAACTGTTTAGTTTTGACATTCAAGTCATGTCATATTACTTAAACTGAGAATTTTAGAAATGTACATTTTCTATAAAAGGATAGTTTTTCAAAAACTAACTACTTCAAACTACTTCTACTTTTCTGCAGTCTTTGAACTTCTATTTTTTCATTCACTATCTTTCAAAAACGCCTCCTATTTATTCTTCAAAAAGAAAGAAACTTGAAATACTTTCTAAGTCTCACCCTGATATTTATACCCCTATGTTTCTTACTCTTACTGCCAAGACTAAATATGAACATATGAGGCATAACTTGCTTCCTGGGGTAGGGACTTCTTTCAATAGTTTTCCAATTTGATTGCAGAATTCTATGCTCACATGTCTTTTGTTCATGATTTAACTGGCTTCTTTTCTAATATTAAAACTTGCATACAAGGCCAAGATATGTGATTGATGAAATTCTTCTTCTGCATGCACTTAGTCTCAGAAATGAGTTCTTAGATTTTCCAAAGATAAATGAATACACTTGTCCTATAGGAATTTCTACTACTGATTGCCTCACTTTCAAACACAATCTCTCACTCACCACTGATCAACTTGTGCCTGCAAACTTGTTTGAATATCCATGCAAAGTGCATCTTGATTATTTCACTACTGAATGTCAATTTTTGGGGAAAATTCTTAGACACAATTTCATGCCTGTCAAAAATGACAAACTGTTGAATCCATTTGACATAGAACTCATGAAATGTGTTTTGACTAAATGTATGCCATATAGTCTGCCATATTTTCTCTTGACATCTTTTGAATTCTGCCACTCTAACAACTGCATGGGATATGGTTTTTTATTGACTCGAATTTTTATACATCTAGGCATTTTTGTTCATTTTCATAAGGCTCAAATGGTTCACAATAGTAATATTGTGTCACACTTAAACCCTCCCCCTAAGCCTTTGATCATTTTTCAACCAAATGACACTGATCACATTGAGTCACACTTAAACCTACTATCACAAATTGACTCTTTGAACAGTATGAATCAACTATCTTTGAAGAATCAATCTGCCATTATGAGTCAATTAGAGGCTTTGCAATTATCTGTGCATCACATACAAAGACATGATGAATGTGGTAATGGAGCACCAGAAGGTATCAATTCCTCCCTATAATTTCACTGCCACTACAAGTTTTGCACAGCTTGATCATACTGATCAAACTCCCACTGATCCCCCTCTTACAACCCTTGGTTTGAACTCCTCTCTACTTAACTTTGATGAACTCTAACTATTCAGGATGAATGTATCCTTAAATACTTAACCAACTATTCAGGATTACTGTATAACACTAACATACTAATACTTAGGATTATCTATCATGTTTACTTATTATTCTGACTTGCAGGTAAATATTGTACCTAACAGTTTCTGCAGGTACTTTGGTATCTTTTCTTTACCCCTCCATTTTTGTTACTGACAAAGGGGGAGAAGAAAAATATTAGATATATCAGATTATATGAGTATATTATTGAGTATATACTAAGCAGTATATGAGAAGTGAGCAGGAATAAAATCTGCTGGTGAGCAGGAATGAAATCTGCTGGTTATAACTGTTATAAACTGCCTGGATGGTCTGAATGGTGTGCATATGAGATTGACAAGGATGAGCATACAGGATATAACTGCTATATATCTGTCTGTCTAGATGGGTTGGATGTTTTGTATGCTGGATATAATCTGCATACTGGATATAACTGTGATATAACTGTCATAATTGTCTGGATGGTTATAACTACCTGGAAGGTTGGTGCGTCTGTCTGATGGTTTTTTTTTCTTAAATTTAAAATTCCTTTTTAAAACTGATTCATGATCTAAGGGGGAGCATCATGAATTAAGGGGGAGTTCTGAAAACCAAAATATTTTTACTTATGGTCATCATCAAAAAGGGGGAGATTGATAGGTCTCCAAATCTGAGTATTTTATTTTGATGATAACAAATTAGGTAAATAGGTCAAAAGGGTAGAATCCTCTCCATATGATTAAAATATTAAAACATGATTTTAAATACATCGAATATTTTGACCAAAAATATTTACTTTCTTAAAACTTCTTTTGAATTTATTTTATGACCTTGATAAATCTAATATCAAGTGTTAATAAAATGAGTTCATATAGTAACATTTCCTAAGACAAGGAGATTCCTATTTCTTTATTAAAATGATTTTCAACTCTTTTATGGGCAAAAAGAAATTTTCTAAATATATTATATACATATATATATATATATGTTAAGTATATATGATATATTTGTGTGTGTGTGCCGCATGTGTGTGTGTGTGTGTGCTGCATATGTGTGTGTGTGCCGTGTGCTGGCACTTGGAGCTATATATGTTTACTAAACATTTGGGTAGCCAAATGAAAGTAATGATTGCATGGAATGTGATGACTCACATGTACTAAACAAAAAAGATGGGCTAAAGCTTTGCTTCATCCAAAAATGTTAAATTGATCCGAGCCCTTCAATTTCCATCATGCAATCCGGACCTTCTATTTTAAAAATGAATTTTTAAAATTACGATTTTGCCCTAACCTCAAAAATTCTATAAATAGGAAGCTTTTTTATTCATTTCAACTTACCAATTCACATATCTGAAAAGCTTACTCTCCTTGCCTACATTCTGTCCAATTAAACTTTCACTCTCTTCTTCTAATCAAAGTTCTAATTCTATATTGGAAGAGAAAAATTGGTCAAAGTATCTGAGATAAGTTATTAAATTATTATTGTTCATATTATCTCATACTTGCTTATATATATATATATATATATATATATATATATATATATATATATATATATATAATCAGATATAAACTGCGATACACATTTATATATATATATATATATATATATATATATATATATTTCATCTATCAATATCAAGTAAAAAATCAGTACTTAGATACCGATATAATTCGGAAGTAATTTCTTTAAAATTCTCCGAACGGTGTTTAAAATCCTAAGTGGCCTTTTACTGATATAAATAATCTATATAAATATTGTATAATATTTATATACGATTATCAAGTTGTGAATCGAACAATTTAGTCAGTACTTAGATACCGATATTCGGAGATATTTTTTAACAAAGAATATTATCTGAACGGTCTTTGAAATCCTAAGTGGCCAAATTATTCATAATGTAGATCAAATATAATATAATATATATAAGTTTGTGAAACAAGTTTATTCAAATATTATCTAAATTGATCATATTATTATACTCGATAAAACTATTATTAAATATACTGCTCATATAATTGATCATAAATTATTTGTTGCATTATATGTGGGTTAATATAGTTGTTTAAATTCAAAATCACATTTATTTAAAACCATAGAAACTCACTCTAAAAGAAAAATCTTTTTCTTAAACCATAGAAAAACATTCTTTATTAAAGAAAAAGAAAATCTTTATTAAAAGTGCTAAAATTCATCTATCTGCTTTCACAGAAGCACATCACTTAAAAGTCTTGAACTTTTGTCATATACGTAAAATCTATATCTGCTTATCTGAGAAGTATCTGTTCTACAATTTTATCTGCTTACTATTAGAAGTAAATATTCAAACAAACTTTTTTTTAAAAAGGAAAAGGTTGAGTTAGTTTATTTTATACTTGTGAGAAAGACAAGAATTCTTTGACCAAGACCAGACTTTTAGAGAGGTCAGCTGGGAGTTGGGTCTCTAGTGTACTTGTGAGGTGAGAAATAGATTGTTGTTTCAAGACCAAGCTATAGAATAGTTTTAAAGCTAAAAAGGAGATTCAACTAAGCTTGAGGAAGGAGCTGGGAGTTCGCTGTCCAAACTAGTTAGTTGTGGATAGTTGTAAGTTTATCTTTAAAATTTTGTAAAGGCTTCTCCGCCTATTGAAGGAGTATTTATTACGGGGAGTAATATGATCTCAAGTCGAGACTGGACGTAGCAACATACCCGAACTGTATGTTGTGAACCAAGATAAATATTTGTGCATTGTGTGATTCAATTTTAATCTGCTTATTAATTTCTTAAAATTAACCACCAAAATTCAAAAAAGGCCCAAAGATTATCCTAGACGCCATTAATCACCGAATTGATCATTAAGGTGAGCCTAATTGATCTCCCCTGCTTCCTGCTGCGAACCACCGCTCCCCCTCTTGCCATACCTCCGGCCACCACCGCTCATCCTCTGCTTCCTTCTTCTTCTTTACTCCTGGTTTTCCCCAAATTGCAAAAGGTATGATTTCGTTATATTTCTATCTTTATTTCCTACATATTTGAATTCCATTGTGCCCATTTGTTTTAGGTTTTCTTTTTCTTTTCCTTAGTGCTTATTTGTTTATTTATTCATATGAAAGAAGTGATTCTGGGACTGTTTGATATGTTTGGCCCATATCAAACATAGCAGTTTATTTTATAGAGTGCTTACTGATTTGTTATATTGTGCATACTACTATGTTGATAACTTATTAAATTATTTTGATAACTTAGCATATGGTTACCGCTATGTTTTAACAGTTTATTTTCATTGTATATGGTTTCTTTAAGTTATGTTATATAGTGCTTACTGCTATGTTGAATTTGCTTGACTCATATGAAAGAAGTTCATTAACAAACTAATGCGAGTCTCAAAACATCTAAGTTTGTTTGTGACAATTTACCGCACATATATATGGAATATTGGTATGTCGTTCAAAAGTCAATTGAAAAATGAAAATAAGCACAAGTGCACCCACAGTCACACGCATGCTCAACTCTGTCTAATTTAGTTTCTAGTACTACAAAAGGACCATCACCATCTATCATTATTATCACTGTAGGTGAAAATATAAAAATCTTCAAATTCTTTTCCTTGTAAATCACACTTCATTCTTTTCAAATTATACGATCATTATTAATTTTTAAAATTAATTTTAAAGTATATGAACTACCTAAAAACTGATATTATTTATAATATTTGTGTAATTATCAGACCATGAACATAGAATTTGCATTGCCCAATATGTTTGTGCAAGACTCATTGGTCTTATTAATAGGTTTTCAGTGGTAAGTTTTAAAGTATGTAAAGCGCGTTTAAGAGATTTAGTTGATGATTTACTAGCAGGTATAACCGTAAAAGTGGACTTTCTGCTCTATCAAATCGAATCTAATCCCTCGATACAGCGATGTAGACATCAAGATAGTACTACTTCCGTCCCATAATAAGTGATGTTTTAGGTGATTTTATTTGTCCCAAATTATTTGATGTTTTAGAAAATCTAAGAGCATTAATTATAATATTTCCAAAATTACCCCTCATTACTCCTACTTCAATACTCAGATGCTTTTAACTCTCCCCCTCTCTCCTTATTAACACAAAGGGTATTATAGACAAATGATACTATATTTAATGCTATATAATCAATTCTGTAATGGTTGAGCCTAACTCTAAAACATCACTTATTATGGGACGGAGGGAGCAGTACTTTCTTCCGTGGTTTAGATTTTTGCCTTTTGTGCTGGTGTGTATGCAGTGGCGAAGCCAGGATTAGTTCGCAGTGGGATCAATAATTAGAATATCAGACAATAAATCAAAATTGATAATTATAGTAATAAAAAATGACTCAAATCTATAACCAAAAAATATAATATGTCATTGTTGTAGTCATCAAACTTATCCACAAAAATAACTAGTGGGGTCAAAAATTGAGTAGGATCAATTTAGTGTTGGGTGCTTGGGTATCTAATTTAAAAAAAAAAAATTAGTGGGGTCAAAAATTGAGTGGGGTGTGTATGGGTTATACAGAATTTTTTTTTGCGAATTTTGTGTGGCGATCAGTTGGTATACACATTGATAGTGATGGTTGTTGATTCGGTTATATAAATTAATGTTTCGCTTAGTTTTTATATTTTGTTTATGAACTTGACATAATATTACTTTTTAAGGAATTTTGTTTTAAAATGTCTTAAATTTCTTTATTACAACCTTATATAAATAGTTGATTAAAATACAAAATTTGCTCTAGAACCAAGAGTCAGGGTGTGCTTGATACCATTGATTCTGCAGTTACTATCTTTTTCTTCATAGTGTGATATTTGATAGGCCCAAGATAATCTAAATAGTACATAATTACATTCGTTCACATATAAAATTCCATTACATATAACATTAATGACGTCGAGGTTGTGGTACTTTGGAACAATTTTTACTGCGTTTTGTGTGTCCTTCTTGTCCGCACACACTACAATGGACAACTTTATTGGACATGTCCATCTCTGTGTGAATTCTTGTTGTGCCACCTCTTTGTCCATCTTTTTTCTTTGTCCTCTTCAAATTTGCATTAGGTATTAAAATACCAAAAGCTTCCCAATTACTTTGTAGCGGGAAGGTCCAATAATCTTGGTGCATAAGTGGCTGGAAGTTAGGTTCCCACATTTTTGCATATTGTACATTCTTGTGATGATCTGCAATTTATAAACACTAATCTTTTTTTATCTTCATACATGCCGCAACAACATGAGAACAGGGGAATCGTTCTCCTTTCCACTTTCCGCATGAACAAGACCATTCGTTCAATCGCACAACTTGTATATTGCCTCCCTTCCAGTTGTTACCGCGTCAAACTCGTGCAGTTTTGACATCAAATATACCAGTTAGTACATTGTATGAATTCACCACGTGAGTCGTTGCCTTCTGCATATTTATTTCAAACTTTTTTCTAGACTCAATACAAAACTCGTGCCCATCATTGATTTCTTTCAAAGATTCAGTCCGTTTCAGATTGAACAGTTCAACAGATCGGTAAAATATATATTCAACCATGGCTGTAACGGGAAAGTTTCGAGCAGACATTATGTTGTTAAAACATTCCACTAAGTTTGAGGTCGTGACACCGTATCGACAACCACCGTCATGTGCAAGTGTCCACATCTCTGACGAGATATTACGCAACCAATCATAAGCTCCACGAGATTTTTTTTATTTCTTTCATGTATGCCTCAAATTTTCGTACTTGATGGGTGCTCCCCGCTTTACAACAGAGCAATTTCAAGTCCGAACCTGGATTTGCAGATGCAAAATTGCTTTGAACATGACGAAGACAGAAACGATGAACCCCAGCTGGCGCAGTGAACCCATTTTCTTGTGCATTCATAGCTTGTATTATGCCCTGTGCACGATCAGAAATCAAACACACTTTCCATCGCTGCTTGCACACGTATTGGCGAAGAAGTTTCAAAAACCATGACCAATTGTCACCCATTTCCTCATTAACCAAAGCATAGGCAACAGGGTATTGTCGCATTCTCGAATCAAATCCCATGGCAACCAGTAATTTTCCCTTGTATTTCCCTTTTAAAAAAGTACCATCAATGGTGAGAACGGGACGAGCATGTAACCAACCATCAATCACCGGCTTGAATGCTCACCACATACGCTTAAAGACAGATTTATCTTGACCAAGAACGTACGGATCAGCCTCAATCTTTACAATACTCCCCGGATTGTATGTCTTAATGGCAGTCATAAATCTAGGGAGTTGTGCGTATGATGTATCCCAGTTGCCATAAATTACAGCAATTGCAGCCTGTTTGCCATACCACGCCCTTTTGTACGTCACATGATATTCATATGTTTTGTTGATCATGGATCGTATATCCACCACTTTGGTATTTGGATTTTCCGCAATCTGATTACATTAAAAAAAGCACATAATTTTAATTAGACAGGACTTTTTAAACTAGTTGTCAAAAATTATTGATGACAATATTAACATACATAGTTAACATTACCATTGATTTGATGGTGTTTCCAATAAATTTTGCTGTGAGCTTGGCATGATCTTGAGAGGGATTTGCAAACTGACATATGTGTTTGTACGGCAATCTTGTGATTTGAAAATATCCGTGTTTCTTTAATTTGGATGCACGAAGCCTCCAAGGGTATTCTTCACTTTTACACTTGACTTCATAAATTGTCTCTTTGCTCTTGTAAGTGTCAAAATTTCTACGTTCCTTAATGTGTACCCCTTCAACTACTGATTTGAGAACATTTTTGTTTGCAAAAAGAGCACCCAGGTACAATTCATCACAAGAGCTGTCAGACGTTGCCCCACAACCATCGTGATCAATGGTCTCATTTTTGAACTCCTCATTTTTAAACCATGAAGCCATAGGTTGATGTTCTCGGGTAGACACATCAACATCACCGACATTACTAGCATATGCATTATGATCCTCTCGGGTAGGCACGGGGCCATCTTCATCACTTTCCTCATCATCGGTGGAAGGAATCTTACTTCCACCATAACTATCAGGAAAATCTTCACCTGAAACAATATTAATGATAGCTGAAGAAATCAAATTTGGGTCAGGGCCCCAACGTGTATCATCTTCATCCTCAACTTCTACTACATCATTTTGTTCATCATTCGAACGTATCCCTCCATGACCACTGCCACCAACACCAAAGTCCTGATTTTGATACATATGAGATGCACCTATTATTGACATATTCATATTTTCTGACTGTAAAAAAGTTAATGAATTAGGTTGAGTTGACAAACTAGTGTATCCACACTGCCCCATAAAAAAATTATCAGAACCCATGAAAGATGAAGTAACTTGTTCAAACTCGATATATAATTCTACTCCACCACTATTGTTGTAGCATCTTTCTGGAATACCCAACATAATATCAACGTCATTGTCATTGTTAATGTTCAATCTATAAAACTTGGACACCCCATTAACAATATAACTTGGATATTTACAACTTAATTTGAAAATCCATTGTGAGGGATCTTTTCCCAACTCATTGTAGAGTTTATGAATCAACTCGTTATATGAGGTGTTACGTTGTATGATAACAACCTTTTTCGGACCTATTGAGTATCTGAAGTCATTTATATTTTCTGTCAAAACTTCCCCTCCCCATAAACACATGACTTGAACATAACTATTCATTGTAAATATTTTGCAAAAAATATCATTCACATAACATTAATGAATTGGGAAAAATTTAATATCAAAATTTAACTCACCCGAAAAAATTAATGAATGTCATAATAAAAAAAATGAACACTACAATATACATAAAAAAATAAAATTATAATAACATTAAAATGAGTACATCAAATACTAATATGCATACCTTTGGGGGTGTCTAACCACAAAAGGAAAGAGTGAATGATAAAAATGAGAGGAAAAAGAGTGAGCGGAGAAAGTGAGCAGAAAGAATGATGCGGCACATGAATATAAGGTAGGATTTGAACGGATACAAATTAAAAACAATTAAAAAACAAATCCAACGCCAGTCAAATTGGCGTTAGTTTTTTTTTTCTGACATGTTTACCCTTTTTTTTCCTCTCCTATCAAATTCACGTTTTTCCTTTTTTTCTCTTCAGTCAAATTAACCTTTTTCCTTTTTTTCTCTCTAGTCAAATTCATCTTTTTTCTTTCTTCTCTCTCTTGTCAACTTCACCTTTTCCCTTTTTTTATCTCATGTCAAATTCAGACGCCAATTCAAGTGGCGTTGGACCAAAATTAAATAATTATCTTAATCAAATTATTATATTAACTTAATTATTTTTTTTAAAATAGACGTTTTTTTATAATTTTTTTAATACACATTTTTTAAAAAAAAATTGAAAATTGAAAGGCGTAAACGCCAGTTTAAATGGCATTTGGCATGGATTTTTTTTTTTAATAAGCAACTTTGAAAAGCTTCAAATCTGGGTGAAGAGGGAGAGAGAGAGGGTAAACGCCAATTAGACTGGCGTTTGAATTTTTTTTATTTCAGATGAGAAAAAGTGATGCCCAAGCAAGAGACCTTGGCCATGCCAGTTTCAAAATATTTTTGGCCATGCAAGATTCACATGTCTTCAAATGAATCAGACAAAAATATTTTGAAGCAAATATTTTGTCCTTCCTCTGTCATTAGCATTGGAAATGAAAGAGAATATAAAACTATTGGTGGTGCTAGCTCCTTATACTGCAAAAAGAAGAAAATGAGCAAGAAGAATCTATATGTTTTCTTGAATGTATCAATTGAAATGACTATTGGGTCACGGGATTAAAAGGGTCATGTAATTTTTAACAGGAGAGAAAAAAATAGAAAACAGATGTCAGAAAAAAAAAAAAACTAACGTCAATTTGGCTGGCGTTGGATTTGTTTTTTAAATCCTAGCGCATCATTCTTTCTGCTCACACTCTTTCCCCGCTCAATCTTTTTTCTCTCATTTTTATCATTCACTCTTTATTTTGTGGTTAGACACCACCAAAGGTATGTATATTAGTATTTGTTATACTCATTTTAATGTTATTATGATTTTATTTTTTTATGTATATTGTAGTGTTCATTTTTTTTATTATGACATTCATTAATTTTTTCGGATGAGTTAAATTTTGATATTAAATTTTTCCCAATTCATTAAAGTGACTTTATAGTATTAAAAATATTTATTCGACACGGTCTATATATAGTACTAAAAATATTTATGTGACTTTATAATTTAATAAAATTATGTTTTGTTTAATATTATTAATCAATATTATAAAATAAAATAAAAAATCAGATAATGTGTTACCCATTTATAAACCAAATGAAAAATACTCTGTTTAAGAAATAAAATACTAACATATGTACTTACAATTTCAATATTAAATACAAATTAATCTATCTATGCAATCGGTCATGTGTGCTTCATGGCCTCCCTCTATCTCTAGCCTCTCGCAGGGGTCCTCTACGTGGTTCCCGAATATGTGCAGGTGGAGGTGTTGGCAATGTCGACTCGTTCTGTATTGTTGATGGCTGGAAAGGTGACAATTGCGGCATGGAGGGAAAAACTTGATATAAGGATGGAACTCCGCCACGTGATGAAAGTGGACTAGGGAATGGTTGTGTATATACCAAATGATCCGGGGTACAAAATTGAGATGGATCATAATCCATATCTTCTGTCTCTACATCATCTTGCAGCGTCCGAGATGTTGACGGGATGTCGCGTGCCTGAGATGTTGACGGGATGTTCTCATGACCTCTAAACTGGTGTTCTGCGTAAATTGGTGTTGAGGATGTATCCATACGTCGAGTGTCAGATCCACGTGTGCGAGGTTCCCAAATTTGTGTGACGGGATCGGTTGGTTGATTGTCTAACAAGTGTGTCTGGCCTACATAAGTAAGGGTCCTAGTACATATCCTCATAGCTTCAGTAATATGAAAAATTGCTTCAGTATCTACGTTTACGCATTTGTATCCCTCTATCAATGTATGGTATACACGTGCAAGATTCTCAACCTGTTAGATAATATACGTTGAATATGTCATGTCATAGGTAAAATCAGAGTATCAACGTATGTATAGTGTTTTACATATTGTTTTATTTTATGCAAGACTATAACAAATAATAAGAATCATCATTTAAAAAATAACAGTGTAACAATGAATTAATTATTTTCTAACATACCAAATAAGTAGTAGCTCCATGTGTCCCCTCGAACTCCCCCGTCGTCTGCTCAGCTAGCCTAGGATTTAAAATTTAAGGTCGTGTAACGCTGCGATACCAAGGCATATAATTAGGATCACACTCTGGATGCTCATCTGTATCCTCTCCAATTACCACAAGAGTTTCCCTACTACCCCACAACGTTATGTAGTAGCGGTGTTGTGCCTCCGAGTTTTTATTCGAGCGGCCAGTAATGTTGTGAAGATATCTGTGATTTTCTGGCGCCCGAGGTATGAACTGTCGTATACCAAACTGTAGGAGCACTCTGTCTGCATAATGCCATTCCACCACATAAAAACATATCAGTGGACATCTAATACGCCAAAGACCCTGACCAGTACTACAATATGCTGGCAATAAATTCATCACATCTTCTGTATATGGTTGCCAAATAAACTGATCATCCCTCAGTGTGTCTAGGCTGTATCAATGGATTGGCACTGTATGTTGAGCAACACGGTCCAACACATAATGCAAGTTCCACCTATCATTTTAATTTTCAATATCAATATTCGATTGGCAATTAATGTTTACATATCATTTTAATTTTCAATATCAATATTCAATAAGTTTCAATTACCTTGCACCCCACGGCCGGCGTGGCAGAGGAAATTGTGTAGATAAGCTAGATTCTGATAACAAGTCTGTAAGCATGTCATCATGATCTGGTTGCCTACGCGGTGCTATAGATGTAAAGCGCTCCCAAGTCCATATCTACAACCGCACAATAACAATTTAGACAATGTAGTTAAAAACATATGAATATGTTATTAACAAATAAGTCAAGTAAATCATTACCTGTAATAATAATAAATAGCCTGCGACATCGCTGGTAGCTGAATTAGTCCCACGACATAAATGATGATATAAATACCCTAGACATGCACTGCCCCAGCTGTATGTATGCACCGTTCCTATATCCTCTAGTAAAGGTAAAAATCTTAATTTAACACGATTTTGTGTACAATCACAATGTTAGTTATGAGTATAAGTAGGTGAGTCCTAATGTGGTATGCTAATGTTAAATCAGTAACATCTGTATCTATTAAATCTAACAGCCACCCCAACCTAATACTATTAGCACTAATATCTACATGAGGAGTCGGTCTACTTCCGAGGAGATGCTCAACTAAATTGCACCACTCCAGAATGGTAGCAATCCCATTATTAGTATGTGTCACAAGGGATCCAAGAGTGGGAAGACCCATTAGTACCTCCACATCTTGGAGGGTGATAGTAGTCTCGCCAATGGGAAGATGGAATGTGTGAGTCTCCACTCGCCATCTCTCTATCATGGATGTGATCAAAGCACGGTCATATCTAATTTGTCCTATTCTATATACTCCATAAAATCCAGCATGTGCAATACTATGAAGAATGCGCAAATCAGGATGAACATCTCTCCACCGCTGAAAATACCCCCCATCAGCACGCCTGCATTTAAGAGGAGTTGGCTCCTATAAAATGTTTAAATATGTTAACGTGTTTTTAAATTTCATGCAAGCTAGTAGTCATTTCAGTAGTAATACCTATAATTATAATAATACTTATAACAAGATTATAATAATACATATCTGACCCTGCCATATATTTTCTGAACGATGGGAAGACTGAACAGTTAATAATGATCCATCAATAGGGCCGGGGTGAATCCAGTCACCATCCGCCATAAGCCTACTTGCAAATAAATAGAAAAAGAAGAAACAGAGAGGAGAAAGTGAGATTGTTTAAAAGAGGCTGGGTAAGTGAGATGGTAGAAAAATAAAAATTGAGATGAACTTTGTTGCTTTTAAAGTTGAAACAAAGCATAGAAATAAATTAAAAATAATATGACCCAACTTGCTTTTAATCCCGTGACCCAATAGTCACTTCAATTGATACATCTTTAGTGAAACAGATGGATTCTTCTTGCTCATTTTCTTAATTTTGCAGCCTCACGTCTGAACTAGCACCACCAATAATTTGACTAAGGCATTTCAAATCAGTAATCACATCTCTCTTTTCATTCAATCTTTGCTTTAAAAAAAACATAAACAAATACAAACGCCAATTGAACTGGCATTTGCGGCTTTTTAAAAAAATTGGTTTTTTTTAAAAAAAACGTCTATTTAAAAACAAAATTGGTTAAATCTCTTGCATGTTTATGTTTAGTTTAAATTATATTTTATTATAAAATAAAATAAAAAACTACGTGGTTCCCGAATAAAATTATGTTTTGAAATTTTAAATTGAATATATGATTAATAATATTAAACAAAACATAATTTTATTTTTAAACTAAAGTATTATTATTTTTTGATTTTTTTATATAAATAAAAAGTTAAAAAAACTTTTTTTAAAAAAATTACAACGTTAGAAAAAAATTCCAAGGATTCTTTGAAAAATTAGAAATCTGGCGTGGGTGAATATTTTTTTATTAAAAAAAATTCCATTGAACTTTCAGATTGGCATTAAATAAAAAAAAAGTTGCAAAAAAGTCTCATCTGGCATCTTTGTTTTAAAAAAAAAAAAAAAAATCAAACGCCAATCTAATTGGCGTTTACCCTCTCTCTCTCTCTTCACCCAGCTTTTTAAAGTTGCTTATTAAAAAAAAAAATCCTACGCCAAACGCCACTTAAACTGGCGTTTACACCTTTTAAATTTTTTTTAAAAAGCGTCTATTAAAAAAAATATTTATAAAAAAATGTCTATTTAAAAAAAATAATAATTAAATTAATATAATAATATGATTAAGGTAATTATTTAATTTTTGTCCAACGCCACTTGAATTGGCGTCTGAATTTTGATTTTCAAATTCAAACGCCAATTGAATTGGCGTTTGGCCCATTTTAAGAAAACTCCAACTTTTTGGCCATTATCTAGAAAATGAGCTGCGATCAAGGCCATTCTTGAAAAATACTCGTTAAAACCATATACCGCAATACTCTAGGAATATACTAGTGTTTTTTAATCTTCTATACTATTATTCAACATTACAGTCTTCATTTGCGCTTAACCGGCTCTTTATTTTATTTTGGAGGGAAGGAATGAGAAGTGTGACCATTTCACTTCGATTTTTTTTGGAAATAGAACTAATAAAACTCACCCCAAGATGTTAGTGCATTGTATTTCATACATGCTTATTATGCACTCTTTTTTTGGGTCAAAACATGATTAAGGAACGAGGCTGTTTTTGAGTTAAAAACGATTTTTGAAAACAAGGTGCAAGATGAGTAATGTGTATGTGATATTTGTTTGGTGGGTTGCCTAACATGAACATTAAATTTTTTTAGAAATCATTGTTCATGTTGTAGTACGTGTTTCTTGATCTAGCTTAAAGACTGTCGTTCTTTGTAATAGTTCAAAGAGAATATTGTTTCAATATTCAAACTTATTATTGTGTTTATTGCATTTACATATTTTCCATATAATTTAAAAAGCTTAGAAACCCGTTTGAGATTCACTCTTATTAAGTGAATCTCGAATAGTCCCTAGATTGAGACTGTTTCTGAATGTTTCGATCTCACTTAAGTCAATGTTAACGACTTGAGCACGTCGAAGTATTTTGAGATTTTTTGGTGAATATCTCTTGACGTTCTTCAGGTGCATATTTAGACTACCACGTTGTAGTCTATTTTGTGTACTTAAAGACCATAGGGAGGTGCTGCCAAAATTTCTTAAAATATAAGTATGTGTTCATGTTGTTGGCATTAGGTGGGGCGATGCATTCGGGAATGGGATAGAAGCCTGACCCGTTAGAGCGGAGATGAAATTAGGAAACTCATATGTAAGCATATATAGACATTAACCCTCCAATTTATGTTTTGTTTTTCCACATATATAGTAGCCCGTAATGTATAGACCAAAATGTCTGCTGATCGTAGTTGGATGGAACGTAGGGTAGCCACTGATAAGAGTGGACTTAGCTCTAAGTACCGTAGTGGGGTTGAACAGTTTCTCAATTTTGCATTTGAGCAAGTCAGTGGCGATGAGATCATATGTTATTATAAGAGGTGTGTGAATGAAGTGTGGAAGGAAATGAGTGATGTCATGTGCAACCTATTTGCGTATGGGTTCAAGCAGGGTTATAGCACATAAATCTATCATGGGGAAGCCTGGTTGAATGAACATGAATCCAAACTGGAATCCAGAGGTGACAAAACCTTTGACTGTACAACATGATAGTCGAAGCTCCTGGTTCATTCTTCGAGTGGAATACAAACAGGGAAGACAGTAGCATCGAGCAAGAGCTGAATGAAAAGGCTAAGGGTTTCTATCAGTTATTGCATGAATCAGCGACACCAATGTATGACGGACACGAAAAGCACACTGTCTTATTAGCAGTTACTAAGCTTTTACACTTTAAGAACGACCATGACTGCAGCGAGAGAGGTTTTAATGAACTGCTAAACATTGTGAAGGAGTTCTTACCGACATGTAATAAGTTACCGGAATCGTACTATTATGTGAAGAAAATGGCCAAAAGGCTCAATCTAGGGTATGAGAAGATTGATGTTTGTGAGAATGACTATATGTTTTATTATGGTGATGACAATAAAGATAAGAGGTCATGTGATATCTGCGGTACAAGTAGATACTATGAACAACGCAAGAAAAAGGGAAAAGACGTGTCGAGAAAGATCTTACGTTACTTTTTAATTGGACCGAGGCTTCAACAGTTGTTCATGTCAACAAATACCGCTGAGTATATGAGGTGGCAATCAACATGAGACATAATCGAAGGTCAACTGATGCACCCGACAGATGGGCTTGATTGAAAAATTTTTGACAGAAAGAACCCCTCGTTTGTTAAAGAGGTTCGCAATGTTAGGCTTGGACTTGCTACAGATGGCTTTAATCCTTTTAATAGGCCTTAAACCAAGCCCTACTCAACTTGGCCAGTGATTATTGTTGTGTATAACCTCCCACCTTCGATGTGCATGAAAGATCTTTACATATTCATCCCTTTACAGATTTCGGGTGATAAGAGTCCAAGTAAAGACATCAATGTCTACCTCAAGCCATTAGCTGATGATTTGAAGATGTTGTGGGATCAAAGGGTTCAAACTTATGATGTATCTCATAAACAGAACTTTGACATGAGGGCAGATTTATTGTGGACCATAAATGGCTTCCTTCCGTTAGGAATGAATAGTGGATGGTCGACTCACGTGAGCTTTTCATGTCCCGTGTGCATGGGGTCAGTTAAAACTATACGACTTAAACATGGGGGAAAATTAGTTTATTTGCAACTTCCAGACAGTTTTTTCCAATTGACGTTATCGACGGATGAGTAGACAATTCAATCAAAATAAAAAGAAACGTCAAGTACCTGACCGTCTTTTTAGGACAACAGTGTTGAGTTGGATTAGTCACTTGAATTTTCCACTTCCAAGGAGAAATCACATATTATAGGGAGATTATGGTTATGGTCAGGTTCACAACTGGACACATCATTGCATGTTCTTTGACCAGCTGCCTTATTGGGCTACACTCTGCATCCGTCATTGTTTAGATCCGATTCGTATTGAAAAGAATGTATTTGATAATATGCTTTATACAGTCCTAGATGTCAGTGGTATAGCAAAGGACAGCAACAGGTCGAGGCTTGATTTGGTAAAAATGAAGGAGGGTGGTAAGACGGTAACGCCTAAAGCTGATTATACTTTAACCAGGGAACATTTTATATTGATATGTAATTGGATCAGTGGACTGAAGCTCCCATATGGATATTCTTCAAATATAGCAAGGTTTTGTAAAGTCGAAGAGCTGAAGTATTGGGGTCTAAAAAGTCATGATTTTCATGTATTCATGCAGAAGTTGATCCCTGATGTATTTATCGACTTGTTGTCGAAACGTGTGGTTAAAGCACTGACAGAGATTTCTAATTTCTTTAGAAATCTATGCTTGACGGAGCTCCAGCTCAAAGACATAGATAAAACGGAGAGGCAGATAGTGGAAATAAAGTGCAAGTTAGAAATGATCTTCCATCCATCGTTTTTTTATTCAATGGAGCATTTGCCTATTCACCTGCCATATGAATCCAAGTTTGGCGGTCACGTGCAATATAGATGGATGTATCGAGGTAATGACATTAATATTTTTAATACGCTAAAATGTTCATTCTTGTTTTCAAATGTATACATGCATATATAACACATAGGTATATGCGTGCGTCTAAAGCAAAAGGTGAAGAATAGAGCTTGTGTAGAGGGCTCAATTAGTGAAAGTTATGTTTTGGAGGAGCTTGTTAATTTCTGCTCCTTGTACTTTGAGCCGAATGTTTAGATGAGGCACAATCGCTTACGTCGGAACGAGGTTGTTGCACACAAGGACAATGGAGAATTAACGGCTTTGAGTCATCCTGTACAGCCATTCGATTGGAAAAAAGGCGATTCTTGACCGATAGTGAGTATGCAGCTGCCACATTGTATGCACTTGTAAACATGAATAAAGTGGCGCCATACATTAAGTAATTAGCCATAACTATGTCGTTTGTAATTGTTATAAGTTCCTTGCATACACATAAATTTATAATTGTACTTGTGACGCCCCCAAATTCAGTTACTTGAAACCCGAACTTGGTGCTACACAATATCATTTCTTTGAGAGGAATAATATAAATAACAAAATTAATATACATATCAGAGTTGTCTAATCCCAGGTACACGACCTTTAAAATATTCATTACCTGATAATTAATAAATATTATTATCTTAATAAAGTCTAACTATTACATAAAATACCATAAAAACTTATTCTTGCAGCTTTTCTTTCCCTTTGTTTTTGCCAGAGCCTTCTGGTTGATCACGCTTAGCTGAAAACATTTAATTTAAAACAAGAATGAGCATTCAATTGCTTAGCAAGTAATAGCAGTTAATAAACTTTAGCTGGAAGAAGTAAATATTTTCTTTGAAGTATACTTCTATAACGAATCAATAGTTGTGAAGTCTTTCGAAACATATTTTAATAACATATCAAATCGTTTAAAAATTTGAAACGGCGTAGTGACTATAAATACTGAGCGGTCACTGGACCATGAACTTTTATTTTTCATTTTTTAAAAGGTTTAAACAAAAATTTATCTGTAAACCGCTCTGGTCTTACGAACATGTAGGGTGATCAGCCCCGTTATGTCCTGTATTGATCAATACTATTTGTTTGAACGATAAATCGTTCACTCTGTTCGCATTGGGCACATAAATAATTTTTCCATTAAGGGTTGTTCATACTCAGTCTGGAGTCCTAACTAAACAATTTAGTTGGACGACTTTATCATAACCAATATTATTCAAACTATGTCTAGCCGAGTCAAATAGCTTAGACATTCTTTAAACCATAAACGCATACCGAAGTTTAATAGTATGTAACAGGGTTTGTTATATCAAAGAATTTCAAGTTCAAGAGTTCTTGTTTGAATACAGTAGTTTATACAAGTGGGGACATTTGTATAATAAAAGACAATAATGAGATATGAAAAATAATAACCGAATTGAATAAAATTTCATACATGAATCATGAATTATCATTATGGATATGAATAATTTACAATAATTATTCATGAACATGCCTTGTATTGGATACTTGCTCAATATAAAATTTTCAGTAAGGTTAGAGTACTTGCCTTGATAGCTGATTAGTGCTACGTAGTATAGCTTACACTTTTATCTTTAATATGAAGTTCTATCATCATTAGAAATATTTTTTTAATTAGAATAATATAACTTAACACATAATACTGCTTAAGCATGTCGTCACATATTTATGTCAGTCATTACAACACATAAGAATGTATACCTAGTCAAACTATGTCGATTTGGTTTGAGTTCGGTATCTTTTCTGCATCCCGATTGTATTTTCGGATAATTAACGAATTTATTTTAAAAAAACTTTGTTCAAGAACTTAAATATTATATTAGATAATTTAATTATCATTGATAATATTTTTTCAAACATTAAAATCATTTATAATAATTTTTCAAACACTTGTATCATTTTTTAATGATTTAATTGTCAATTAATATCATTATCATTAATATTTAAATAATTTAAAATATTAATAAAATTCATGTCAACACTTTAAAAGTTATTTAGTATAACCTGAAAACCTTTTTAAAACCTTAATATTACCTTTAAATGATTTTTAAGACATTAAAATTATTTTTAAATAATTACCATTAATATTAAAATATTAATGTATTTATTTTCAAATATTAAAAGTTATTTATTATAACTTAAAAATATTTTTAAAACATTAATATTACTTTCAAATGATTTTTAAAGTAATAAAATCATTTTAAAATAATTACCGTTAATATTAAAATATTAATGTTATTCATATCAAAATATTAAAAGTTATTTATTATAACTTAAAATATTTTTAAAATATTTATTTTACCTTTAAATGATTTATAAAGCATTAAAATCATTTTTAAATAATTTATTTAATGCAATTATTAAATAACTTTATTAACATTAATTTTGAAATATTAATGAAATTCTTATCAAAATATTATAAATTATTTATTATAACTTAAAATACTTTTTAAAACTTTAATATCATTTTTAAAATATTAAAACCATTTTAAACTAATTTATTTAATATAATTATTAAATAAATTTATTATTATTAATATTAAAATATTAATGCCATTTATCTCAAAATATTAAAAGTCATTTATTATAACTTAAAATATTTTTTAATACTTTAATATCATTTAAAATGATTTTTAATATACTAAAATCATTTTTAACTTATTTATTTAATATAATTATTAAATAAATTTAATATTATTAATATTTAATTAAATTAAAATATTAATAAAATTTATGTTAAAATATTAAAATTTAATTTTTTTAATTTAAAATAATTTTATGAATTTTTAATAATTAATTTTTATTAATTTTTATTATTTTTATTATTATAATTATTTTTCAAAAATCTGTCCATCGCTAAAGGACTATCGCGACGGAAATTGTCGCTATAGGTGTTCTTGAGCCCTCAAGAACACCCCTTAGGTACCTAGTTTGACCGCATGTAATTCTTTGTTCATGATGTTTCTGGGCATGAGAGTGCTTCAGTGGTGTTCTACTTATGTAATACTACAAATGTATAGCAATTTTTGGGTCTAACTATATCATATGAAGAAGATATAAGAGATCAAACTAGCTGTCAGAACTGTTCTTCATTTTCTGAAATTTCAGAAAATAAAAACAGTGCGAGGGGTCAATTTGTGGCTTTAATAACTTAGATTCTGGGCTATGTTTGTGTGTTAAAGTGCTACACTTGTGTAGTATGTATGTCAAGGTACAAATATAATACACTTATGTAGCTTAACAACATCACAGAAGCAAGATCTAGCTTGGTCAAAGTACATGTCAGAAGTTCTTGAAATTTCTGGAATTTCCAGAAATTCATATTTTCAGTTTGGTCAACCCATATTTGACCATGAATAACTTTCAATCTACACATGTTATGATCATGATTCCACTTTCAGAATACTAACATCATAGCATAGAACACATATAAACACATAAACACAACATATCATAAACAGATTGAGATCTATATGCCCCGACTTTGGGCTGTCAGTTAAGATTTTTAAGTTTTTTCAGTTTTCAAAAATTTAATTTTCGTGCATCTAGATGTTATGTAAATGTTATTTCTCAACCCAGATCACTTATTAACATATCATAGCACATATATTAACACTTAAACATAACATCTAACGAAAAATTAAAGATCTAGCTTGGTTAGGGTTTTATACATTTTATTGAGCAATCTTTTGATTTCTGATCTTTGATCTGTTATGGGTTAGTGTATGGAATGTTCTTGGTTGATATTATGACCAAATTAGAGAGAGGAATTTCGTGGGTCTTAGAGAGAGAAAATGTTTTGACTTGTGTGGGTGAAAATAATTGAAAGCTTTCTTTTCTTTTTCTATCTTTAATTCCTATCCATTTGGTTCAATGGATCTGATCAGCTAGGCGTCAAAGATTTGGTTGGTACAATTGATTTGCAACATGTGATGATATCTTAGCATAGTGAGTCATGAGATTTGGCTAGATTTGCAAGCAAACTAAATTAAATAAATTCAAAAATGTTATTTTTGTAAACTAACAAATATTTTTAAGGGCATTCTTGTCCATGGTGCATAATTCTAGGGTTTAACCCTTAGGGTTTTACAAATAATTCCTAGTGTTTGGAAAAAAAATTAACTAGAAATTAAATAAAAATTTAGTTAGAACACACTAATTTAAAATTAGGATTTCTAATAGAAAATTAGGGTTTTGTTTAAAATTTAAGGATTTCTTGCTATAATTAAGGGTTTCCAAATTTATGAATTAGGATTTTCTAATCATTATTCTTAATCACATAAAATCCACACTTTTATTTAAATACAAACATATTTAATTACTATGTTTAATATTTAAATAAAATAAATAAATAAATTCTTAACATATATTCATAAAATTATGTTAATATAATTATAATTAAAATTCATAATCATAAATCGTATTAATATACTTACATATATTTGAATACAAATATAGTTAATAATCATATTTAATATTCAAATTCCTTAAGAAAATAATTTCTTATTATTTATAACATAAATACACTTTTCTTTTAAATATAATTATACAATAATTGTATTAATTCATGAAATTTCCTAACCTAGATCAAAAATTTGGGTTTTGATCTATAATAACACTTACCTTTTATACCATTATTAATTAAGTTAAAATAATTAACTTAACTAATCTTGATAAATTCATATAATAAAATAATTATTATAATAATTCTAAGAATTACTTCATATTTTATTTAAATAATATATTAATCATATTTTCGTGAAAAATAAATAATAAAATATTTTTACTATCAAAATTAATTTATTATAAAAATATAATTTATAATAATCAACCATTCCTTTCTTGAAAAATACATTCGAACTCATACATGCAATTAATAAATATATATTTATCACATATTCACAGATATTATTTTTTGATAAAAATAATATATATTAAAAATAAATTTATACGCAAAATTTCTTATTTAATTATATAAAACTATTGGGTTATTACAGTACTGTAGTCAATATGATGTACAAGTGGGTCCACGTCTAGAAGAAGAAGACCCAAAGCAGGATGACCGATGGACAAATGCTTAGAGATGTCTGACTAGATTTCCTTGGTGTTGTTGTGTGGGAGAAGATTTGCAACATTGGGAGGACGCTGCTTTTCAGAAGATGTCGCGACACAGCGTGTAACAGCCCGACGGCAGAGTTATTTGCTACACTGCACAGGGTCTCAGTCGTACGAACTTTTCAGGGAGAGACTACAAGGTTCTCTTGAGTGCCCACCTTTCCGCTTAGAGTTTTTGTGGCACACCCATCAGAAGAAAGGTGATGGTGGTTATATCTCACCTGAGGCAGAAGGCATTGATGTAAGTAATTTTATCCTTTTATTTAGTTTATATTTTAATTAATGTAATTCGTATTCATATTCTTTAAACAAGTGTGCTTTTCATATATTAATGTGTTTTTTTCAGCGATAGTTCGAGGGCCTTACTGAGGCTCTGAGTAGCCAGAGAACTGATAGTGACGTAGATCCCTCGACGAGCGAGGATGAGGAGATGGAGGAATGGTTGCAGGCTGCAGGGGGACCGAAAAACGGTAGATTTATGGGCATTTATGGGTCCCAACTTACACTGTATTGCTTACTGCGAGAACCAGGCGTCGCCCACCCACCGGAGTAGGTGGCGCTAGTGGATCGGGTGTCGACCCTTCATTATCAGATGATTTCTTCCGACGAATCATAGAGGGATGCATAGAGAGCAGTGTTATATATACAATCAGGTGCACCCTCACGACAACGGATTTACCAGCTTGCTCAGGAGGTCATTCACGGTTCCATAAATCCTACATCATCTATCGACGAACTCATGGGTCTGGTCGGGGGGGAGGTCGTTCGTGTGTGTGTGGTAGTCTTGGCCAACCTCTTTCCTCCATATATTTGAGAAGTAAATATAAATATTAATGTATATCTTAATGTATATAGTATTATTTGTAATTATATTGCTTATATAAACTGTCAAACATATAGTTATCCGAATTATTGCCTTTCATTCGTAATTTGGAACACAGTAAAACTTACGGGACTCGATTCTGAGATCCGGAGGCCGAGTTATCAGCTCGTTTGCCTAACTTTTATAACTTAAAGAAAACTTAGAAAAATATAAGAAAAAAGAGACCAAAACCCGCCCCGGGCTTCGAAACGACACGAAACCATAGACATAGCACCTTATATATATTTGGAACAAGTTACAACTTACATGACTCGATTCAAAGATCCGAAGGCCGAGTTATCAGCTCGTTTGCCAAACTTGCATATATTAACAAAGACTTACCAAACTATAGACCAAAACACGCCTCGAGGCAAAAAGACACGAAACCATAGACATAGTACCTCATAGATATTTGGAACACGTTATGAATTACGGAACTCGATTTCGAGATCTGTAGGTCGAGTTATCAGCATGTTTGTCTAACTTACATAACTTAAAAAAAACTAAGAAATATATACGAAAAAGAGACCAAAACCCACCCTAGGCGTCGAAACGACACAAAACCTTAGATATAGCACCTCATAGATATTTGGAACACGTTAAAACTTATGGGACTCAATTCCGAGATTCAGAATCATCTCGTTTACTGAACTTGCATACATTAACGAAGACTTAGCACACCACAAACCAAAACCAGCCCCGGACGTCAAAACAATACGAAATTATAGACATAACACCTCATACATATTTAGAACATGTTACAACTTATGGGACTCGATTCCGAGATCTGGAAGCTGATCTATCAGCTCATTTGCCAAACTTGCATATATTAACGAAAACTTAGCAAACTATATACCAAAACTCGCCTCGGGCGTCGAAACGACACAAAACAATAGATATAGAATCTCATAGATATTTGGAACACTTACGTTACAACTTACGGGACTCGATTTTGAGATCCGGAGGCCTAGGTTATCAGCTCAATTTCCTAACTTACATAACTTAAAGAAAACTTAGAAAAATATACGAAAAAGAGACTAAAACCCACCCTAGGTGTCGAAATGACATGAAACCATAGACATAACACCTCATAGATATTTGTTATACGTTACAACTTACGGGACTTGATTCTGAGATTCTTAGGTCGAGTTATCAGCTCGTTTGCCAAAATTGCATATATTAACAAAGACTTAGCAAACTATATATAGACCAAAAGACACCCCGGGCGTTGAAACGACAAGAAACCATATAAACAGTACATCATACATATTTAGAACATGTTACAACTTAAGGGACTCGATTCCGAGATTCGAGGGCCGAATTATTAGCTCGTTTACCGAACTTGCATATAGTAATGAAAACTAAGCAAACTATAGACCAAAACCCGTCCTGGGCGTCGAAACGACGCACAACCATAAACATAGCACCTCATAGATATTTGGAACACGTTATAACTTACGAGACTTGATTCTGAGATCCGGAGGCTAAATTATCAACTCATTTGCCTAACTTACATAACTTAAAAAGAACTTTAAAAAAATATACGAAAAGGGGACCAAAACCCGCCTCAGGTGTCGAAATGACACAAAAACATATACATAGCACCTCATAGATATTTGGAACATGTTACAACTTATGGGACTTGATTTCGAGATCCGGAGACCGAATTATCAGCTCGTTTATCGAACTTCCATATATTAACGAATACTTAGCACACTATGGACAAAAACTCGACGCGGGCGTCTAAACGACATGAAACCATAAACATAATATATCATAGATATTTTGAACACGTTACAACTTACAGGACTAGATTCTGAGATTCGGAGGCCGAGTTATCAGCTCGTTTGCTGAACTTGCATTATATTAACGAAGACTTAGCACACTATAGACCAAAACCAGCCCCGGATGTCAAAACAAAATGAAACTATAGACATCCCTTTATACATATTTGGAACATGTTACAACTTACGGGACTCGATTTCGAGATCAAGAGGCTGAGTTATCAACTTGTTTGCTGAACTTGCATATATTAACGAAAACTTAACAAACTATAGGGAAAAAAAAATCGCTTCGGGCGTCGAAACTACATGAATCCATAGAAATGGCACCTAAAATATATTTGGAACATGTTACAACTTACGAGACTCGATTTTGAGATCCGGAGGCCGAGTTATCTGCTTGTTTGCTTAACTTATATAACTTAAAGAACACTTAGAAGAATTATTTAAATATGCTCTGCTTTGGACTTCGTTATCAATATTTTAATTTTGTAGGGTCTTTTTGATGAGCCTCGTGGGGGTGGAGGCAGCGCCGCAGGCAATGACCGTGGACGAGCTTGCGAGGTTCCCAGAGGAGATATTAGAGACCGCCGAGCTAATGTTGATGATGCTACGAAGGGTGGGACCGACGGTGGCACGATAGATGGAGATGATGATGTTGGTACTCTTAATTTGGTGATATAGTTAGTTTATGTTTATATTTTTACTTTCATGTATATATATGTACTTATACTATTTTTGGGTTGTATAGACTAGGTTTTGTATCTAGTTAGGTTGATTGTTTATGTATATAACTAGATTGATGAAAGTTTTCTGATGATTACATTTTGTATCTAGCTACTAACATTTTATAATTTATGATCTATGTGATTACATTGTCTACGTATTTGATGGTTGATATCAAAATATTTGATGACTATTGATATGCATTCGTGAAAAATTATTTGTTTGTTTAGTTTATAACAGGTAACAGGTATAATTATTTATATGTACGTAAATAAACAGGTGGTTTTGCAATTTTCTAAATTTTATTTTTTTGAAAATATCATTAGCGACGGGGTCATTGGCGATGACATATTTGTCGCTAATGACCTATAGTGACGGTCTTAGCGACGAATCTTTGATCCTTTTAATAAAAAAATTAAAACCCATTACCAGTCGGACCATCAGTTACTGGTGACGACCAGCCCGTCGCTTATAACCATTTTAATAAATAATTTTAAATAGTCATTGTTCGTCGCCCCTGCCTGTCACCAATGACTCATTCACGATGGACTGTCGTCGCCAATGACCCCAGTACCGACGACGGTCGATGGGAACCAGGGGCGACGACCTAGGGCGTTGGAGTGGCGACGAGATTTGTCGTTGCCAATGACCTTTGCCGACGGCAGAGGAGTCATTGGCGACTGACAATTCCCGTCGACAATGACCCTTTTTTGTAGTTTACAGATCTTAATTTCAATTGGTTGATTTTTCTTTCTCAAATTTGAATTGTGGTAATATTCATTGGGAAAATAGTGATCAAAGAAGATAGGGGAATGGGGACAAATCTGGCCTTTAGGCCACGGAGGGAAGAAATTGGAGGGAAGGGGAACGGGATAGGAGGAAGAGGGGGTAGGAGATGGGGTGGCAGATTAACAAGGGAGGGGAAGGATCAAAGAAGAGGAGAGAGAGAGAGAGCAAATGGGTCTTTTTTGGCTTTTTCAATTTTTTCCTCCTTTCGTATATTCTTCCAATATAAAAAGGGTATTATTTAATTAATTAAATTTTAAGCACTTTTGTTAGTTTTTTAAAAGTTCAATGTTATTGTGTTAAAAATATAATTTGTATGTTTAAAAGTTTATTGGCTTTTTTAGTAATTAAGTATTTTTTTTAATTTTAAAATAAAAAAATTGTATTTGGTAATCTTTGGATTAATATTTAATTTTAATAATTTAACATATAATAATTATTTATAAGGATTTATACAGATTTAATACGTCGAAATAAATATTTATACAAATTTAATAAGTCACCCTCGTATTCTATACAATCAAATCGTATACAATATTTATCTGACCAAAATTTAGGTATTTGGCCGGATTATGAAATTTGGGACTATATACATTTTATGAAATTAGGTACTTTAAGTAATAAATTGTAAGCCAAAAGTATTGGGGGGAGAATTATGAATTTGATAGTAAATGAAACAAAAATGTATTTAGAGGCCATATAAAAGCTACCTTCTTTCGTGGGAACAATTAATTGTACCAACTTAGCTGACTAGTTTATCAACCTAGTTATTATCCAAAGGATTGATAAAATGGTTACATACAAGACTCCTCCCATATCACACGCATGAATAACATGATTTGTTGAGTTGCATATGAACTTAACTCTCTATAAAGGCTTGTTTCATGAAAACAATCAATTGTATCAAGTTTATGCAACTCTAATGGCTCCCATTGGAAACACTGAAACATTATCGCTGGTTGCTCTCTTCTTTCTCTGTGTTTTCCTCTGGCGCCGTAAAACTCAGACACCGCCACGAAGATCAAAATTTACAAGTTGGCCTGTCCTTGGCATGTTACCGGGGCTTCTGCGCAATGTTCATCGCATGCATGAGAATACAACCGATATTCTCCGAGAATCCGGTGGAACTTTTCTTTTTCAAGGGCCTTGGTTTGCTAATGTTGACTCTGTAGTCACTTGTGATCCTGCCAATATTAACCACATTTTGAGCAAAAACTTCGCTAATTACCCGAAAGGCCCCGATTTCAACAAGATTTTTGATAGCCTTAGAGATGGGATTTTCAATGCGGATTCTGAGTTGTGGGAAATCCAAAGGAAGACCACAATGTCAGTAATGAATCACACCAAGTTTATCAAGTTCTTGGAGAGAATTATTTGGAGCAAAGTTGAAAAGGGGATTGTCCCAATTTTAGAGCACGTTTCGGAATTAGGGCAAGAAATTGACTTGCTAGATGTGCTCCTTAAATTCGCCCTATGACACTAGTTGCAAATTGATGTTAGGGTTTGATCCATGCAGCCTCTCTGTTGATTCCATGCACATTCCATCCGAAAACGCCATTGTTGTAGCTGAGGAAGCCACTTTTTATCGACATGTTTTTCCAATAAGTTATTGGAAGTTTCAGAGATGGCTTAATATTGGCCTCGAGAAGAAGCTTCAGCGAGCTGTGGATACATTGGACCATCTCGTGGCCCACCACATCTCGCTGAAGCGCGAGGAACTAAGCAAACAAACAGCTTCACATTCTGATACCACTACAAAACAATATGTGGAAGACCAGGATTTTGACCTTTTATCAAGTTTCATGGATTTATACAAAGGAATCAATACTACTATTCCTTCAAATAACCCTGACAAATTTCTTAAAGACGCCCTATTGAGTTTGTTGTTTGCAGCAAGAGACACCACAAGTGCTTCCTTATCTTGGTTTTTCTACCTCATTGCCACAAACCCTTTAGTCGAAATCAAGATCCGAGAAGAAATTAGAACTCATCTAGACTTTGAGGGACATAATAGTTTATTTGATACTAATTTAGATTGCTTAAAAAACTTGTTTATCTCCATGCAGCTTTGTGTGAATCCTTAAGATTATTCCCTGCAGTTCCTTTGCAACATAAAGCTTCTGCTCAACAGAATATTCTTCCAAGTGGCCATTATATTCCCAAAAATAAAAAGATAATCTTGTCCTTTTATTCAGTGGGAAGAATGGAGAGTGTTTGGGGAAAAGATTGCTTGGAGTACAAGCCGGAACGGTGGATTTCGTATCAAGGAGGGATAGAACATATGCCATCTTCAAAATTTATGGCGTTTAATGCCGGTCCGAGGAGTTGTTTAGGTAAAGAAATGTCGCTTATACAAATGAAGATTATTGCTGCCTCTATTATTTATAACTATCATATAACAATGGTGGAAGGGCAACTTGTTACTCCAAGTAAATCAATTGTGCTGCATATGAAACATGGGCTCAAAGTGAGGGTCACAAAAGCCATGTAGTTTTTTAATAAAGTTCATTAGGGTTAAGTTTTATGTTGTTGTACTTGCATGCATGCATGCATGGCATGCATGGATGGGGTTATTGGATTTACCTTGGTGTAAAAGTTATGTGTGTGTGTGTATATATATATATACCTTATTGTTGAGGCTTAAGTTCAATGTATTGTAACTTTATACGGTTGTTATGATTAGCAATGCTATCTATATTCATGTGAAGTAAATGAAATGTGGAAGTCATAAAGGGATTATTTTATTTTTCCTAGATTTGAGAAACAAATGGAGTATTAAGGACCTAAGGTGCCACTGAAGTGATCAAAGGAGTCACAGATGAGCTCAAAAAATGGAAGAATTAATCCTGGAATCAAATGGATATTTCTTTTTTAATCGACTAAAGAAAAATTTATTAAATCCAGAATATATTACATAAGTGACAAACAAAAAGATATGATATGGGGTCTTTTGGAAGGAGAGAGCTACCAAGTTGAACAAATGAAAGTGGTACAAAAGAAAAGATCTGTCGTAATTTTAACTAGGACCAATTGGGGAAGGATAGGATAGCTTGCGCAAGTTGCATATATGTTTGAAATATAATTTGACTTAAATTTGATTAAAAGTTTAAGTCATTAAATTTTGGGCTCATTCAAGTATTTCTTTTCACTATTTTAGATTTAGGACCCCAATATAGTTGTGAATTCCTAACAACTTCTCTTTACTAAGTTCATGATCACATAAGATTAGGGAATGAAATTAAACTCATAGATATATCTAAGATTCTATAGATTTAGAAAACAATATAATGCGGTTGAAGAGCAAGCGTGCCAGTTTATGGAAAGATTTGATTCAATGACAATTCGGTAATTTCTGCCAAGTTTGGAGTGTCAGATTTTAGCGTTTTCGGAGCCTAATTTCATTGAAACAGGTCAACGATCAAATCTCACAAGCTTTGCTTGTGATCTGCAGAGTTTTTTGGTCAAATTCCATTGTTTAGGCATTCAAAAAGACATTTTTACTGTTTTTGGGTTATTTTTGTAATTTTCTTTATTAGTTTTCCTTTTTCGTTTTGGATTCTGCTTTTAGGGTTTTGCTATTTAAACACGTGTTATGCCTAGAGGCAGTTTTTGATGAATAATAGAATTTTCGTATTTTCCAAAATTCTCTGAATTAGAATTTTGCTGCCTATTTCTTAGTATTCGTAGAATCAATAGGTTGTAGAAGGTTATCGTTTGGCAATCGTACGCAGTTCAACAATTAATAATGGCTTTTTGTTTACTTCCGCTACGTCACAACATAATCGAGATCTAATCGAAAATATATTCCAGATTGTAAGAAAATTCTATTCATGAGAATTACTCGCCGACCAAAAGTTGGGATCCCCTCCCTACTAGATATTAATCTAGAATATTTGGGTGACCTAGAAATTAATATAAAAAAAATAAGTCTTAAACAAAAATAATCAATAAAAATGAGTCGAATCGAAGTTAAAACCAATAAATTACTAAAAGAATACCATCGACTAGTTAGGAGGAGATTCCATATGTGAGAAATCCTCTCTCTAACCATTTATAATCCCAAAAATAGGACTCAAACACCTCTAGATATGATCTAAGATGTTAGGAGAGCCTCAATGAAAAAATAACCATAAACAAACAAATTACAAGTAAAATAATCGACAAAAATGAGCTAGGTCGTCTATATCGAATAACTATTAAAATGACTTTATAAGTTTGTTCGGAGGACCTTCTATAATGAGAAACCCTATCTAACTATCCATGACTCAAATTAACTAGGATCCAAACACCTTTAGATATGATCTAAGGTGTTAGGAGATCCTTAAATGAAGAAACAACCATAAACAAACAAAGCTCAAGCACAATAATTAACAAAATAAGCTAGCTAGATCTAAGTTAGATCTACTGTAAAGATAAGAAATAGACATTGGGAGTAGGAGTTTCTTCCTCCTTAAGCTTTGTATAGATGACTTGATTATAGATTGGTGGGAGATTTGATGAGAAAAACTAGATCTAAATTTAGATTAGAGAGATTTTTCTCTTCCTTTCTCTATTTCTCTCCCTAGATAACACATTTTCTCTCTCTAAAATGCCTTCTTCTTCCAAAAAAATGAGCCAAAACTTCCTTATATAGGCACCCTAGGCCTGCCGCAGGTCCATCCGAGGGCGGGCCCACCTGTAACGATTTTTGTGCCGCGACGTTGATTTTTCGTACTGTGCGTTGAAATGTCCATAACTTTCATGTCGGGAATAGTTAGAAAATGTGGCATACCAATTTGGAAAGCTCTTTCCGAGATATACACAATGACATCAAGTTTGGTTAATTTCATATTTAGAAAGATGGAGAAAAAGGGGGGAAATCATCCTTCTGTAAACGCCAACACTACAAGAAAATGGTTTATCAGCGACCATCACTTTCAGCGACCGCCCTATACGGTCGTAGATATTAGTACTAGCGACCGCTATATGCGACCGCATTTGAATCTAGTCGCTAGATTATATTTGCGACCGTACGCGGTCGCTGAGTGATAGCTGGTATGAAGTTCCCGCCCTAAAATTGGCGTGAAAAGTTGGCACAGAGATTTTGTGTGACTAGTCACTATCAGTGACCACCAAGCGGTCGCTAATACATCCACATCATTAAAAAATCAGCAACCGCACGTGGTCGCTGATGGCAGTCGCTGATCCTCTTTAATCTAATCAGTTTCAGGCATTCGCTCGACACAACAGCAGAAGAAGAAAAAAAGAGGGAGAATAGAAAAGGGAGAAGATGGAGCAGGGGAGAAAGAGAAGAGGGAGGGAGAAGAGGACCAGCCACCACCGCCGCCATCACCCTCCACCATTGCCGCCGTCAACGCCTACACCGCCGCCGCCGCCACCACCCCTGCGAATTAAGTAAGATTTCTTCATATCATTAGTTTAGTTCAAGTCAGTCAATTTCTCGTCAATTAAATTGTGGCATCTGATTTCTAGGGCTAGACATGTGTGTGTGAGAGAGAGATAGAGATTCCTGCAATGCTTCCCACTCTTCCCCTTTCGAGCTTTTGATTATAAACTTGGGTGGCGTATGAGTTATGACACTTGATTCTGTGTATTACCCAACATAAGTATGAAAATATTGCTACAATAATTTGTAGACTTTTTATATGTTATCCTTTCCCCCTTTCTTTCCCTGTTTTGCTTCTTATCAGTAGGGGTCATATTATGTTAGTTGGATATATTGCTGATGCATTATTAGTGCAGTTTATATTATTGATGTCAATATACTTTGTCCATTTAGGAATTTCATTTACCAGCTCATGTTGTATTGCTTCATGGTAACAAAACAACAAAAGACTTTCTTAGCTCATACGATTCAAGTGACACTGTCAAACAAGATGGTGATGATGTATTAATATCCAAGGGACCAAATGAGCCGCAATGGTTACAAAATCAATGGTTGTGAATTTCATACTAAGACATATGGTCGTGGTAAAAGAACAACGAATACTAGAGTGTGTGTCTAAGGAGATTGTTACAATGAGCTTGGTCGGGCCTTTTATAGGGAGTTGGAGGCAATCATAGAGTTGTCGTACAAGGGGACGTACGGGGGTCATATTAACTTGTTCAAGTGTTGTTGGTTTGATTCAGAAAATGGGATGCGTGTTGACAGACAAGGAATCATCGATGTTGACCTCCATAGGTCCGCGTACGCAAACGAACCGTTTGTGTTACCAACACAAACAGTACAAGTATACTACACTTCTAGTCCTGTTAGGAAAAGGGATAGACCGCCTGCAGATTGGCAAGTTGTACTTCATACTCCCGTGCGCAATCGTGTAGAAATAGTAGACGGGGAGATTTACCAAGAGCAGATGCTTCATAGACAAACAATTATAAATGTGGAGGACGACAATAATGTAATCCAGTTTGATGGTGGAGATGAACCGAATGAATTAGAGCCTGAGTCACTACTTGTGCCAGATGACACTAATACTGAGGAGGAAGAGTTATTAACTAACACTGAAGCTGAATCTGAAGCAGATGATGGTTATGAATCTGTAATACGTAGAGGAGATAACTCTGACTCAGACAGCGATTAAAAAAATAAAATGTATATTTAGTATTACATGTTCTTTATATCATTGTCATGTTTATGTACTTAACTATTTTATGCAATTTTCTGTCATTATTGTCATTTTATATTCATATATGCATGTATTGTCATGATTGTCATTTTATATTCAAATATAACTCATAATAATATCTTAAAATTTGTAAAAATATAGATGGTTTCGTCTTCAGCAGAGCCGAAGAAGCGCGGCTTGGGTCGGGGGCCTAATCACGTGCCGAAGGCCCTGACTAATCCGGATGACCGAATTCTTATTTCTATCCATCCTCCTCCTGACAGCACGTACGTCCGCTTTCTGTATATATATAAACATTTTACATTTCCATGTAAATTGCTTTAAATATTATAATAACTCTACGTATCTTTAATGTAACTTGTTGTATATTGTAGTGACTTTTCAGATAACAAGATAGTCAAGTGCATTTCACAGTTGTGCCTGCAGAACTAGCCGACACCTGTGATTACGTGGGCGAGTACACCTATCGCCCACAAGGATGCAGTATGGGCTGAATTTCAAGTAAGTTTTTAATTGTGTAGTAATGTTGATTATATGTTAATATAGAGTACCGTTTTAATATTATTATTGTTGTTTTATTTGCAGAAACGATATAGATGGGAGGACGAGCAAGACTCAGTGATACAGACACTATTCTGGCAGAAGTGCCCGGTCTGCACCAAAGATAATTTGAATAAAGAACGCATAAAAGCCATACACAATGCATCTATCGACCATCCAGACCAGGAGAAAAGCACATGCACGAGCAAAACCCTGGTGGTGCACCCTGTCCATATGTGCTGGGATGTGTGCCCAATAGAGAGCTGAGCCCTGGGTCAAGAGACGCAAGACTGCCGCCACCAACAGATCCTCGGGTGTACCTGATAGCGAAAAGGCGAAAGGCACCTACAGGGGCGGCAGTATATCGTAAGTGCAGCATATCACTGCTAGGGTACGTATGAATAGTACAATAACTTGTGAATATTTGATAAAATATTTTTAATATGTTTACAATCATATATGGTTTGTAGAATATCACATGTTTACTTAGTATGGGAGTATATTTTGTATAGGAGTCTCAGTCTCAAGGTACGCCTATCCATTGGTTGGATGTGTACGTGGCCACCCGTGATGTTCTGCCTAATGCGGTCCAGATCATGGTAATAAGTTTTGACAACTTTGATATATGTTGTTTATCAAGTTTATGTTATTATTTAGAATTTAATATTTATTTTTAACTATTTAATTGTTAACTTGCTGACAGAATACTTATAAGCGCTTATTGAACGAGCGTTATCCTGAAGGCACTCCACGTCCGGTCATTGATCAAGAGCTGTGGGAGAGGGCGTTAGTTGTGAAGAAGAATTACGTCAAAGGCCAAGAACAACGACGACACCCAACCATCAGTGGCACAGGCAGCTCTGCTACCCAGTCTACACAGTCATCGACCCATCTAGGAGCACATACTCCTGCTGACTGTGTGAGAGCGATTTGTTAAGATCGTGATCTTCTTCTTATACTGGGGCGGCATTTGGGGGCTCTGAGTCCTGATGAGTTAGCTGCTGCAGTGGCGGCAGCAACAGCATCACTGCAGGAGGATGGCGACCAAGTAATCTTAGTATTTATATTACAATCAAATTAATTAGTAACTTATATGTACTATATATATATACTATATATGTAACTTGTTTTATTATTTTATTAATTACACGGTGATCATCCAGATACTAATTTGGACGAAGATGCATGACGAGCCGACCTATAGCTAGTCTTGTTGTATAGCTATATGAGCCTTGTACTTTTATATTCATTCATTGGATGACTGTATATTACTTAAAAACTTGAGATTTGTATATATTTCTTCATTCATATTGATTTTTTAGTTTTTATATAGTTTATGCTGTTTTGGTGTAGGTGTATGTGATGGATGTTATATTGTTATGCTTGTGTTGGTATTATATAAAACTTGGTTGGAAGTTTATATATAGTGTATGTTGTGTGTTGGGATATAAAACAGGTATAATTTTTTGAAAAATCCATAAAACAAGAAAAATGTTTTTTTTAATTTTTATAAATCTGCGACCGCATGCGGTTGCTAATATATATCAGTGACTGCTATTGGATCAGGGATTTAGCAACAGCGTACGGTCGCGGATGGCGGTTGCTGACACGTGGGCCACGTCAGCCTTTCGAACCTGACAATGCTGACTCAGCGTAGCGACGGCCCCGGTCGCTAATAGCGGTCGCAGATGTTTCGGTCTCAAATAGTGGTTGCTTTTGTACATTCCAGCGACCAGATATTGCGCGACGGCTGTCATCGACCGATAACGGTCGCTGATGTCCAAGTGCGACCTTAGGCGGTCGCTGATGGGCGGTCGCTGATAGCACTGTTTCTTGTAGTTCAACTAGTTGTTCGCCTCCTTTTATATAGCTTGTCGCTCGGAGGTCATTTTGCGGACTCCAAATAATCCTTCTGAGCCTTGTAATCTTTGCTTAGACATCTTTGCCTCTAGGTGAAATGATGATCTTGCCCTCCTGCCACTGGTTCACCTGAGGGTGGGGCCCACCTGCATCAGTTTTCGTGCTGCGACATCGATTTTTCGTATTGTGCACTGAAGCGTCAATAACTTTCTGTGGACCCAAATGAAAATTAGGGTTCACATGACCTATTGAATTAAATGCACAATTAGGGTTCCACGACCTCATTAAATGTACAAATTAAGGTTCGCATGACCTAATTAAATGAAGACAGAAAAGCCAGAAATAAATATGTTAGACCTAAGAGAAGCCTCCACGTGTCCCGAGGCAGAAGACTCGTGGAGGCGGCTCGTTTTGGGAATTGATTGAGGGATTGAATTGGTGGCCTAGAAGGACAGGACGATATGGGCATTATTCTAATGACTAAATGGTATTTCTGGAATTTTTCTGAAGACATCTATAAGAAATCACACATTTTATGACGAATTTTTTTGCCATGCACAAAATTTGTCACAATTTGTTAATTAATAATTACGAAATTCATAATCGTCACTAAAACTTTTGCTTTTGTGACAACCTTTAATTTTGTTACTATTAATCATTTATATCATCACTAATTTACACATTTGATGACGACTAACAAAATTTCGTCACAATTTATTTTGGAGGTAGAATTTCGTATCAAAATTTTGGAGGGAAACCTTTTAGTGACATGTTTGTAATAATTTATGATTGTATTTATTGTCACACAATATTTCTTTCGATGACAACATAATATTTTGACATTAATTATTTGTAAAATTTAGTGACAATGTGATTTCGTCACTAATGTTCACATTTAGTGACGCCAAATACAACTTCATCACAATTTTATTTGGAGGCAATAATTTTCTGAAAATTTTTGGAGGGAAATATTTGAAAGACGAAAAAAAAATAATTTATGACAATTTGTATTGTTATAAATACCAATTTTGTATGACGAGATAATAGTTCGTCACTAATTAGATGAGTGGATAACTGACAAAAATGGTTCGTTATAGATTCTTATAGTTAGTGACAAAGTACATAATATCGCCACAATTTTATTTGGATGCAATTTTTTTTAAAGAAATTTTGGAGGCAAATTTTTAAAGACGGAAAATTAATAATTTCTGATAATTTGTATTGTCATAAATACCAATTTTATATGACGAGATAATAGTTCGTCACTAATTAGATGAGTGAATAAGTGACAAAAATGGTTCGTCATAAATTCATATATTTAGTGACAAAGTACGTAATATCGTCACAATTTTATTTGGAGGCAAAAAACTTGAAGAAATTTTGGAGGCAAATTTTGTAATGAGGAAAAATTAATAATTTATGATAATTTTATTGTCACAAATACCAATTTTATATAACTAGATAATAGTTCGTCACTAAACGCCCAAATTTAAAAAAAATTGATTTTTAAAGCCACTAAACGCCCAAATTTCATTTAAAAAAAACAAACAGAAAAGATAATAATAAAACTTACTATTTTACTAAGGACCGTTTTATAAAAATATTTAACTAAGTATTTCTATCAATACAAGAAATTATGGATGTAGTGAAGGAAATTTTGTGAATCACATGAGGAGTTTTCTAGTGAAAGAATTGTGAAGAAAAAAAATGTACTGACAATATAGTTATTAGCGAAAGAAACATCCTTCACAATTTTAAATTTTTTTTCTTTCGTAAAATTGAGGTGGTAGAAGAATATTTGGTGCCAATTTATGAATACAATTTGCTAGGAAAAAAAACTATTAATGAATGAATTATTGCTCATTATATATTACTGTTCATAGGTTTTTTGTGAAAAATAAAATTGGTCACTGTTTTGTTCTAAATAGATTTTTTAGAATTAATTGTGGTGAATATAAATTGTATTATAAATACATTTAATTTTTTACAGCAACAAATTTATTTTTAATAATATTGTTTAAGTAACTTACAATATCGACTATTTCTTTAATCAAAGTAAATAAATTTACAATAATTTAAACTTTAAAATTTCATACATTGACCATGGAAAAAAATGGAAAAAAAAAGAGGCTCTTTTGTGGAATAGATCACAAATACTAAAAAATTACTCATCTGTTCTGCAAAAAGAGTTAAGATGATGTTTTATTCTTAGTTAATTTATGGTATTCTACAACTCAAATTGTAATGTAATTAATTTTTTAAAATAGAATTTTATTCTTAATAATATTTTTTAACTAATTTATAATATTAAATATTTTATTAATTAAAATATTAAATTACAATAATTCAAAATTTAAAATATTATAAATCAATAATAAAAAATTATAATAATTAAGACTCTTTTGTGGAATAAATCAAATGTGTTAAATTATTACTTTTATGTTCCACAAAAGAGTTATATTTCAGTTTGTTATTAACTAATTTATTACATCCTACAATTTAAATCTAAATCTATTTAATTTCTTGAAACAATAATTTTATTTATAATATTAGTTTTTAAAGAGTTTACAATAATAATTGTTTTTATAAGTTAAATCAAACTTTTTTATTTTGAAACAGAGGTTCTCCTCTCCACCTTGAGCCAAAATTCACATATAGATGTTACAATCAGATAGGCAAACCAAATCATGTCTCACTCGCTGCCTGCCTTAACCCAAAACCCCAAATCGCGTCTCCACCTCCGGCCTCTCTACATCTCTGCCTCCGCTCTACTAACTACTGGTACGTCAATTGTTTTGGTTTTTTGTTGTTCATTCCACGAATTAAGGCTAGGGTTTGAACATGTCTATGGGCAATTTTAAAATAGGCATGAGTTGTACTGAAATTAGAATCTATGGCTCATGAATTACCGAATTATGTTACATCCACTACTCCCTCCCCTTTGCACCGTAAGAATGTGTGAAAATTTTCTTTTTTTCAAGGGTTTATCAATAAATGATGAATTGTCCATGGCAATTGGGGATTTTCAGATTTGAAGGAGATTGCGTCGCTAATTGAGGCTGGGGCTTATGCCCGGGAGGTCAGTCGGATTCTTCGAGCTGTTCGCTTAACTATAGTGTTGAGGAAGAAGCTGAAGGCGTCTGTGATTTCTCAGTTCCTGAGTTTTGTCCTAGTTCCTGGATCAGAGGTTCACTCTCAGTTATCTTCATATCTACCAAAGGTTAGTAATTTCTGAGCTCATTGAGTTTTAAATACGTTGATTGTTGATCTTAAACATCTGCCTGAATTTGTATGTTTTTTTTGTGCTTTCTGTTTAAAAATGTGGGGTGTTGTATAGCTCATAAGATGCTTGAATGACTTGGTTTTTCCTGTGGTTTTAGAATTTGAATCAGTTTTGAGTGTGTTGCTATGCACACTGAGCTTCTTTAGGCTTAAAAGAAGTCATTGCCAAGCAGTTTTCATATCTAATTGTGGTGTCCGATGTCTAAATAGAATGTGCTTGCAATTTGTAGATTTTGAACTACCATGTCATGAAAAAATGAATATAGATATGAAGTTAGTGAAAACCAGTAATCACACCACTTAACAAACTTAGAAATTGCAGTAACTCTTACCTTGGATGGTATTCAACACAATAAGTCGGTATAAATTTAGTTAAATATTATCTAGGAAAATTAAAATATTTAAGATAACTTTTTCCGATTATGATATTCAACAAAAATAAGTCAGCACAAATGAAGCTAAAATATTATACATTAGGCAAAATTTTGGAATAGTTTTATGACAGCAATCACAGCATAATGTAGTTCTCTCATAATAGTAATTATACCGGAAAAATAAAACCGCAAAAAAGATGGATTTTTCAACCAGTAGACAGGAATTAAAATGAATGTTGTACTATAGGTATCCAGAGTGTGAGAAGAGGGATATGCTACATAAACTCCAGGGCGTAATTGGAAGACAATTATAGAATATGGTAAAGTGGAATACTTATAAAAACTGCTTGCTTAATGCAATAGATAGAATTACTTTACTGAAAATTTATCATCTTAACAACTAACAGTCTGGACTCTGTGCAAGTAAAACCTAAAGCTAAAAAAAGCTATTCTTAGTTTTTTTTTACCCTGTTCGTTCCGTTCCATATCTTCCTTCTCTTTCTATTATCAAACTTCCATTAAGTCCTCTTGAGTTTCGGCTAAAGCAAAGGAATTAATTCCTCTTGAGTTTCGGCTAAAGCAAAGGAAGAGAGCCAAGTAGTAAGCCTGTAAACTGGGGTGGGAATGGAATTCAAATAGCTGCAGCAGCAAAAGGGAGTGTATAAGTTGATCATTAAAGTAAATTTTAGCAAACTATAATTGGTGCAAGTTAACAACAATGATCATAATTATTTTGTTAAGAAAATTGTATAGTTAGTGCTTATGTTTCATTATTGTTATACTTGGTTTGTGATTGGGATGTGAATTAGTTTAAGGAGGTTTATGCAGGACATATGGAGTGATGAGGAAGGAAAGTTTTAGTTAAATTCATGTATGTGATCTGTTTTAAAAAGGAACGCACATAAAGTGTTTGTAAAATAGTCTCTTAGAGGCTGTCAAGCAATAAAAAAAAATTGGTCAAGGTTGTTAACAAAGAAACCTTTATATATATTATATTAAGTAATTCAAATGGTTTGGGTAAGTCCAAGTGGGTTTAGAAATGAATTTATGAGAATTGAAACAAATTGGAATTGGCTAAAAACTGTAACTATGTGGAGGGAATCATGGGAATAATAATTGTGCCAAAAAGTTTCTTAAATGATCAAATATGTTGTTGACCATTAAGTGAATTCCCTCCATTTATTGTTGCACTTTCTTGAGCTAATGCATCCCATTAGTGGAAATGTTCCCTTCATACTTGGTATAATATCTTGGGCAGATCACTTCTTTATTAAGAAAATTGCTTGTCATCACCTAGTCGTTGGTGGTGGAGTATGCTGAGCATTAAAGGTTTTACTGAAGTTTAAAGTTATGTATAGTACTGCCCATTCAAAGATTTCTTTGCTTGAAATATGATGCTACACATACTTAATAGACACAAGGTATGCAAATATTCGCACATTTTTTCATTTAAATCTTCCCCTTTTTTGGGATTCAATTTCTATTTTATTAATTTATTTATTATCAATTAATATAGTGGTAGTAGTATGTAGTGAAGGTGAATAAAAAGAAAAGAATCTGACACGGATAGTTGCATCAATTAAATATTGCTTCCTTTAACTGAATGATTAGTTAAAGCAATTGTCTTGGTCGATATTAATTGAAAACATTTTTAGAGTAATGGAAGGAATTGAAACAAAAGAAAATGCAAGTAAGAATAGGAGTGACTGATAAATTGCTTGGTGAATTTGGGTTTGTTCTAATATGATCTTGATTTTCAGACTGCTGGGTCTCTCGGAGCATTGGCAAGTTTTGCCATTGCCGTTTTATTTGCATGGAAATTTTCATTTGGATCCAGGAGACTACGGAAACACACAAGTTCTGCATCCACTAGCGGAGCTTCTTTTCCCTTAGATGGAAAGGACAGAGAACCTAGTTGATGACTTCCGTAGTCCAGAAAAGGTAGAGGAATTCTTCTAATTACTAATTTGCTGAATGAACTTAAAGTGGAACATTGTTGTCTGTTTTGTAGTTGGCGCTTGCACAAATGGTTAAGAAGAAATTTCGTGGTGGCAGAAAGGTATTATTATTGATTACCAGATCAGAATTTGAGAAACTTTATATCAATGAACCCTGAAGTTATTTAGCCAGAATAAACAAGAAATGAACCCTGAAGTTTTGTATGTTTAATATTTTTACTAGAGTAGTAACTTAAGTGATCCATACTTAAGCCTTTTAATATATATATATATATATATATATATATATATATAGTATATATATATATGTATATATTTTAAATACTAAGGATTTCAGTTTGGTTTTGTCTTATGCAGCCAAACAATGTTATTGAAGTGATGCAAATAAATGAAAATTGGAAGGTGTTTTACATAATTACGTGGGTTAGGCAAAAAAAAGGTTCCCCTCTGATTAAATAGTGAAGTGATTATCGAACATCTTAACAAAATTGTGCTCTAAATAAAGTGGTTTGAGTTTGACAGATTGGATCCTACTCATTTTTGTTATTTATTGAAAAAAATACCTTGTTTCAAATTCTTAATTGAGATGGTGATCTGGCTGAGATGATGAAAGAAATTGATTAGATAAATTAGAAGATGTATGTCACTAAAAAGATAAACACAAGCTTTTTAATTTTGGATGTATTTTTGTTGTAGTGTTTATTGTCATTACATCTACTACTTATTTTTCGCACAGTTATGTTTTATTATATGATTTTCTGATTCAAATTATATTATGTCTATTATATATTGCTTTTCGTATACAGATGACTTGCCAGTTGCTTGGTGTGATTCTTGAGGAGAGTGCTCCTGAAGAACTTCAGGTTAACTGTTAATATTTTGCATCTTAAATAAGTTCTTATATTCACTTATTCAACTGATTACATTATTTAATGGCATGAACTTGCAGGAGCATGCAACTGTAAGATCACCAGCAGTGGAAGTGTTACTTGAAATCAGTAAAGTTTGTGATATTTATCTAATGGAAACAATTCTTGATGATAATAGTGAGGTGAAAGTTTGTTGTAGTCTTATGTTCCAAATTTTCTTATATGTCTGGTTATTATCTAATTCTCATAATGATGAATCCATTTGTAGGCTATTTTTCTGTAAGTTGTTGACAATCTTCTAATCTATTATGGTTATTTGTGCTGTTAATAGAGAAGTTGCTTATTTGTATGGCCGTATATCACTGAAGGGTGACTATAATTTGTACAACCAACTTTATCTATGACTTTGATTAAGCATTTTTATATTGGGATAAAAAAATTCAATATAGTTGCTATGTTGTGTCATAATGATTAGTATATATGATATCCTTGTCTGCTTATTTCCATGTCAAGTGGCAGTTTGCTGCTTAAATTTTACTAATCGACATTTCTGGTGACCGATAGCAATGATAAACAGCGTTAAGCTACTTGTGCTCTTTTGCCAATTCAATTTGAGCTTTAGCTCTGGTTTAAGCCAAAGGAAAATGAGTCTTAATTTGAAGAATTTTATGGATACCTGTCTTGTATCTCCAAGTACTCTTTTGGTTTACTCTTGTGGACTTGCAATATTCAAGATCTACTCTTGAGATGGAATTCACATAAATAGATTTGTTGTTTGCTCTTGGTTCTCTCATTCTCCATCCTACTTTATTTTATCCTTGTTTTTACTGTCGGAGTTATTCAGCAAAGCATATAATTAGTTGAAAGGTGCTGACGTTACAGGAAAGAGTAATATCTGCTTTGGAAAGGGTTGGTCATTTTGAAACTCGATTGTGCTGCCGCTGATAGGATTGCAGTGTTGGATATTCAACCCCAACACGGTCTTGCCTAGTTTTTCTGGGAAGGCATACTCTTGTTAGAAACTTAGAGCAACCAGACAATAAAAGGATCTGCATTCACTGAAAGTCTTGCTCTTAGGCACAAGTGAAGCAACATACATTGAATCTGTTACATGAATCATAAATATCGTTATATTGGCAATTATGTTGGCTGGATCATGGATAATGGAACACTCCATTTGTGATTATGGATTGCAGGTTCGGTGTAATATGGGGATAATACTTGGTTTTGAACCCATCACTTTCATATGTTGTTCTCCAAATACTTGTAGATATGGATTATATATCTTTTGAAGTTTCTTTGTATTTCTCACACTCATTTTAGTATATAATATTCTTTTGAAAATGATATTATTAATTTTTGCAATGGGTTGATTGATTTTTTTTTATGTTTTTTGTATTTATTTTTAAATGAGATTTCGGATTTAATTGTGCTTATAGATTAATACAATAAATTAGTTAATATAAAACTAAATAAATTGAAAATAAATTATAATTAAAATATGAAATGACAATGACATAATTGTCATGTTAAATATATTATTAGGTGTACGAATTTTTCTTTCGTCATTTATTTTCTTATTTTTGGTGACAATAAACACAATAACATGACGAAAGAATAATCATAAATATGATAATATTATCGTCATTAAAATTAGGTGATTTAAATAGTGTGACATTTTCGTCACTAAAACAATATCCTTTAATGACAAAAAAAAGTTTGGCGTCATTTAATGTATTACGTTTTGATGACGAAACATAATAGAGTGACGAAAGTTTCATTCAAATAGTGACGCTATTAACGTCACTACAAGTAATTAATTATAGTGACAATAGTGTAGATCGTCACCATAAGTTAAAACATTTAGTGACGACATCAAATATTGTCAAATAAACCTAATACCACGCTCATACGGTGACGGTCTTTGTGACGATTAACACTCGTCACTAAATGTTTTAGGGACGAAAAATAAATTTCATATGACAAATTTTAGCGTCATTTTTTGTGTAATTTCTTGTAATGCATGTGCTTGACATGTGACCACTTAAGTTTCAAGAAACTCTATAAATATCCCTTCCATTATATGAAGGAGGGGACCTCTCTTCAGACGCAGGACTTGGACATTCTCTCACCCCTGAAGCACTCAAGAAGGCTCTTGGAATCTCTACTACCCTAACAAGGTTTCCGGATTCTAAGAGTTATACCACGTGTCATTGGAGTATTCGCTCACCTGTTCTTCTCCCCTCTTCATTCAATCAATCAATTTCGTGCTTTTCGTGGATTTCTCTCCTCTTCAACCAACACGAAACCCTAACCCTAGCAAGACACGATTTCTTTGTCCACACTTTCATATCAGGAAGAGTTAGAAAATGTGTCATACCAATATGGAAAGCTTTTTTCGAGAGACACAATGTCGACTAGTTGTTCGTCTCTTTTTTTGTAACTTATCGCTCGGAGATCGTTGTGCGGACTTCAAATAATCGTTCTAAGTCTTATAATCTTTGCTTAGACATCTTTGCCTCTAGGTGAAATGATGCTCTTGCCCTACTGTCATTGTTAGAGAAAACGTGTGCAAATTTTGGTTGTCTACAGTATTAACACATGTTTGTGATCGAACTTAGCCCAATACTCGAGTCGTTAGGTCTTAAGCCCAATCATATATATTAATCATTCTCCCTTTTACTTTTTCTTCTACGTAGAACTCCAAACTGACTTGTAAATTCCTAAACTCAAATTAATAAAGTACAATTTCAAAGCCAATACAACTAAGACTACGTACATTATAAGTTATCATTTGATAAATTAGGCACTCCTATAATTTTATAATGAGACATGTTATTTTGCACATAAATATTAAATAGGTTCTATGTTAATATTGTAAGGGATCTTACCAAGATATCAATTTCATGTTGTCTTGATTATTATTATTTTACATTTAATATGTAATTAATTGAGATATAAATCATTTCATATTCGTAGGCCATCCATAGGACAAGAAAGTTCATGTTGGAAACATTTTCCATGGGAGAAACATGAAAAAAGAGAAGTAGCCCAACCGAACATAATAAACAAGCAAAGCATGGGCTAAACATTCTCTTAACTTATGCGCTTAGGTAACTAATTTTATTCATATGAAATGTACGCTCCCTAATTCAGCTAACTAACAAACCAATTCAGCTAACTAACAAACCACCTAAATTACGTCATAGGCCAAGTATTTATCCAAATGACACCAAACTAAAGACCAGAAGAAACTCTCATCAGCATTCCCATTTTTCTAATTAAAAATAAATAAATCAAAGATTGTACAAATTTATTATAGTGATTTATTCCATTGTTCACTTTAAGCTTTGACGATCTTTGTGTTTAGGATCTAGTAAAGTTAGACCCTCAAATTGTAATTTTTTTGGAATTAAAATTTTATTTAAATATAATTTGCCATTCTAGACTTATTTGAAAGGCTTTTTTTTTCTTTCGTGGGAACAATCAATTGTATCAACTTAGCTGACTAGTTTATCTACCTAGTTTATTAGTCCAAAGGATTGATAAAATGGTTACATACAAGACTCCTCCCATATCACATGCATGAATAACATGGTTTGTTGAGTTGCATATGAACTTAACTCTCTATAAAGGCCTGTTTCATGAAAACAATCAATTGTATCAAGTTTATATGCAACTCCAATGGCTCCCATTGGAAACACTGAAACATTATCGCTGGTTGCTCTCTTCTTTCTCTGTGTTTTCCTCTTGCGCCGTAAAACTCAGACACCGCCACAAAGATCAAAACTTACAAGTTGGCCTGTCCTTGGCATGTTACCGGGGCTTCTGCGCAATGTTCATCGCATGCATGAGAATACAACCGATATTCTCCGAGAATCCGGTGGAACTTTTCTTTTTCAAGGGCCTTGGTTTGCTAATGCTGACTCTGTAGTCACTTGTGATCCTGCCAATATTAACCACATTTTGAGCAAAAACTTCGCTAATTACCCGAAAGGCCCCGATTTCAACAAGATTTTTGATGGCCTTGGAGATGGGATTTTCAATGCGGATTCGGAGTTGTGGGAAATCCAAAGGAAAACCACAATGTCAGTAATGAATCACACCAAGTTTATCAAGTTCTTGGAGAGAATTATTTGGAGCAAAGTTGAAAAGGGGATTGTCCCAATTTTAGAGCACGTTTCGGAATTAGGACAAGAAATTGATTTGCTAGATGTGCTTCTTAAATTCGCCCATGACACTAGTTGCAAATTGATATTAGGGTTTGATCCATGCAGCCTCTCTGTTGATTCCATGCACATTCCATCTGAAAATGCCTTTGTTGTAGCTGAGGAAGCCACTTTTTATCGACATGTTTTTCCAATAAGTTATTGGAAGTTTCAGAGATGGCTTAATATTGGCCTCGAGAAGAAGCTTCAGCGAGCTGTGGATACATTGGACCATCTCGTGGCCCACCACATCTCGCTGAAGCGCGAGGAACTAAGTAAACAAATAGCTGCACATTCTGATACCACTCCACAACAACATGTGGACGACCAGGATTTTGACCTTTTATCAAGTTTCATGGATTTATACAAAGGAATCAATACTAATATTCCTTCAAATAACCCTGACAAATTTCTAAAAGACGCCCTATTGAGTTTGTTGTTTGCAGCAAGAGACACCACAAGTGCTTCCTTAGCTTGGTTTTTCTACCTCATTGCCACAAACCCTTCAGTTGAAATCAAGATCCGAGAAGAAATTAGAACTCATCTAGACTTTGAGGGACATAATAGTTTATTTGATACTAATTTAGATTGCTTAAAAAAACTTGTTTATCTCCATGCAGCTTTGTGTGAATCCTTAAGATTATTCCCTGCAGTTCCTTTGCAACATAAAGCTTCTGCTCAACAGGATATTCTTCCAAGTGGCCATTATATTCCCAAAAATAAAAAGATAATCTTGTCCTTCTATTCAGTGGGAAGAATGGAGAGTGTTTGGGGAACAGATTGCTTGGAGTACAAGCCGGAACGGTGGATTTCGTATCAAGGAGGGATAGAACATGTGTCATCTTCAAAATTTGTGGCGTTTAATGCCGGTCCGAGGAGTTGTTTAGGTAAAGAAATGTCGCTTATACAAATGAAGATTATTGCTGCCTCTATTATTTATAACTATCATATAACAATGGTGGAAGGGCAACTTGTTACTCCAAGTAAATCAATTGTGCTGCATATGAAACATGGGCTCAAAATGAGGGTCACAAAAGCCATGTAGTTTTTTAATAAAGTTCATTAGGGTTAAGTTTTATGTTGTTGTACTTGCATGCATGCATGCATGGCATGCATGGATGGGGTTATTGGATTTACCTTGGTGTAAAAGTTATGTGTGTGTGTGTGTATATATATATATATATATATATATATATATATTTATATATACCTTATTGTTGAGGCTTAAGTTCAATGTATTGTAACTTTGTAAGGTTGTTATGATTAGTAATGCTATCTATATTCATGTGAAGTAAATGAAATGTGGAAGTCATAAAGGGATTATTTTAATTTTCCTAGATTTGAGAAACAAATGGAGTATTAAGGACCTAAGGTGCCACTGAAGTGATCAAAGGAGTCACAGATGAGCTCAAAAAATGGAAATATTAATCCTGGAATCAAATGGATATTTCTTTTTTAATCGACTAAAGAAAAATTTATTAAATCCAGAAAATATTACATAAGTGACAAACAAGAAGATATGATATGGGGTCTTTTGGAAGGAGATAGCTACCAAGTTGAACAAATGAAAGTGGTAAAAAAGAAAAGAACTGCCGTAATTTTAACTAGGACCTATTGGGGAAGAATAGGATAGCTTGCGCAAGTTGCATACATGTTTGAAATATTATTTGACTTAAATTTGATTAAAAGTTTAAGTCATTAGATTTTGGACTCATTCAAGTATTGCTTTTCACTATTTTAGATTTAGGACTCCAATATAGTTGTGAATTCCTAGCAACTTCTCTTTACTAAGTTCATGATCACATAAGATTAGGGAATGAAATTGAACTCATAGATATATCTAAGATTCTATAAATCGAGAAAACAACATAATCGAGAACTAATCGGAAATATATCCTAGATTGTAAAAAAATTCTATTCATGAGAATTACTCGCCAACCAAAATTTGGGATCCCCTCGCCACTAGATATTAATCTAGAATATTTGGGTGACCTAGAAATCAATAAAAAAAAGTCTCAAACAAAAATAATCAATAAAAATGAGTCGAATCAAAGTTAAAACCAATAAATTACTAAAAGGATACCATCAACTAGTTAGGAGGAGATTCCATCTGTGAGAAATCCAGCCATTTATAATCCCAAAAATAGGACTCAAACACATCTAGATATGATCTAAGATGTTAGGAGAGCCTCAAATGAAAAAATAACCATAAACAAACGAAGTACAAGTACAACAATCGACAAAAATGAGCTAGATCGTCTATATTGAATAACTATTAAAATGACTTTATAAGTTTGTTAGGAGGAATTTCGATAATGAGAAACTCTATCTAACTACCCATGACTCAAACTATGATCCAAACACCTTTAGATATGATCTAAGGTGCTAGGAGATCCTTAAATGAAGAAACAACCATAAACAAACAAAGCTCAAGCACAATAATTATATTTAAGTTAGATCTACTGTAAAGATGAGAAATAGACATTGGGAGTAGGAGTTTCTTTCTCCTTAAGCTTTGTATAGATGACTTGATTATAGATTGGTGGGAGATTTGATGAGAAAAACTAGATCTAAATTTAGATTAGAGAGGTTTTTCTCTTCCTTTCTTTATTTCTCTCCCTAGATAACACATTTTCTCTCTCTAAAATGCCTTCTTCTTCCAAAAAAAATGAGCCAAAACTTCCTTATATAGGCACCCTAGGCCTGCCGCAGGTCCATCCGAGGGCGGGCCCACCTGCATCAGTTTTTGTGCCGCGACGTCGATTTTTCATATTGTGCATTGAAACGTCCATAACTTTCGTGTCGGGAATAGTTAGAAAATGTGGCATACGAATTTGGAAAACTCTTTCCGAGATATACACAATGACATCAAGTTTAGTCAATTTCAGATTCAGAAAGATGAAGAAAAAGGGGGAAAATCATTCTTCTGTAAACGCCTACTAGTCGTTCGTCTCTTTTTATGTAGCTTGTCGCTCGAGGTCATTTTGCGGACTCCAAATAATCGTTTTGAGCCTTGTAATCTTTGCTTAGACATTTTTGCCTCTAGCTAGTGAAATGATGCTCTTGCCCTCTTGCCACTGGTTCACCTAAGGGCGGGGCCCACTTGCATCAGTTTTCGTGTCGCGACATCGATTTTTCGTATTGTGCACTGAAACGTCCATAACTTTTTGTGGGCCCAAGTGCAAATTAAGGTTCACATGACCTAATTGAATTAAATGCATAATTAGGGTTCCACGACCTCATTAAATGTACAAATTAGGGTTCACATGACCTAATTAAATGAAGACGGAAAAGCCGAAAATAAATATGCTAGACCCTAGAGAAGACTCCACGTGTCCCGAGGCAGAAGGCTCGTGGAGGCAACTCATTTTGGGAATTGATTGAGGGATTGAATTGGTGGCTAAAAGGGCATGCGATAAGGACATTATTCTAATGGCTAAAGGGTATTTCTGAAATTTTCTTGAAGACATGTGCCTAACAAGTGACCACTTAAGTTCTAGGAAGCTCTATAAATACCCCTTCCATTATATGAAGGAGGGGACCTCTCTTCAGACGCATGACTTGGACATTCTCTCAATTCGAAGCACTCAAGAAGGCTCTTGGAATCCCTGCTATCCTAACAGGGTTTCCGGATTCTAAGAATTCTGCCACGTGTCATTGGAGTAATTGCTCACCTGTTCTTCTCCCATTTTCAATCAATCAATCAATTCCTTACTCTTCGTGGATTTCTCTACTCCTCAGCCAACACGAAATCCTAACCCTAACAAGGCACGATTTTCCTTGCCCACACTTTCATATCAGGAAGAGTTAGAAAATGTGTTATACCAATATGGAAAGCTTTTTTCGAGAGACACAATGCCAACTAGTTGTTCGTCTCCTTTTTTGTAACTTATAGAAAATGTATTAACACATGTTTGTGACCGAACTTAACCCAATACTCAAGTCGTTAATTAGGTCTTAAGCCCAATCATATATATTAATCATTCTCCCTTTTACTTTTTCTTCTACGTAGAACTCCAAACTGACTTGTAAATTCCTAAACTCAAATTAATAAAGTACAATTTCAAAGCCAATACAACTAAGACTACGTACATTATAAGTTATCATTTGATAAATTAGGCACTCCTATAATTTTATAATAAGACATGTTATTTTGCACATAAATATTAAATAGGTTCTATGTTAATATTGTAAGGGATCTTACCAAGATATCAATTTCATGTTGTCTTGATTATTATTATTTTACATTTAATATGTAATTAATTGAGATATAAATCATTTCATATTCATAGGCCATCCATAGGACAAGAAGGTTCATGTTGGAAACATTTTCCATGGGACAAACATGAAAAAAAAGAAGTAGCCCAACCGAACATAATAAACAATAACTTATGCGTTTAGGTAACTAGTTTTATTCATATGAAATGTACGCTCCCTAATTCAGCTAACTAACAAACCACCTAAATTATGTCATAGGCCAAGTATTTATCCAAATGACACCAAACTAAAGACCAGAAGAAACTCTCATCAGCGTTCCCATTTTTCTAATTAAAAATAAATAAATCAAAGATAGGCTAAACGGTTTGGTTTCCTACCTCCTATACATTTATGATTTATTAATTAGTACAAATTTATTATAGTGATTTATTCCATTGTTCACTTTAAGCTTTGACGATCTTTGTGTTTATGATCTAGTAAAGTTAGGGCTGTTTGTTTAGGACTGAATACATCTGAATAGCTGAATGACTGAATCGGTCAGCTATTAAGTGCGTTTGTTTTAGAAAAAAATCGTCTGAATGGCTGAATCGGTCAGATGATTGAGCTGAATGGCTAAGTCAGATTTTTTTAGCTGAATGGCTGAATGAGCAGCTGAATAAAGTAAAAAAATTAAAAAAAAATTAAAAAATTAAAAAAAATATTAACTATTATATTAAGTAATATTAAATAAATTTACAACAATTTTGAATTTTTTCAAAAGGGTAAAATAATAAAATTATATCATTCAGATGTTTCAGACATGTTAATTATCAAACAACTTTTTTCATTCAGATTCAGCACATCCAGATTCAGATTAACATTCACATTCATTCAATTTTTATCAAACACCCCCTTAGACCCTCAAATTGTAATTTTTTTGGAATTAAAAATTTTATTTAAATATAATTTGCCATTCTAGACTTATTTGAAACGCTTTTTTTTTCTTTTCGTTATGAAGCCCAATAAAAATTTACAACGAAATGATTGATATAAAATAATTTTTATTGTTTGATATTTGTTGTCGTATCGTTGTTCAGTGACATTTAAATGGGATGAAATTCCTTTCTCCTTTTCTTTTGGTTGAAAATATTGTTTGATAATCAAATTTTGAGCTAGTATTGTACATGTTATGTAGAGATTTTTCTAGAACACGTTATAGTTTTAGTACTTGTTGGTACCCAAAAATGGTCACCCACGGATGCTAATGAAAAAGTGATAACTCATAAGAGTTGAATGTTTGAATGTCCAATGGCCGTAGAAACATTGAATAATTGATTGCCTACATGTAGGAAAACTTGGAATATTTGACTGCCTACCACTACTAAAAAATAGGCTATATATCATCGACCAAAAATATCTGTGACCGCTTGTGTTCGTCGCTAATAAGTAACTCAGCGATCGCCATCTGCGACCAACATCTCGTTTAGTCGCTACTAGTATTTGCAACCGACTTTCCGTCGCAAAAGATAACTAAGACGCCTAAATTGGGTGCAAAATTTAGTGACTGCCTCCTCGGTCGCTAATACAATCGCTAATACAATTGCAACCAACTCGGTCGCTAATGTTAGTCGCTGAAAAATCCAGGTCAGATTACTACTAAACCTATCAGCGACTGCTGTTGGTCGCTAATGTTCCTTTTGTTGGCCTACCAATAACATTCAGCAACAGCCGCAAATAGAAAAGAAAGGGAGGGAACAGTAGGCAGGAGAAGGAAGGGAAAAGAGGAGGGAGAGAGCGAGAGAGGGGGAGGCCGCCAAGGGGAGGCCGCCATCGCCTCTCGGTTGCTGCCACTGCCTCGTGCCACTGCCACTGCTTCGTGCCGCCGCCATCGCTGCCATTTCTTGACCTCCAACAGGTTTTTTTTTTCACAATTGTCTAATTTGAGAAATCTTCTTTAGAACATCTTATGAGCCAATTTGAGAAAGTTGGTATTTTGCAGTTTTCACAATTGTCTAATTAAACATCTAAATGAAGCATTTTAAATTAAATTAGTTATCATTGACAGACCAGGTTTGTCGCATAATTTATTCATTTTTTATTTGTTGTGATTTTTTTTGTCTACTTGGCAGATTAGACAAAATGTAGGATCTGGTCAACCTCAGTAAATTTGCTTTATTTTCGTTTAATATGCAATTGAGTTTTTTAAAAAATGTTTTAATTAGTTTAGTGTCATCTTATGCTAATTAATCTTTGTTCTTAATTTTGTCAATGGCATTGTAGTCCTTGCCTGTTATTATTCATCTTATGGGCTTCTAGTCCCTAATTAATATACAGTTTCAAAGTCTAATATTAAGTAAACAAAATCACACGGAGTTATCTATAACACTTATAATAACAATGTTTGGTATATATTCGTGAGAGTGGAATAATAAAAATGGGTTAAAAATAAATTAAGGATCATAACTGAAAAATGATTTAGGGAATTTAAGGATTTAGAAAAAAATTAAGAAAATTAAATAAGCAGACAGATAACAATATTTAAAACGCATAAATTTATTTTCATTGAATATTTCATAATTAAGGTAGCTCAACAATTGAATGTGAATGTACACTCAGTTAAGCACAACAAATATGGTTACTGATCAAAATGAAACTACCACTCCCGGGTGAAGTTAATGTATGGAATATATTTTTTTGTTTAAATTTTTTAAATTAAATATAAATAAATAGAATAGAATAAATTAACCATAATTTAAATTTAATAAAATTAAAATTAAATAAAATATAATAGACATAATTGACTCTACCTAATTTCAAATAATTAATATATTGGGGTTCCAATTACTTGTGGATATATCCTATATCCAAAATATAATGTAAAAATAAATATACAATAATTTATTATATAATAACATTATACCTAAATTATAATATAATATAATAATATCCAATATATCTCTAATATGCTTGTAGTTGAATTTGCATTAATCACTTATAGTATAGTAAGCTTTGAAATCCGTTCAAGATTTACTCATTGTATCTTGAATAGTCCACATTTTGGGACTATTCTCTTGTATGTTCGATCCCACTTAGGTTGGTGTTAATGACTTAACCACATGTATCTATTTATTATAAAGAAATATCGGATTTGTCTATTTTTTATTGTTCTCTGAGTACATACTTAGATTATATAAAATTATAGTCTACTTCGTGTACTTGGAGATCGAGGAGACATGCTGCTGAAATTTCTTTAGAATAAAATGTATATATGTTTAAGTCGTTGACATCAGTGGGACGTCGCATACTTGAATGGGATAGAAGTCTGACTGTGTAATAAGGGTGGTGATATATTAAGATATGAATCATGTATTCTACCAACCGATGATCATGTTTACATACAGTAATTTGTGACATAACAGGTACAATATATAATACGATGGATTACTATTCAGATAGTAGTTGAATGAGCCAGCGAAAGGCAGCTGATCAGATAGGTGTTACGGCTGAATTTTGATTTGGTTGTGAAGTTTTTTGAATTATGCGTACAAAGAATATGTGAATGCTCAAAACAATATTAGATGTCCTTGTTTGAAGTGTAATAATGTAAATTATGTGAACAGGGAGATGGTTAGATATCATTTGTTTGTTAAGGAATTTATGCCGAATTACGAAGAATGTTGGTGGGCACATGGGCAGAAAGATGCTGGTATAAGACGGGTACATAATCCAGATAATAGTATGAATCGTATGAATTGTATGAATAACACGGTTCAGGATATTGTAGGGTCGGATTTTGATTAGGAATAAAACAGATATCAACTTATGAATTCTAATGTCAACGCATTCTTCAAGTTGTTGGAAGAGGGTAGCGAGCCGTTATGGCCTGGTTGCACGAAACAAATTAACTACTTTGTCTGTAGTGATGACGTTACTTAACATTAAAGCTGATCACAACATGAGCCATGAATATTTTGAGTAGCTCTTAAAGACCATTAAGAGTATGTTGCTTGATGGTGAAAAAATATCGGAGAACTTTTACTTTTGTAAGAAAATGGTAAAAAAGTTGGGTCTTGGATACCAAAAGATTGATGCATGCCCGAACGATTGTATGTTGTTTTATAAGGAAGATGAAAATAAGACAAAGTGCACGGTGTGCAGTCATGATCGTTTTAAGGCAACTAAAGAGGGCTTGACTACGAAGACAACAAATATACCTTTTAAGATCCTATGGTATTTTCCAATTACTTACTGGCTTAAGAGATTATACATGTCTTCAAGAACTGTTAGTAAACTGAAAATGAAACTATATATATATTAACTTACATGTTGTACACCAATGCAGAAATCAGTATGTCAAGGTTAGTACTTTGTACTATGTTCTTAAGACAATTATGCCCTCCGTACGGTGCTTAGAGTTTTATGGCACTTGTCTCTCAAGATACAATGACAACGTATACTTTAGCAACACAACAAAAAGTATACTCAACGAACCAAATAAAATGTTCTGAAATTCTCCCTCAACTAACTATAGATAATAAAAACTATATGACTAGAATGCAAGATGCTTCGAAAATTGAGTGATTGAAAATGGCAGCACCCCCTATCTATTTATAGGAGGGTAAGTGACCCATAAGAAGGGACACATCTCACTGAAAAGGTGCCTTTAATCCAAAAACGATGTAGTTTTAAAGCGTAGCAGAATAGGTGCGTCCGTTCGGACCCATAAAACGACGTAGTTTTAGCCTAAGCGAAACCAAAACTACGTAGTTTTAGGCTTAGCAGAAAAGACGTGATAAAACGACGTAATTTTGGAACGTCCGTTCAGACTGATACCCTTTCAGCAGATACCGCTTTTCAAAATGACAGTTTTGATAATATAATAAATAATGTTTATCAAAACGACACAGTTTTGATAAAAGAACTAAATAAATTTTGTCAAAAAAATTATATACAAGGACCCAGACCCACGACCCACAAGCTCGAGTCAGGCCAAGCCGACCAGTTGGCGGTGGCGGCGCGCGCGTGTGGATTCAAACCAAGCCTTGGCTAGATCCTCTCCCTTCTACAAAATTGGGGTGCCCCTTAGGGCCCAAACCCATGAGCAATTTTCTTGTATATAAACACATTAAAAGTTTAGTTCTTAACCGATGTGAGACTTGGCTTTTTCCACATGTATTTATTATCATTTATCATTTTCAAGTGTGATCTTTGGGAGTTAATATCTAATTCATTACTCCATGGATTTGAGCTTTTAAATACTTAATTTAATCAACTCATGGAGTAGAACACATTAATATATGGAATCATTAAAAATAATTAATGACACCCACATTAATTTAGGCTCAAATTCTAACAATCTCTCACATGAATGATATTGACTGCCAGCCTTATGCAAATGTTATGCAGACTCTGAGAAAGAGACAGAATTAGAAATCATATGTATCAAGAGAGGTAGCTTTTGGCTTTGAACCTTCCCTTGTGGAAGACTATCGGGTTTACTGGTTGTCTAGTGAACGTGATATCTTGAACTGCCAAATTGTTTGTATAAATCGAGACAATAGTAATTCACACAGAATATTTCCAGACATTATTTGGTTCTCATGATTTTGTTCATTTTGGCCCCGAACAATCCCGGATTTATGAGTACTTTAGAGAAGTATAGCCTTATCCTTCTCATAAAATTGGCCCAGTTCACACTCACATAGGTGATTCTTAATAAGAGTATCCTGCTATACTCCACTTGTTTATCAAAATTTAAGAATCATTAAAAGCATAGCTTATCTTGTAACCGCTGCAGGTATCACTATCTCGTATCATAAGAATGAGCAGAAGAAATTAATTTCTTCATAGTGATTTGGTTGAATCGTTCACAATTTAGTTGTCCCTTTGAACCTAGATCTTGGGATCTTCAGTCAACTAAGTTAAGTTTCCATCATGAAGATCCTTGTTTATAGGCTTTAAACTCATTCCCCTTGAAGTTATTTTTACTTGCTCTCTAGTCAAACCTTTAGTCAACGGATCCGCTATATTTTCTTTCGACTTTATGTACTCAATAGGCATAATACCGTTAGAGAGCAATTGTTTTATGATATTGTGTCTATGATGAATGTGTCTAGACTTACCATTATACATGTAACTCTGTGCCCTTCCAATTGCTGATTAACTATTACAATGGATACAAATAGGCGACACAGGTTTAGGCCGCATAGGAATATCTTCTAAAAAGTGACGAAGCCACTCAACTTCTTCTCCAGCCTTATCGAATGCAATAAACTCAGATTCCATCGTTGATCGAGCAATGCATGTTTGTTTAGAAGATTTCTATGATACTACTTCTCCACCTAGTGTAAACACAAAACCACTTGTGAATTTAGAGTCTTTTGTATCCGATATCCAGTTCGCATCACAGTATCCTTTGAGTACTACTGGATATCTTGAGTAGTGCAATCCAAAGTTTTGAGTGTATTTTAAATACCTTAAAACTCTTATAATCGCTTTTCAATGATCTTGTCCTAGATTGCTTGTAAATCTACTTAATTTATTGGCAGCTTGTGTTATGTCAGAACGTGTACAATTCATTAAGTAAATAAGGCTTCCAATTATTTGTGCATACTCAAGTTGTGATATGTTCTCTCCTTTATTTTTAGACAAGTGTAGATTTATATCTACCGGTGTTCCCACAGGATTGCAATCATATTGATTGAATCTCCTGAGTATTTTTTCAATATAGTGTGATTGTGATAACACTAACCCATCAGATGTTTTAGAAACTTTAATTCCTAATATTACATCGGCAACACCCATGTCTTTCATGTCAAACGTATTATTTAACATTCTTTTAGTAGTTTTAATGATTTCATTATTACTACCTATAATGAGCATATCATCTACATAAAGACAAATAATGACATACTCTTTCTCAGTATTCTTGACATACACACATTTGTTACATTCATTTATTTTGAAACCATTTGACAACATTGCATTGTCAAACTTTTCATGCCATTGTTTAGGTGCTTGTTTTAATCCATAAAGGGACTTCATAAGCCAACAAACTTTCTTTTCTTGTCCTGGAACAATAAATCCTTCAGGTTGTTCCATGTAGATTTCTTCTTCTAAATCTCCATTCAATAAAGCTATTTTTACATCCATTTGATGTATCTCTAAATTATATATAGCTGCAATGGCTATTAACATCCTAATTGAGGATATTCTTGTCACAAGAGAATAAGTATCAAAATAATCCAAACCCTCATTTTGCTTGTATCCTTTGATTACAAGTCTTTCTTTATATTTGTCTATAGATCCATCTGCTTTCAAATTTTTTTTGAATATTCACTTATATCTAAGAGGTTTAGAGCCTGGTGGAAGATCTACTAATTCTCACGTATCATTGTGCAGAATGAATTTTACTTCACTATTTATAGCCTCTTTCTAATATGGAGCTTCAGGACTCGATACTACTTCTTTATAAGTTTAAGGCTCATTTTCTAACAAATAAGTTAGAAATTTCGGACCGTAAGATTTTGACGTTCTAGCACGTTTACTATGTCTAGGTTCATCAATATCTTCTAATCCATGATCATTGTCACTAACAGTGTCATATGTTCTTTTGTTTGAACTTGTTTATTGTTCGTTAGAACTTGGCTCTTGTTCCTTTTTATTAGGAACTATTGTTTCAAAGAATTCAGCATCTTTTGACTCAATAATACTATTTTCATGTATTTCCACTATTTTTGATTTATTAACCAAAAATCTGTATGCACTGCCATTATTAGCATAACCAATGAATATACAATCTATTATTTTTGGTCCTATTTTTACCTTTTTGGGTGGATGAACAATTACTTTTGCTAAACACCCCCACACTTTTAAGTGTTTATATGACGGTTTGCGTCCTTTCCATAATTCATAGGGCATTAGACTTCTTTTGAGGTATTTAGTTGAGAACATAATTTACTGAAAGAATTGTTTTCCCCCACAAATTCTGAGGTATCCCAGAACTTAATAATAATGAATTCATCATTTCTTTCAAAGTTCTATTCTTTCTTTCTGCAACACCATTTTGTTGTGGAGAATTAGGTGCAGTTGTTTGGTGTATTATACCATGTTGTGAAAAAATTTCAACAAAAGGAAATTCATATTCTCCTCCTCTATCAATTCTAACTATCTTGATCTTTTAATCAAGTTGGTTCTCAACCTCATTTTTGTAATGTATAAACATTTCCAAAGCCTCATCTTTACTTCTCAATAAGTAAACATAACAATATCTTGTATAATCATCTATAAAAGTAATAAAGTATTTCTTTCCTCATCTTGTTTGTATATACTTTAAATCACAAATATCAGTATGTATCAATTCAAGAGGTTCAGTACTTCTTTAATTGATTTATAAGAAGATTTTCGAAGTTTTGCCTCAACGCAAATTTCACATTTATTATTAGAATTAATCTCACATTTTGGCAAACATTTCATATTAATTAATCTACAAATAGTATTATAATTAACATGTCCTAATCTACCATGCCATAAATTAGATGACTCAATCATATAAGCAGAAGATATAATTTTATTAATATTGGAAGGTACAATAGTCATTACATTCATCTTGAAAAGCTCATTGCTCATATAACCCTTCCCCACATAAATCCCATTTTTAGTTGGGACAAATTAGTCCAATACAAAAACCAATTTAAATCCCTTTTGACTAAGAAGGGATCCTGACACTAAATTCTTTCTAATATCAAGCACATGGAGCGCGTTATTGAGGGTGATTTCTTTGCTAGATGTCATCTTCAAAACCACCTTTCCTTGTCCAGCAATATTTGATGATGAAGAGTTTCCCATGTACAATTGTTCTCCATTCTTAATTTCTTTTGATATATGGAGAACATCTTCTTGTCAGAACACACATGGCGGGTTGCTCTAGTATCTACCCACCATTTCCTTGGATTCTCAACCATGTTTACTTCTGAAATAACCGCTGAAAGGTTCATTTCAGAAACATCTTGAAGAAGTCCATCCACTTCCATTACATTGGCTTGTGCAGACTTCTTGTTCTGGTCTTTTGCGTTTTCGACAATCCTTTGCCCTATGTCCGGGCTTGTCACAAATGTAGCATTTGCCTTCGAAATTTTTATTTGCTCCCTGTTAAGGTCCATTGCTGGAGGACTTTCTCTTCTTAAACTTTGGACCTTGTTCCACCACATTGACTTTATATTCCAAAAAGTTCCTTCCTGATTTCTTTTCAGAAGCACAGTTGTCCTCTGCTCTCCTTAATCTTACGATTAAGTCTTCGAGTTTCATCTCTTTACGTTTATGCTTGAGATAATTTTTGAAATCTTTCCACATTGGTGGAAAATTTTCAATTATAGCAGCAACTTGAAAAGACTTACTCAAGGACATTCATTTTGCATGTATTTCATGTAAGATTACATGTAGTTCTTGAACTTAGTTGATAACAGCCTTGGAATCCACCATCTTATAGTTCAAAAACCTGCCAACTACGAACTTCTTCGTGCCAGCATCTTCAGTTTTATATTTCTTATCCAAGGAATTCCATAATTCTCTTGCAGTTTTGAGAGAACTATACACATTGTATAATGTGTTGTCCAATCCATTAAGGATGTAATTTCGACATAGAAAGTCTGCATGTTTCCATGCATCAACAGCAACAACAACTTGCATGTTCGTTTCATTCTCACTAAGTACTTGAGGGTCTTCATGAAGAAACCTTGCCAAGTTAAGTGTAGTGAGATAAAACATCTTTTGTTGCCATCTTTTAAACTCTGATCCATTGAATTTTTCTGGTTTTTCACCATTGTTCACAGGAACATTTGGAATAGAAGGTGTAGAAGAAGAAGAACCGATCATGGATAGAGTATCTGTAGTCATATCTCAAATAAATGAGCCAGCGAAAGGAAGCTGGCCAGATAGGTGCTACAGCTAAATTTTGATTTGGTTGTGAAGTTTTGTGAATTATGCGTACAAAGAATATGTGAATGCTCAAAACAATATTAGATATCCTTGTTTGAAGTGTAATAATGTAAATTATGTGAACAGGGAGATGGTTAGATATCATTTGTTTGTTAAGGGATTTATGCCAAATTACGAAGAATGTTGGTGGGTACATAGGCAGAAAAAGGATGCTGGTATAAGACGGGTGCAGAATCCATACAATAGTAAGAATCCTATGAATGACACGGTTCAGGATATTATAGGGTCAGATTTTGATTAGGAATAAAACAGATATCAACCTATGAGTTATAATGTCAACGCATTCTTCAAGTTGTTGGAAGAGGGTAGCGAGCCTCACGAAACAAATTAACTACTTTGTCTGCAGTGACGACATTACTTAACTTCAAAGCTGATCACAACATGAGCCATGAATATTTTGAGTAGCTCTTAAAGACAATTAAGAGTATGTTGCTTGATGGTGAAAAATTATCGAAAACTTTTACTTTTGTAAGAAAATGGTAAAGAAGTTGGGTGTTCGGTACCAAAAGATTGATGCATGCCCGAACGATTGTATGTTGTTTTATAAGGAAGATGAAAATAAGACAAAGTGCACGATGTGCAGTCATGATCGTTTTAAGGCTATTAAAGAGGGCTTGACTACGAAGACAACAAATATACTTTTTAAGATCCTATGGTATTTTCCAATTACTAACTGGCTTAAGAGATTATACATGTCTTCAAGAACCGCTAAGCATATAACTTGGCATGCGAGGTCTTCAACTAAATATGGGGAACAAACCCATCCTGTAGATGGGAAGGCTTGGAAAGAATTCAACATAGCACATCCTAAGTATGCATTAAATTCGCGGAATGTGAGACTTGGGCTGTCTATTGATGGTTTCAACCCTTTTGGCCACTCAGTTGTTCCGTACTCATGCTAGCTCGTAATATTTACTCCGTACAATTTGCTACCTTGGATGTGTATGAAACAACCAGATATGTTTCTCTTATTGATTATTATCGGTCCAAAGAGTCTGCAAAAGAGTAGATGTTTACTTAAGACCTCTTATGGACTAGTTGAAGGTATTTTGGGAAAATGAAGTACAGACTTGGGATGTTTTAACAAAAATAAATTTCAATCTTAGGGTAGCAGTTATGTGGACGGCCAGTGACTTTCCTGCTTATGGTATGCTATCTAGGTAGAGTACACATGGGAAGATGTCTTTTCCATATTGTATAGAGCATACAAAGTCTTTCAACCTATCACATTGTCGAAAGCCATGCTGGTTTGATTGTCATCGCTGGCAGATTGACAAGTTGTCATTCATACTCCCGCGTTTTTTGTTAAAATTAATATTAAATCATATTAGTCAACATATATAGTATATATATTGAACATGTTATTTTTTTTATAGAAACGTTTAGACAATGATGCATGACGAGCTAGGTAGCTAGTTAAGTTCGAGTATTAGTTATTTTTCTTGTCTTTTGTACCACATATATTTAGATATTTATCGGATCCTATTGTTTTGACTTTAGTTTAGTATTTTGATTGTAGTCAAATTTCGTTGGATTTGATTGTGTGTACGTTTCGATTTTCTTATTTAGTGTAATTGAATTTGGATTGTTATATATCTGTTGTGATGTGTGTTGGGACAAAATACAAGTACAATTTTTTTGGGAAATCCGAAAAAACAAAAAATATATATTTTTTAAAAATTACCATTTAGAGTCGGTTTTTTTATAAATAAAAAACCCCTTTAGCGACGGACAATGGTAGCTAATAACTTTTAGAGACGACTTTTCAAAAAAAAAAATCATTAGTTACGAATTGAGATAGCTATTTCTGTCGCTGACACGTGGGGACACATAACCAGACTACTGATGTGGATTAGCGAACGATTTTCATCGCTACTGGTGTTCGGTGTTAAATTCGTCATTGAATTTCGTCGTTATTATCCTTTCACCGACCATAATAGTTTTCTCGGCTTTTAGGGTCTGAATTCGCTCGTTGATACCCTTTTAGCGACAAATTTTCTTCGCTAAAAGTTGGTCGCTGATAAGCTATTTTTTTGTAGTGTACATGGCAGGCCAACCTTTATATGTTTGACCTCCTACATGGCAGTAAAACTTTGAATATTTGATTGTCTAAATGGAATAATAACCTGCATGACATTTAGAGAAATAAAGGATAAAATAGAACAATAAGGAAATAGTTAAGTATTGGGACATTTCCTAAGTATAGAATTGGGATAATGAACCTTACCTGCCGCGGCTAAGATATAACCCTAAGGACTAACAAGTGTCCTTAATGAAAAAAATCTTGTCTGCCCAAGGCTGATATGATTCCCTAAGGACATTGACATTAATGAAACATATCCTATCAAAGCCTTAGAGAAAGGAAACTTATATATTCAGGGCAAGTCGTTGCCTTAGGGAAACCTATATTAATAAAATGTATCTTAATTGAACCTTAATGCAAACTATATTAAGTCTCTAAAGGGAGAATGATATATGAACCTATAATGAATTCTGGGCTTTGCCCTAAGAATCTAGACATGAATGATATCATTGAGGACACTGAAAGGGACAATATCCCTTGGAAACATATCCTTCTTAAAGGAAGGGAAAATGTGAACACTTGATAATCCTACAAACCTATATTGATAATCTTATATACCAAAAATTCATGGACTGATCATCTATGAATGTTAAGGTGAGGTTGGGACTCCATTCCCAAGACAAGGGTTTATGGGGCACTCTCTCATAAGTGATATAATATCTAGGGAAACTCTCTAAGACATTGGCTCATGGGGAAAATCCCCAAATAATAAATGAATGGCTGGACATGAACCAAACAAGTGATGGAATGGCTGGGCATTAACCCAAGACACGATCTTATAGGGTAATTGATGGGTGGATAATATACCCATGAGTTGAGTGCTTTTGGGCTTAATATATTGTTAATTTTTAAGTTATTTAGGACATTTTACTTGCTTTTTGTTTTATTTTGCAGGTAAAGGCAACATAGGGGCAAAACTGGTTTCTAGCAAAAAGACGGGCAGGAGAGTAATTGCAGCAACCTTACCAGCGTCGGGGCGCTGCTAATCAAGTCAAAACCAACGCTAGTGGTCGAATTCTTTGAGTGGTTAAGGTTCTAATGCAATTTCCTACTCAGTTTTGGATTCTAATTGAAACTGAACTTTAACGAGGAATTCTATGTATAAAGGGAGAAGGCGATTCACTCAAGGACACAAAAATATTGAAGCGGATAGCTGAAGTTGGAGATTGGAGAGTTGGAAAAGGTCACAAGGATTTCAGATTGGAGACTTAAAGACGGAAGAAGACTTCATTGAGTTTTTTTTTCCTTAATTCTATTTTCAGTTTTGTAATTTTAATGTGATGACTTATTCGGGATTTTTGGTTTTAAATTTCAGTATGAACTAAACTTTTATTTAAGACTGCAATTGAACCTTTTACATTCATAAATTACTTATTTATTTAATTCCAATTATTAATTCTTGTTGAGTTGTCTATCATAATTTTGTGCTTGTTGATTAATTGTCTAGCTAGCAATTAGTAGACCTGGCAAACGGGCGGGCCGGGCCGAGCCGAGAGTGGGCCGGACCATTTTTGGGCCAGGCCAAAACAGCTCGGCTTTTTCTAGGCTGAAATAATGCGGCCCGTGGCCCAACCCGGGCCGGCCCGCGGGCTTTTGCCTATTTTTTTGTCAAAGATTGTAGTGAAACATCTTTGTCCTCCTAAAATTGAGTGGTCAGACGGTATCTACCCTTGCAGATAGGCCAGATGGAAGTCAATTATCCAAGAGTTCTCAACAACAAAATAACATAGATAATTATGATTGAAACTAAAGGTCTCGTTCGCAGTTTAATACTGCGGACTCTAATTCAGTATCTTATAATACGACGCCGTACACATTGAGAAAAATGAAAGGTCTTTTTTAAGTTTGAAAGGTCGTTCGGTTATACGGCGTCGTTTTCAAATGATGGAAAGTAAAGGTCTTGTTCGCAGTATGAAAGTGCGAACGCTGGGTCTCCTCTATTTAAGGCGCGAAAGAACCAGCCAAACTTCACATCGATTATTTAAATGGGGTGTCCGACCTAAAGCTTATGAACCATCTGTTTCTTTCTCTCACATTCTTGTTGTTACTGATTCATGTGATCTGCGATGAAGAGACATGCATGCCACAAGTGTTGGAAGGCATATCGAGTGGAAGGATGTATTTGTGCTGAATCCGACTGACTATTTTGATCCAGCCTTCCAGTTCTTGTGGTCATGTGTGTTTCTCATCATCCCAAATCACTTAAATATGTAACTACTATCAAGAATGTGAAGGAGAAACATATGGTTTTTAGCTTTATAAATTTATTTATGTCGCCTACATATCTCAACATACACTGTTAGGGTGGGTTAATTGTTTAGTTCCTCCATGCAAAACCTAGAAGTACCCGCACAACAAGTTCAGATTTACTGATGTATAATCTCAATTTGCTGTGCGGGTAGTTCTATGTTTTGCATGGAAGAACTGAATAATTGGCCCATCCTGGCAGTGTATGTTGAGGTACAGTGTCCGCAGTTTAATATTGCAGACTCTAATTCATTATATTATGAAATAACGCCGTACACATTTCTAACACATCACGTCTTCGTCCCGATACTTAATGGTCCGTTTATCATTAACACTAAAATTTCAGAACGACACCGTATCCATCCATACACATTCAGATTTAATGGTCCGTTTATTATTAACACTGAAATCTCTCGGGTTATACATGCATCCACAGTATTACACATCCTGAACTCAAACAATAACACTTTATTGGGAAAATAATGTACTAATAATTCGAAAGAATTGAAATTTTGTAGATTCCGGCCGTTTCAACCCTAAAGCTTTAAAATGGTTGCACTTATCGTTGTTTGTAAAGATTCCACATATTGTACACTTTCGAAGTGGTTTCTATCCTGAAATTATTTCGACAGAACTTTTCATCCGTGTAGCTTTTTTTCGACCTTTTGTCTGCGAACATATCGGATCAAACACAAGATCATTGGAAGCAGCTGCATCGTCAAACTCATCATCATCGGGCATTTCCAGATCGGCCCCATTATTCACCTCAGGTTGCACATTCTCCTCCGGTCTTACTCTCACACCTTCTACAGGGAAGGTGCAAACAATTTTGTGCTCACGCTCTAGCACTCGGAGAGCATAATCTGTGCCTTCTTTAGAAGATGAAGCATCCAACAAAAATAGAGAGAATAGTTTGTGTATGTGACTGAACCGACCTGTTTGTGTCTCAGCCCAGTCTGTTGCAGAGTGGAGAACGTACGGGGCCACACCGCTCGTTTTATTAGCATCTTGAGTCCATCGCTTGTGGATCAATTCTGCAGGAATCTGAACCACGTTCTTCGAACTTAGAAGCCTGATAATGTGACGGCATATTGTACCCGAATGTTCAAATTTCTTACAATTACATTTCGCCATACCGATTTCGGTATATTGCACAATTGTGAAATACCTACTGGTGGATTCAGGTTCCATCACTTTGAACACCGAATAGGTCTTTGAATCAGGAGTTGACAAATCATGGCACTTTTTTGAAGTTAGCTTGTGTGATTTTGTCAGCTCAATTTGGAAACGCCGGAACATCTCCTTGGTATATATCTTGGCGGCATTAATCTCTAATGGATCTCCAAAAAGGAATTTTCTTGGCCGACTGACCGTCAGATAATCATCTTGCTTCTTTCTTATGTACTGCTTCTCAATAGCCTTTTGCGACTTCAAAACAAAATCTCTAATCCTCGTGGAACTGTTGACAAATTCATCAAAAAAGTTGTTCATACTTTCACTCCGAGACGTGGTCGTTATTCCTACGGCGAAGAAGTTTTTTGAATACACCCCAATCCATTTCTCTTTAACTTCATACAGAGATTTCAACCATTCTTGATTATGCAGACCGTATTTTTCAAGCAACAAATCCCATCTGTCCTCAAATTCCCAAATAGTTAAAGACTTAAACACGCAGCAGTTAAAGTCTGACTTAAAGGTCGGGTGCGAGGAATAGATATGCCCAAGTTTTTCAGGGAACTTTTTGCTAATATGCCAAGTACACAATGAATGGTGTGTATAAGGAAAAACCCGAGCAATCGCGTTCGACATTGCCCGATCTTGATCATTGACAATGGTTATCGGATGTTTGTCATTCATTGCTTCGAGCCATCGCTCAAACAACCATACAAATGTATCCTCAGTCTCATCGCTCAATAGTGCACACCCAAGTAATATAGAATGGTAATGATGATTTACACCCGTGAAAGGAGCAAATGGCATGGAATACTTATTTGTTTGGTATGTGGTGTCAAACGTAACAACGTCGCCAAAATTCTGATAAGCAACTATTGACCGATAATCTACCCACATAATGCAACCGATACGATTATCCGGGCCTGGTTTAACACTAAAGTAAAATTGGCTCGGGCTCTCTAACTGCAACTTCCTCAAGTAATCTATTGCAGCCTGTGCATCATTCTCAACGTTATTATCACGTTGAAGATCCCTAACTGTATTTCGCAAATCCGTTTCAGAAAATAAGACATTGCTCATACCTCCGCCCAATGAGCTAAAAACATTCATCATCCTACTTGGACCAATCCCAGCATTATCAAGGGTTTCAATCAGATCTCTGGCAACTCCTGAAATATTTTTGTGTGTTTGAATTTGTGAAACTTTGCTTGGGGACACAAATTCATGATTGTGATTTAGTTCCAGAGTGAAGACAAACCACTTATCTTTACTCCTATCGTGAACAACATAAAATCTTGCTCTACATTATGTTCTATCAATCGAGTCCCTCCTCCGCTTGCCCTTAACAAAAATATTATCTTCATCATCAGTGACAGTCTCTTTTTTCTTAACAACAACACTACCAGTTTTACGACACTGATATAATCTAGAACAAAAATTGTCAGATCTAACATGTTTCCGGCTGGTTTTTATTCGTACTTCAAAACCAACTCGTTTAGCATACTTTCTGTAAAAGAATTTTGCCTCATCCAACGTTTCAAATATTTGACCGACATACGGAATGGTATCATCATATAAACTTGTGACACCATTCACGTCACAGTTTTTTTTTCTGAAGTGTTCGAAAGTGAATGAAATGATTCTTCAGCAAATAAATCCATGAAAAAAACAAATGAATCAGTAATAGTTAGCCAAATTAGAGCTTACCGATGAAACGCCGAAGTGCTAGTATGGTTTGCTTGATAGTAGGAAATGCAGTCCCAAGCTTATTACCCCTTGCAAAAGATGAAAGAGATTGAATGGGCTTCGTATGCAATTTGAGTATAAAAACTTAGGATACGCATCTTAGTTCTGCGGACGTACTACGTATTACTTACAAACGACGCCGTTTTAAGCAATAGAAAAGTGCCGCAGATTAGTACCACGGACGTACGGTGTACTTACAGACGACACTGTTTTAAGCAAAAGAAACGACACCGTTTTAGTACGTATAACAAAGTAGCTCGCTTGATCCACGTGTCAAACAAGGACCCACAATCAACAGTAACGTACGTACGATAAATACAGGTCCCACCATCATCATTACAGCACCGTATTTGGGGAAACGTGCATTTCAAGGTATTTTTCCAGCTTATATATACCTGTTGCCCCAAATTCAACCGCCCACTCTCTATTTTCAGATTTTTAAACTTCTCAGCAAATCCCTGTACCTTCCCTTCATACAGCGAATCTCCTACAAAATCATTAATGGCAGATTCCGGCTCCACAAAACCTCAAAAAGCGACCAAGGTCAGATTCATCTCCGGCACGTCAAACACGTCTGTGTCGCCTCAAACAGACGCAGAGAAGACGGAGAAGAACATGTTGAAGGTATTTTCTGACGGGAAAAGTTACGCCCAGAGCAACACAGCTTCAACCATCACCACTCGTCAACTGGAGGCTATTTATGCCAATTACCAAAACCCTGAGGGATATCAACTAAGCGTATCGGGGCCGGACGACAAACAGTATCATCGACGCGACGGTCGGATAACTGTTCATCTGTTTCGCATTGAGATATGGGGTCCGTTTCCCACTGCATGAATTCGTTTATGCCTTCCTCAGTTTCGTGGGAATCGGCCTCGCCCAACTAGTTCTGAACTCATTCGTTCACCTGATATGCTTCATCGCCTTCTACCACAACATCGTCTTCAAATCAGAATCGTTAGGAACACAAGTTTGGAGTTGACTCGAAGTATTCCTTCTTCATCGATTCTTGCTTCTGGAACCGCACCTTCTTGCACCTTCTTCTTCATCTTCATCAGCTCCGGATCCGTAGCTTGAGCAGCTTTAACTTTCTCAATCAAAGCTGGTTCTACGCGTATACTTGGCATCATCACGTGGGTCCCCGGAGTCTTAAACTCTATCTTTAACCTTTGTAAGTCACACAAAATGGGCCTTTGTGTTGACAACATCGCACTCATTCCCGCATATGATCTTCTACTCAATGCGTCAGCTATCACATTCGTTTTTCTAGGATGGTATTGAATGGTATGGTCATAATCTTTCAACAGCTCAAGCCAACGTCGTTGCCGCATGTTGAGTTCCTTTTAAATGACGAAATATTTAAGGCTCTTATGATCCGTATAGATCTCCACTTTCTCCCCGTACAGGTAGTGTCCCCAGATCTTCAACGCGAAAATGACTGCTGCCAACTCTAGATCATGAGTAGGATAATTCCTCTCATATTCTTTGTGTTGTCGCGAGGCATAGACTATGACTTTCCCATGTTGCATAAGAACACATCCTAACCCTTTGCCCGAAGCATCGCTATAGATAACAAATCCATCCGAACCAGATGGTATTGTCAGAACAGGTGCCGAGATAAGTCTCCTCTTGAGCTCTTGGAAGCTCTTCTCGGATTCCTCGCTCCATACGAATTTTGTATCTTTTCGAGTCAGCTGAGTTAATGGAGTAGCGATTTGAGAAAATCCTTCCACGAATCTCCGATACTAACAAGCTGGAAGCTATGCACTTCAGTCACCGCCTTCGGTTGCTCCTAACTTTGTATTGCTTCAATCTTTGCCGGGTCAACAGATACTTCATATTTTGACACCACGTGCCCAAGGAATGCTACTTTCTCAAGCCAAAACTCGCATTTTTTCAACTTGGCATATAACTTGTTTTCATGAAGCCTTTGAAGTACCAGCTTCAAGTGGTGCTCATGATCTTCACGACTTTTGGAATAGATGAGGATGTCATCAATAAAGACAACCACGAACTGATCCAAATATTCCTTGAATACACGATTCATCATATCCATGAAAGCAGCAGGAGCATTAGTCAATCCAAAAGACATGACTAAGAATTTATAATGCCCGTACCGAGTTCTGAAGGCAGTCTTTGGAATATCCTCAGTTTTAATCTTTAGCTGATGATATCCAGAACGAAGAACAATCTTTGAAAAGAATTGTGCACCTTGCAACTGGTCGAACAGGTCATCAATACAAGGTAGCGGATACCTATTCTTGATGGTGACATGGTTCAACTCCCGATAGTCAATACAAAGTCGCATACTCCCGTCTTTCTTCTTTACGAATAAAACAGGAGCACCCCAAGGAGACGTACTAGGACGAATGAAACCGATGCCTAACAACTCCTGTAGTTGGACCTTTAACTCCTGAAGTTCAATAGGAGCCATTCGATATGTGATTTTAGAAATGGGTTTTGTACCAGGTTCAAGGTCAATAAATAATTCAACTTCACGTTCTGGGGGTAGACCGGGAAGTTCTTCGGGAAATACATCAGGAAACTCATTAACAACAGAAATATTATTCAAATCTGACGTATTCTTGTTTAGATCAGTGACATGGGCTAAGAAAGCTTGACATCCGTTTTTCAATAAACGAATAGCTTTATGACTTGAAATGACATTGATTGATTTTAGTGGTTTGGTTGTTTGAATTCGCACAATAGGTTGGTTAGGAATATGAAAACTAACAACCTTATGAAAACAATCAATTTTGGCATGATAAGTGGTTAACCAATCAATTCTTAAAATCACATCAAATGCAAGTATTTTCAAAGATATAAGATCAACAGGTAGGGTGAGTGTACCAATTTGAATCATGCAGGATTTATAAACTGTAGATGTAACGAAAGTTTCACCCAACGGAGTTTCAACAGAAAAGTCAAAGTCTAATTTCTCAGGAGTCAAGTTCAAACGTTGAGCACAAGCAGGTGAAATAAAAGAATGGGTAGCACCGGTATCTAACAAAGTGTAAACTTTGCAAGAGTTTATGATTAGCTTACCCGTGATCACCTCGTTCGGGTTCCTCGCATTTTGGGCAGTCACGACAAACGCTCTTCCAGGAACCACCGAATTTGACTTGTCCGGAACCGCCTTTGGAATCACCACCCCCGCTGGACTTGGTTTCGCTACAGGACAATCTCGAGCTATATGACCTTCCTTTCCACAATTATAACACACCTTGAGTTGTTGTGGGCAGTTTGGGCTGATGCGTCCCTCTTTCTCGTATTTATAGCATACGACCGATGCTCCCCTAGAAACAGTTGATGTTGGTGCTGATGTTGACGTCTTCACGTTCTCATTGTTGTACCTTCTCTTCTTGAAATCTCCTCCCGACTCACTTCTTTTATTATCATGGCCACGATTACCACTGGAGTGGTTACCGCTTCTGTCATGATACTTTTCTCCCCGCTGGTTGTCATTGCTCCGATGACTACTGCCACTGGTACGACCCTGGTTGTGGTCCCTTGGTTGAACGGACTTATTATCTCATTCTAATAACTGAGCCCTGTTTACTACATCTGAATAGAGAGAAAATTTGTGAGAAATGAGGTATTGACGAATTTCGGGTTTCAAATCTCTCAGAAACATCCGCGTCATACGTTTCTCATTCTCTACCAAATGAGGTGCAAACCTGGACAACTCCGCGAACTTAGCCTCGTACTGGGACACAGTCATGTTATTTTGTTTCAGTCTGATAAACTCTACTTCCTTCATATGACGAATACTTTCAGGAAAGTACTTGTCATTGAATAGTTTTGGAACGCTTCCCAAGACATCTTGAGTGCGGCAGGCTGGGTATGCTTCACAGACTCTCACCAGTAATCTACCTCTCCACAGAACATAAAGGTGGCGAATGGAACCTTCTGTTCCTCCGTGCATCCCAAGACATCAAATATCTTGGTAATTTACTTAACCCACGTCTCTGCCTTGATTGGATCTGTGACGCCCCCATAATAGGTCCCGTCAACCCAACCGATTCTGAGTCGCCAAACACATGGTACAGAATCCAAATACAAACTTTTATATAAAAAGGTCGTGAGCAGGACGACCATACAAGCTGTGAGTGTCAATAAAAATCGTATATAATACGAAATATAAACACTCAAATTCAGTCCTCAATAGTTATAATTATTTTCACACTATTATACAAAAATAATGAGGACTACTACTACTCTTAACTTTGCCCATCACTCTGTTCCCCGACTAGTCCCTGCAACATTCTCATTTTCTGAAGAGGACAATAGAATAAAAGGGTGAGCTCAACTAGCCCAGTAAAGAATATTATGATTAAGATAATAAAGAACAATTTATTGTTAGCCTTCAACAAATCAGATAAAATATTACGGACAACAAGTTTTAGATCAACAACTGCAGCGGAAGTAACAATGCATCAGAAGAGTTAAGTAGGAAATAATGTCTACTATCTTCTATGATTTAAAAGTTCATAATCAATATTTTATCCCTGTACCATCAATCAATACATATCTTGAATCAAATATTCATCTTTGCACTACAGGCCAAAGATATTCATTTGTATCACCAGTTGGTCATGTTCATCTCAACACCTGTCCATCTTTGCATTACGGGTCAAAGATATTCATCAGGTAATCATTCATCTTTGCACTACAGGCCAAAGATATTCATCAAATAATCATCCATCTTTGCACTACAGGCCAAAGATATTCTTTTGTACCACCAGTTAAGACTGAAGATGATGAAAAATATTTTAAAGAACGAATCCAGTGAGATAAAGGACAAAAATTAAGAATTCGTAATTTAATTTATCCAAGTTCAAGAATACTTCATAATAATCAATTGTGGAGCAAAATTCAAGAATGAAGATCAAAACTTAGATCAAAATCAGGAACTATAATAGCCAACTTGGACAAAGAAAAGAAAATTTAATTTTTCTGTAAATAGTACCTTATTCGTGAATAGTATCGTATACGTGAATAGTGTTGTATACGTGAATAGTAACCCCAATATGAAAAGGTAAAGATTTCATAAGAAAAATCATACTTCGTCAATAGTACCGTATTCGTGAATAGTGCCGTATACGTGAATAGTAATCCTAACATGAAAAAGGTAGAAATTTCATAATAAAATTCATACCAATATTTTGGTGAAATGATATTGAAGAAAATAAATCATTTACTTAAAAAATAACATCCCTTACCTCAAAAGAATAGTACTTTTGACTGGAATATCGTATATAATACTGAATAAAACTTGTATTGTATAGCAACACTCCAAGTATTTAAATACTCACAAAAATACGCTCAATATTATAGAGAGAGAAACTTCTGATTCTGGTGTGATTTTTAATTCTAAACTAAGCACCCTATTTATAGGAAAATGCTTAGAACGCCAAAGCAGAAAATTTAATAAAATAATATTCTATAAAAAAAAATTCACGCCCACCCCCTGACCAAATTCATCAGCACACCAATGGGGCCCACCAAAATTTAAAAAATGTTTTTCTTTTAAAAAATATTTATAACCCCAAAAATTAATTTAGACCCAATATTCCGGAACTTTAATAATTCATAATAAATAGCCCTTTTATCAGAAAAATACGAATCTTATGTCCATTCTATAAGAAATTTAATTCTCTACAACTTTGTAGAAGAAAGTTTTTCCAAATTTCGAACGAAAAATGACCGAAATTCACATACGAATGATTTTCCACACCTCCATTTCGACAAAATACTGATAAAACACATCAGCACTAATTCCTTCATTTATATCCACATTGAATAAATATTTTCTTATCATATAAATCAATAATTAATTATTCACAAATAATATTACAGAACTACAATATTGAAAACCAGGTCGTTCCCAGGAAAGAGGGGGCTTTCCGATAAGGATTTCTCCTTACTGGCGCGCAATTAGGTGACCAAACTCCTTTCCTAGACAGAACTTTCTTAGACATTGCCAATAATGCTATCTAATAATATTATTCAAATAATATGAATTATTGATCTGATAATGAGAAATATTGTGCAGTGACAATTATTGAATTAACAATAATATAAAAATACTATGCAATACTGTGTTCTACTGTGCAACAACGCGTATTACTTTACTTTGACTACCGGGTATTCCAGCAGTGTTAACGGTAACAACTACGCCGTTATTAAAAAAACTCATTCGTGTCGTTTTCTTCATCCGACAGTTTTTTTTATGGGGCCCACAAAAGGCTGCGCCATCGTGCGAATATTCCCCGACAGCAAGAATATTCCACGACCAAACGAATATTCTCCGACAACAATGAATATTTTATAACCACTTGCTTATTTAAAATATTTGCGCATTTTACCCATAACTTACCACATTAATCAAATCAACCCCTTACTATTTCAAAATAATAAATAGAGAAAATTTAATTTTATTCATAAAAAAGTTGGGGTCTTACAAAGAGGCTCCAACACAAGAGGCTCCAACACAAGAGTCTACACAAACATTTAATGTTGATCAAGAGCAAGTAGGAGGTTCTACAAAGTGGCAAGGGGAAATACATTCTGAGGGTAGCCAAAGCAAGGTGTCAGGTGAGGGCCTGCTGCCCAAAGACTACACATGGAAGGAGAAACATGTTACAACACTAAGAGACCTAGAATGTAAGACCCCGAATTTTATGAAATAGAAGTATTCAATTTTTTTCTTCTTATTATTATTATTCAGTAATTGTTAAATTGATAAAAGGTTAAAGTTAAGGGTGATATATGTAAATTTTACAAAATAAGCAAGTGGTTATAAAATATTCATTGTTGTCAGGGAATATTCGTTTGGTCGTGGAATATTCTTGTTGTCTGAGAATATTTGTACGACGACGCAGCCATTTATGGGCCCCACAACGGAATAACTGTCAGATATAGAAAGCGACAAAAATAACCTTTTTATAAAATAAACCGTAAAACTGTTACCGTTAAACTATTAAAATACCCGGTGATAAAAATACAGTAATACGCGTTGTTGCACAATAGCACACGGTATTGCACAGTAATTCTAATTATTGATTCTTACGTAAGAAGTCACTACTCAATAATTGTTACAGTAATTACTGATCAATATTTTATATTATTGATTCAATAATTGCTACGTTGATATTTTATATTAGTAATTCAATAATTGTCATTACACAGTATTTCAAATTATCAAATCAATAATTCATATTATTTGAATAATATTATTAGATAACATTATTGGCAATGTCTAAGGAAGTTCTGTCTAGAAAAGGGGTTAGTTGATTGCGCGCCAGTATGGAAAAATCCTTATCGGAAGGCCCCCTTCTTTCCTAGGAACGACTTGGTTGTCATTATTGTGGTTCTGTAATATTAATTGTGAATAATAATTATTGATAAAAATGATAAGTAAATATTTATTCAATGTGGATTTAAACGGAAGAATTTTTAGCATGTGACATTTGTTGAAAGTTGGTATTTTATCTTTTTCAATAAAATAATTTATTCAAATATATTATTATAATATTACATTATAGTAGTATAATGTGATTATATAATAGTATGATTTTTATAATTTGAATGGTAACATTATTATAGTAAATTCATGGTATAAAAATAAAATGAGGTGGAAGTAAAAAAAAATAGAATTGGAATTCTTTTAATAATTATAAATATTTTAATATATATATATATATATATATATAAACATGTGTTGGAAATTATTTTTCAAAGGTGGTGTATTTCAAAAATGGTGTGTTGGAGCATTTTTTCAAAAGAGTGGTGCTTGATTCATCCGTAGGTGAATTTTGTCATAATGGAGGTGTGAAAAAATCATCCGTATGTAAACTTGGGTCATTTTTCATTCGGAATTTGGAAAAACTTTCTTCTACAAAGTTGTAGAAAATTAAATTTTATATAGAATGGACATAAGATTCATATTTTTCGGATAAAAGGGCTATTTATTATGAATTATTGAAGTTTCAGAAATTGGATCTGAATTGATTTTGTTACAGAAAATATTTAAAACATGTTTTCTAGAATGTGGGCCCCATTTGTGTTGTAAATGCTAAAATTTGAGAATTCCAAGATGGTATGCGTAGAAAAAAAATTTATTAATATTTTATTAAAAGTCAGCTTTGGTGTGCTAAGCATTTTCTTATAAATAGGGTGCTTAGTTTAGAAATGAAAATCACATTAGAATCAGAAAATTTTCTTTCTATAATATCGAGCGTATTTCTTGTGAGTATTTTGATACTTTGAGTGTTGATAACATGGCAAGTTTTCGTCAGCATAATATCCGATATTCCGGTCAAAACTACTCTTCTACTAAGGTAAGAGATATCATTGTGTAAGGGATGTTATTATGTTTCGTAAAAGAGGTTATTTTTTGAAAATGATATTATTTTTTGTAAATGATATTATTTTTCGTAAATGATATTATTTTTGTGAAAGAGTATTTTGGTAAAGGACGTGATTTTATACTCGTAAGGGGTAGTATTGCTTTCGTATTCGTAAGGGGTGGTAAGGAATGTTATTTTCCTTGTAAATGATGTTATTTCTTTCAATATCATTTCACCAAAATATTTGTCTGAACTTTGTTATGAAAATTTTACCTTTTCATGTCGGAGTTACTATTCATGAGTTACTATTCATGAGTTACTATTCACGACTTACTATTCACGAGTTACTATTCATGAGTTACTATTTATAGGTTACTATTCATGGTAAAAAAATATTATTTTTTTTATCTAAATTATCTTTGATTTATGAATCTTACTCTTGAAATTAGATCCATGTTTTGATCATATTGTTGTTATTATCATATATAACATTTTTATAATCATGGTGATTGAAGTTCTCTTTGACTTTAGTGTAAAGATGGGTAGATTATTGGTATGACCATGACTATGGGTTCTCTTTGGCCAGTAGTGCAAAGATGAATTGTTGACTGGTATGATCATGACCATTGAGTTTACAATTGAATATCTTTAGCTTAAGTGCAAAGGTGAATGATCAACATGGTTATAAATGTTATTTCTATAAATTCTGAAATGATTAGATATTTCTTTGAGATTTGAATATCTTTGGCCCGTAGTGCAAAGATGAGCTGTTGATTTATGAATATCTTTGGCATGTAGTGTAAAGATGAATTATTAATGAATATCTTTGGCATGTAGTGCAAAGATGAGCGGTTGATTTGTGAATATCTTTGGCCTGTAGTGCAAAGATGAGCTATTAATGAATATCTTTGGCCTGTAGTGCAAAGATGAATGATTAATTGTTGAATATCTTTGGCCTGTAGTGCAAAGATGAATTGATTAGCATGATTATGAACAGAAACTGTGATTTGGTATAACCATGATCTTTGGTGTTTCAGGTAAAGACATGTGATGAAAATTATCTTCGTCCTGGGTGCGAAGAGGAATTTAGCAACACAATTATGATTATGAATTATTCACATGATTGTGGACAGAAACTGTTGATTGTTGTTACAGGGATAAAATATTGTTAGTAGACTTTTAACATATAGAAGATAATAGACATTATGGTATATTTGACTCTTCTAATGGATTGTTCGTTCCGCTGCAACTATGGTTGAAAAGTTTTATCATCTACTATACGTTCTAAATCTCTGATTTATTACTGACGAATACTATTGATAATTTGATTATCTTTAGTTATGATATTCTTTACTGGGCTATTTGTGCTCACCCTTTTGCTTCACAATTCCTTTCAGGTAATAAGAGTGTAGCGGAGTCGAGCGGGGATAACAGGGGAATAGAAGGATAGTCGATAACTATTGAAGTTTCCCATAAAATAGTATGATAATAATTTTATTCAGAATTTTAGATAAGTGTGTCGTATTTTAAAGCGTCATTTAACCGTTGATTTTGGTGAACCAAATAGGCTGAGGTGAACCCAACTTTGGAAGGGTGTTTTGCCACTATCATACAAAATGTCTAATGACATACTTCGTGGTGTTATCATAACACAAGGTTGTGCACATCCGCTTGCTGATTATATCTATGGGCACTACCTATATAATCTCGGAGTACGGTTGGAATATAATTCTCAGTTTGAGACAGTGGATATAATTATATGGCAAGAGAAGACCCACCATTGGAATGAACAAGATAGTAATCTTCTCATTTTTCTTTAGGGTCTATTGGGTCAACCAAGGTTAATTCTCAAGTCTTACGATATCTATTATAACTTAGATGCATGGTCCGCCCATGTACGAAGGTTTTCTTGAGTATTTTCCAAAGATTTTAATTCCTAAAACAGTTATTGATTGTACCTTTATGTAACGTATCATTGATAAGGAGTGTGGGTACTGTATTTATATTAAAACTCATACTTTATGTGTGGTCGTATTATACACGATAATTGGATATAAAAGATTTGTATTTGAATTTTGTACCATGTATTTCTTGGCGACCCAGAATAGGTGGGTTGTGTATTGAACCTATTTTGGGGGCGTCACATAGAAGCTGCAGCAAGATCCAAAAGAGAGAAGATCCAGTTTAGGAAACCAAACAGTGGAGGGCCTGCTGCAGATAACTAGTGTTGGGATGGAGTTTTGACATCTTTTTGTTAGTTTTTGGGTACATAGATTTGCAGTGTCCAAAGCTGCATTTGATGTATATGATGCTTGGTATACGATGCTTTTTGTTAATAGGCATCTTAAGTTAATTGTTTTGATTTGAAGCTCCTTTGGGACATGTACTGATCATTAAGTACTTAATTGAATGGCCTCTGTTTTTAATTGCCTCTGTTTGGAATTGCCCTTGTTTTTTGTTCATTGAATGGCAATAGCATATATGGTTTGTGCATGAATGCAGGGCTTATTGCAGTATGACAGTAAATTGGTGTGCCTCTATTTTTTGTTCATTGAATGGCAATAACAGTATGACAGTCAATTGGTATGGTTTTTTTGTTCATTGAATGGCAATAGCATACTTATTGCAGCAGATATACTTGCACCATTTTACTGTCAACCAACTAGCACACCAACTGTCAGACCACATACTCTTGGATATCATAGCATCCATGGTTGGTGTGCAAGTGATGTGCAGCAGATATCTTAACTTGCACACCATACCAATTTACTGCCCATTTGCACATCAACCATGGATTTTACTGTCAACTAGCACACCATCCATTCACATATGAAAACTTACAGCATCTTCATTCACACATGCACAAAAATATAATTTAAAGCTTACACTATCTTCATTCAAATAAAGTGCCCATAAATTACAACCAAAAACTTCCCAGAGTACAACCAATACATACATGATTTCAACATTACTACCTAGAACATGAAATAGAAATTACAATCCCAGAGTACTACCAATACACTGCCTAGAAAATTACTTGTGGGGAATTTCAACCTTTGTTGAGATGAACATGAAATAGAAAATCACAACCCCAGTTGCAATCAACAGACCCTTTGCAAACCTTGCCCTAATTCTGCACTCCTTCAGTTCATCTTTCAGAGCTTTGATTTCAGCATCCAAATTCTCTAATCTTCTAATTAATCCAGGTATTACTTCCCTAGAACGCTCACACATTGGAGGATCAACCCAAAAGAAGAAATTACATCCACCGTGCCCAACTGCACACCAATCTGGACAACCAAGGAATCTTCTACCGGCATTGTTTAAGCTTCTCCAAGCCGTCTTCATCACTGATTTCTTCATACACCAGCAATTACGATCCATGAGCCCTAATTTTCCTTGATTTTCTTGCTCGAATTTCTTGGATTTACTTTCCTAATTGAGCTGCACGAATGCTACTGAATCACTGTGAGCTTTAGTTGCTTGTTCCAGCTCGGGTAGTAGAAGAAGATCTGGAAAAGACTTACATATCCCTTTCAGATCCACACGTGGTTCACAACCGGTCACTTTTGACCGATTAAGTGGTAAAAGTGTGCTTTTTATTACGTTTAATGAAGTTTGGGGTGTACTTAGACACCTTTTTCAGTTTGGGGTGCAGAAGTAAATAAGAAGTAAAGTTTGGGGTGCATTTTGTCTTTTAGTCTTATTTTATATATATTTTGGCAACCATTTTTTTTGGTGAGTTTTTTAGATGGAGAATCAGAAGATGACCAAATGGTTTTGTTGAGTGAATAATAAAAGGATAATGATATATATTACGAATATTTTATATCGGTTATTTGATTGCTAATTACGTGCATAAATATTAGTGGTAACTTATTTAGAAAGATATTGTAAGATCCCAACTTTTTATGAATAAGATTTATAAAAAATTTCTTAATAATAAGGTGTTGATTTCATAATTATTATAGTTATGGGTGTTATGTGCAAATTATATGAAGTAATCAGTTTGTCAAGAAATATTTGTTTTGTCAGAAAATATTCGTACGACGCCGTCAAAATAATCAATCATTGGTGGGCCCCACAATAGAATAATTGTATGATATAGAAAGCGACAAAAATAACCTTTTAAAAAATTGGCGGCAGAACTTTCACCGTTAACTGTTGAAATAGCCGGTGATAAAAGTATAGTAATGCGCGTTATTCCACAGTAGCACGCGATACTCCACAGTAGTACACGGTATTGCACAGTACTTCTGATTATTAATTCAATAATTGTTACAGTAAAAGTCACTCAGTATTTCAATCAATAATTGTCACAATAGTTACTGTATAGTATCTTATATTATTGATTCAATAATTGTTACATATTTTGTATTATTAAATCAATAATACGACACAGTAACTCATATTATTTGATATGATATTATTAAATCAGTTAGCATTATTGACAATATCTAGAAGTTTTGTCAAGGAAATGGTTTAGTTAATTGTGCGCCGTTTATACAGAAGACCCCTCTTTTCATGGGAACGACCTAGTTGTCAATATTGTGAGTCTGTAATATTAATTGTGAATAATTATTGAAGAATAAAAAAGTGTTGATTAAGGATAATTATTGTGTGGTGGATATTTGTCCAATTTATGTTAAATAGAGGGGTTTAACATGAGGCGTTGTTGCAAGTTTGATTATTATTTCATGGACCCACCATTTGCCAATTTGTCAAACCGTCGACAGAAATTATTTTTTAGTTTTTGTTTTATTATTATAATAATAGTAATAAAATAGAAAACTTTTATAAAGTTGTTTGTTTTATTAGAATATAATTAAAATATATTATATTATATCTAAATTTATTTGTTTTATTAGAATATTTTATTAAAATAAGAAAATAAAACAAACGATTTGCATTACGTTTCGTTCAATCCGACGAATTCGTCAAAGGTGGTGTGCTAACCATTTTCTTATAAATAGGTTGCTTAGTTGAGGTATAAAACTTACACCAGAATCACAAAATTCTTCTTCTATAATATTGTGTGTATTTCTTTTGAGTATAAGGATACTTTGAGTGTAGCTTATAGTGCAAGATTTTCTCAAGATAATATCTTTTATACCAGTCAGATCTAGTCTTCTACTAAGATAAATGATATCATTTCTTTCATATTTGTAAGGAATATCATTTCTTTCATATTCAAAAAGGATATCATTATCTTTAATACTCGTAAGGGATACCATTTTCTTTCATATTCATCCATTATTGGTAAGAAATTATTATTCGTTTCCATAAATTAATTATTAAATGGTGAATATTCCTAGAAATAGTAGAATATTCTTAATAGTTTATGCTTCATCTACTATCTTTTCACCTGAATCTTCCTATTGCGTTTTACACATTATAATTGAATTGTGAATCTTATTTATTCTATACTTGAACCCTAATCAAATTTATGGATATCATGTTGACAATTTAGACATTCTTGAACTCTAGATAAATTAAATTATAAATCTCTAATGTTTATTCTTGATCTTATTGTTCTTATTATTTTTATTCATCCTTTAAATCATTGTCATCAACCTCAGACTTAAATTGTGGTGAAAGGTGTAAGACCCAAATTTTATGAATAAGATTTAATTTTCTTTATATATTATTTTGAAATAGTAAGGTGTTGATTTGATAAATGTGTTAAATTATGGGTGAGATGTGCAAAGTTTACAATAGGAAGAACGGGGGGTCATCCACTCCGTCGCTGGGTAGTCAACTTTATCCGTGACTCTGAGTACAAGATTTCCGGGATCAAGAAACTCGCAAACAAATATGCTCGGCTGGACTCTTTTATCGTATGCCCGGAAAATAGAATTTCGGTACAACTCAGCTTGCTGCAAAGCCTTTCTTTCTCGTCCAAACACTCCAGATCTGCACTTCCCTTTTCTCCATAGGGCCGAAGCTTTACTAAGAAGGGCCTTTTTTATAGAGAGAGCGTAAGGGGCGATCTATATTGCTTGCCACAGCTCTATTCCCGACTCAAAATCCATAAAGGACTTTAAGAGAGGATGAACATTCCCGTTCTATAGGTAGCACTGCCCCTATTAGAGAAGGGTGAGGGCCGACTTCTGATCTGCTAGCACTGTGAATTACCTTAGACCTACGCAGCAGGAACGATATGGAGCACCTACTCTACTGGTCGTCTGCTCTCTCGAGGTCGTCCTTCTCTAGGTACAAAAAGGACATTACGGGATATCTCCAAAATTCGATGTACTTCTTCAAGTGTGGGACACATCTCATCTTTGCCGAATCGAAAAACCATCGCCTTTGCATCCTCACTGCGGCTATGATCAGATCCCAGTGTTGGTTCACTTTTGACTTTCTCCTCCACCAAATCTTCTGATCTCCTGTTCTCAATGATGTTAAGCAGCTCCTGATCGCAGCAATCATGCCTTCGAAGGTACGCTTTTAATAGGGGGGCCTTGCCTCTTGAATGAGCTTGTTCAACAATGTGCGCTCCTTCTTCCTATTAAGTAAGGAAGGGCGAGTACCCCTTGAAGGACCTTTTGTAAAGGACATCTCCCAAGATCACAAATCGTCGGGCAAGTTCTCCTCCAGGCTCTCCTCTGACCACGAGTGGCGTACTCTGATATGAACCCGTCCTTGAGGTAATTGTAGAAATCATAATACCATGGTTCCCATCGTCCTCGTAATCTTCCTCGTCTTGACTGGTGATAGTTCATCATGTTCCAACTCTCGATAGTCTTCATCCAAGAAGATGAATGAGTCCCGTTCGACGGAAGGGCTCTCTGTGGCTGGGATGTCCAATCTCTCGATGACAAGCGACTCTGTGCTTCGGTGTACTAGCATGTGTACTAGAGCGGCTGAGTATTTATTCCATAAGGGCTAGCGAGTCAGCCAAGCGATTGTAGATTCTCGGAACATCGGTGAAGGTGATCTCCCTAAAGCGCTTGATCGGGTCAATGGCAAGTTCTTGGTACGATATGAGTTGGGGCTCTTTGGTCTTCCATTCTCCCCCCTTACTCAACTCTTAGCTAGTTAAGGAATGTAGCTTTAAGCAAGCGATAAAACGGATGCGCTAACTGTTGCTTTCTTCGCTCCTTCGATTAGCTACAGGGCAGGCAGGGATTCTTTATCTTCCCTCTCTTCGTCCTCGCTTGCCTTTAGCTCTAGCTGCCTTGTCTTAGCTAGCCCTTTCGGACTAGCTTTCCTTGCCTTGCGCTGAGCGGACCCGAAACGCCCACAACGGAATGAATGTCGGATATAGAAAGCGACAGAAGTAACCTTTTTATAAAAATAACGGCAAAACTGTTATCATTAGTACTGTTGAAATATCCGGTGGTTAAAATACAGTAATACGTGGTATTGCACAGTAACACATGGTATTGCACAGTATTTTGAATTATTGATTCTTACGTAGGAAGGCACTTACTCAATTATTGTTATAGTAATTACTGTTCAATATTTTATATTATTGATTCAATAATTACATAATATTTTATTGGTTCAATATTTGCTACGTTGATATTTTATATCAATAAGTGCTACTTTGCCATTTTATATTAGTGATTCAATAATTGTCATTGCACAGTATTTCAAATTATCAAATCAATAATTCATATTATTTGAATAATATTATTAGATAGCATTATTGGCAATGTCTAAGGAAGTTCTGTTTAGAAAAGGGGTTGATTAATTACGCGCCAGTACGGAGAAATCATTATCGGAAGGCCCTCTCTTTCCTGGGAACGACCTGGTTGTCAATATTGTAGTCCTGTAATATTATTTGTGAATACTTAATTTTTGATATATATAATAAAAAAATATTTATTCAATGTGGATTTAAAAGGAGGAATTTTTAACATGTGACATTTGTTAAAAATTGGTATTTTATCTTTTCTGATAAAATAATTCATTCAAATATGTTATTATAATATTACATTATAGTAGTATGATGTGATTATATAATAGTATGATTTTTATAATTAGAATGGTAACATTATTATAGTAAATTCATGGTATAAACGTTAAACGAGGTGGAAGAGTGCAAATTGAATTTGAATTCTTATGATGTAAGCAATGATGTTATCGGAACGATAAGGTAAGCAATGATGTCATCGGAACGATGAGGTAAGCAATGATGTCATAGGATCGATGATGTCATAAATTATGGCAAAAAGACTATTTTACCCTTACTCTGCCGAGCCTATAAATAGAAGCTCATTTTTTTTTATTATTTCTCACCAATTCACTAAAGCTATAGAGAGAGAAAGTATAGAGAGAATAAGAGAGAAAGAAGAAGAGTATTCTGCTATTACACTAGTGCAGTCTCCAAAATTTTAAGGTTAGGGGTATTATTTCTTTCGTATTCATGAAGAGAGTTATTTTCTTTCAATACTCGTAAGGGTTGTTATTCCATTCTTTATTATTCTGTTGGAATAACCTGTCTACGCGCACTACCGTATGCATGGTGAAATCCTGTTGTTATTCCATTCTTTATTATTCTGTGGGAATAACCTGTCTACGCGAACTACCGCATGCCTGGTGAATAACCCTTCGTATTCAGTTGTTATTAAATTATGAAAATAATCAGTCTGAGCGGACTACCGCCTGACGGGTGAAAATTCAATTGCAGTTTCGTATATTGTTTCATTTCAGATTCCTAACTCTAAACTTACTACGGTAAGTATTGCTTCTATAATTCCTAAAATGATCAGAAATTCTTTGAGTTTTGCGTTTCATCTAATATCATTTCACTGGAATATTGGTCTGAACTTTCTTGTGAAATTTTTATCTTTTCATGTCGAGTTACTATTCACGGTAAAAAAAATTCTTCCAAATCATCTTTGATTGGATCCAGGTTTTGATCTTCATTCTTGAACTCTGGATAAATTCTCTAATATTTGTTCTTTATCTCACTGGATTCGTTATTCGTATTATTTTTCATCATCCTCAGTCCTAAATGGTGATATAAATGAATATCTTTGGCCTGTAGTGCAAAGATGAATGATTGCTTGATGAATATCTTTGGCCTGTAATGCAAAGATGAATGATTACCTGATGAATATCTTTGGCCCGTAGTACAAAGATGGATAGGTGTTGAGATGAACATGACCAACTGGTGATACAAATGAATATCTTTGGCCTGTAGTGCAAAAGATGAATATTTGATTCGAGTTGTATATTGATTGATGTTACAGGGATAAAATATTAATGATGGACTTTTAAATCAAAGAAGATAGTAGACATTATTCTCTACTTAACTCTTCTAATAAATTGTTATTTTCGCTGCGAATATTGATCTAAAACGTGTTGTCCATAATATTTTATCTGATTTATTGAAGGCTAACGATAATTTATTTTTCATTATCTTAGTCATAATATTCTTTACTGGGCTAGTTGAGCTCACCCTTTTCTTCCATTGTTCTCTTCAGGAAATGAGAGTATCGCGGGGACTAGTCGAGGAATAGTGTGATGATCAGAGTTAGATTTGTAGAAGTTTTCACTATTCTATAAAATAGTGGGACAATAATTGTAATGAATAAGGAATGAATTTGAGTGTTTATATTTCGTATTATATACGATTTGTATTGAAACTCACAGTTGTGTGGTCGTATTTTGCACGACCGTATGTTATAAAAGATTGTATTTGGATTCTGTACCATGTATTTGGCGACTCAGAATGGGTTGAGTATTGAACCTATTTTGGGGACGTCACAAAAGGTTACCTTTGGCCCGTAGTGCAAAGATGGACTATTAATTGGTATGATTATGACTAATAATTGTGTATTGGTATAATCATTATCTTTGGTGTTACAGATAAAGGCTTGTGGTGAATCTTTGGCCCGTAGTGCAAAGATAAACTGATGTTTGGCATGATCATGATCAATAGTACTATAAATGAATATCTTTGGCACGTAGTGCAGAGATAAATTGTTGATTTGTATGATTATGAACATGAAATGTGTACTGGTAAAATCATGATTCTTAGTGTTACGGGCAAAGGCATGTAGTAAAATAGTAAAAATTCTCTTTGGCCTTGGTGCAAAGAGGAACTGTTGATTGTTGTTACATAGATAAAATATTGATGATAAATTTTTTAAATAAGAGAAGATAGTATACATTATGTTCTACTTGACTCTTCTAATGGATTGTTTGTTCCGCTGTAGTTATTATTGAAAATTTATACTCTCTGATTTATTATTGTTGAAGGCTAAAGATAAAATAATGTGACAATAATTGTATTGAGAATTTAATTTGAGTTATGAGTGTGGATATTGTCGTACTAGTTACGGTACAATATTTGTATTGAAACTCACATTATATGTGTTTGTCGTATTTTGCATGACAGTTTAATAGTTGTAAATAGAAAAATTTGTATTTGAATTCTATATTATGTATTTGACAACTCAAAATGGGTTGTGTAGACCTATTTTGGGGGTGTCAAAGATATGTAATAAGTGATTTAAATTTCAAAAAGGGATACTATTTTCACAATATTTTTTTGATATTTTTACATCATGGTTCCTTCTCACATGAAAGACCCACTGTATGCTCATGTGAGAGAGAATCATATAAAAATATCAAAAATACATATAAAAATATCAATTCTTATTTCAAAATTATAAACTAACATAAATTTATTGGAATCGAGAGATGGTTCATAATAAAAACGGTTTAGCCCTAGACCCCAATAACACCAAGACCCTTAGAGCATCTGCAGCAGTGCTGGAGTTACAAATTCTAGACTATATTTAGTCTAGGAACACAGATCTCGCTTCAGCATCGAATTTTCCGGTAAGGCACAAAGACTATATCAAGGAACTTGAGTTGGGAGAGATGGTTGAAGAAGAAGGAAAATATGGGGTTATTTATTATTTTAATATTTTTATATTATAGTCTACGGGATAGTTCATCTGCTGAATGAATTGAAGACTAAATGATACCTGCTATGTTATATAAACTAAATATAGTCCACGAAATAATTCATCTGCTGAAAATGCTCTTATCTTACAAGACCAACCTCTTTATCTTTTGGAATCAAAATTCGGTCAAACCATATTTTATAATTCTTCCCTTGAAAAGAAAGAAATAAAAATATCTCATTTGAAAAACAAATGAATTTGGCATTATCTATGAAATTTGAACATAAAGAAAAACAGAGCCCAAAGTGGCTCCCAATCATTGCTCCCGCTTAACACCCAAAACTCTCGCCCCCTTCTTCCAGATAGTGTCGCCTCGAGCAATTTCTCTGTTCTTTGATTTCTGATCTGTAGTTTATACAAACCCAGATCATGTATACAATCATATACAATTTTTAAAAATTTAATTCAATTTGTTGATTCTTCTCTTTGATCTACCGTATTTGTTAAAAAAAAACCTTATTTCCGATTCTCAAATCCCATTTGCAGCTCAGCTGAATATTTGTGTTCTAGGGTTTAAATTTGCTGGAACTTTTGATTTGTTATTGCACATATATACACAGATATAATAGAGAGATACAGAGAGAGAAAATGGCATCGGGGGCACCGATAAACAAGATAGAGAGAGCACACCGGATGTACAGGGAAGGAAGTTATGAGGAAGCGCTTGTATTTTACACAGAAGCGCTTTCCATGGCTAAGACTAAATCACAGAAGATCGCTCTTCATAGCAACAGAGCTGCTTGCTATCTCAAACTTCTTCATTTCAACAAGGTACCCTTTTCTTCAGTTAGTTTCTACAGTTACGAATTTATGTGAAAATTGTTAAAAATGTTTGTTTATGAGAATCTTTATTGAGTCTGTTAGTTGTTAAAAATTTATGGTTTTCACCAATAAAATAGTGATATTGACCATCTAATTTTATCTCTTTTATTTTTTTATTTTTTTTAAGTTGACCTTATAGAAATTGATATGAGATTAGCTATTGTTAACTTTGATGATGGAAAATAAGCAGTTTCGTCAAGTATAGTCTGGATTCAAATGGAGTTTTCAACCACTGTTTTATCATGTCTCTTGTGATTTGGCCTTTGGGCTATTAATCACTCATAATATAAGTGACAAAAAGTAGAGGACCAAGAAAGATTTGCTTTTTCTAGTGTATATGAAATCATAATCAATCATTGCTCATTGCTGACATGTTAATGAAGTTAAGTGTTGGGATTAATTCCAATTTGCTCCAATATGTTCGTCATTTACTTAAAACAAATTAGATTTCAGATCTCAAGGACCTGTATTTATGATCAAATCATCTCAACTCTAATTTCTAAGCTTACGCTCACTTTTGAATGGAAGAATGCCTATGTTCCATTACGTCTGATGGCTGTATGTTGTTAGCTAGGAGTTTAGTGCAGGACTTGTATGACATGGCCAAACTCATACATACCCAAGTTGGGTCCATATTATGTACATACAACACATTCTTATCTTTATGCACAGGATTTTCTATATATCCTTTGTAGTGTATATGTATTTCCTGGAAAAAAAATTATAACTAAACACTGCATTGACTTTAAATTTTGATTCTGCTTTAGGTTGGAAAACATTAAAGAAAGAAGAACTTGCTCAATTCGTTTAGAGTTACAGTAGTAGTGTATATTATATGATGAAGCATATCGAAATTGTTGGGAGAGAACAGGGATGTAACACCCCCTTTCCGAAATAGAAAGAGAGGTTACTCAAAACACAACAAAACAAATGAATTTAATAGAAACGCTCAAAGCCACAAAAGAATAGTCTTAATATCTGATAAATACCACAAGTCAGCCATAATAAATGCCAAATTGACCCAACAGACAATCTAAGGTATTTATTACAACTCCAAATAAATCAATCTAACAATCCTAAATAGAATATCTAAATCATTGGATCGAATGGAGCTCTCATCATACTTGCCCTTGATTCCCCAGATTACCTGCCGGAAGAAAAACACAGCATGAGCCAAATGCCCAGTACGGATATAGAATACAAGAAAAACGAAACAAAATAACTAACTCAATAAAATGAACTGAACTGAACCGAAACGAACAAAACTAACACAACAAAATATTAGGCTGAATCAAATGGCTGGGTGTTATTTCATACCGAGCTCACAGTAATATATCTTGCCACACAGGCAAGTCAAATAATGCCACACAGGCAATCAAAATAGTGCCACACAGGCACAACATACATCGGACCGGCCGGATCCAGATGCATGCAAATCGGAAGGCGTGTTTGGCACAAACATCGCTACTCCGCAGAACAGAACAGAAAACTAGGGTCGACCCATACGCCTCCCACAACAAAACACCAAATGGCCAACTCCCACCGGAGCACAAAACGGAGACGCCGTGGACTAATCACACCGCCACGGAAAGTGTCATGCCTCTCGTGCCAAGATGACATGCCTGTGGTACCCCCACAGGTGGTTATAGCTCAGGTATACCCTACGGTATATTTTAATAATAATATCATATCACAACACATGCGACACAATATTAATAGAGAGGGTTCTATATGTACATGTTGAACCAAATCGAAATATAATCACAATGTCTCAAAAGAAAGTAACAACATGTACCGCTCTACAATTATCAAAATAAATAATAACATGATAACCTAATTCAAAGAGTACAAATTCAAGTCATATGAATTAGCCCCAAAACAAAACTATTATATGAATTTCACAAGAATTAATTATGTGAAATAATAACGAAATTCGAAACAAGGAACAAAACGAACAAATCAAATTTAACAAGAGTATCGCTGAAAGAGTACGGAATCCGTACCTGGATTAAGCAATGTAATACCCAGAAATTATAACTTCACAGATAGTTTGTTAACTCCCTCCGTCTGAACTAATTAAACGAAATAATAATAAATGTAAGTACATTTGTAAAAATATACTCTCTTTTTTTTAACCCTTTTTACAAACACATTATTATTATTATTATTATTATTATTATTATTATCTTCCATAGATTTTATAATATAGTCATTACTAAATAGCTTTTGCTCCTTTCAAAACAAGAGTCAAATATTGAATTAAAGTATCTTATATATAGATATATATGTTTTCACTCCTTCAATCAAACGCCAAAAGCAGTAAAACTATTCAAGCCAATTTTGTTACTGTCTTAACAGTTAACATAATAGAGTTAAAAACCCATGACATATTCTATGTAAAGGTATTTTGTAATATCAAATTATGTAATCTGCCATTACCTTGTACATCTACTATATACATATACTAATCATACTAACCTCCTGGCTTTTTGAAACTTTGATGGGTAATGAAACAAATGTTATTCATGATGTCAATACTTTTAATAGTTTACTCAGATAGATGATTCCCATGAATGTAAAACTATAATAACTTTACACTCAATTTAAATATTAATATAATTAAAGTACAATCATCAGATATTCACATATATGATACCTAACCTCTACACATGCATCATTAATTATTCAAACTTACCACATAAAAGAAAACATAAGGTGCAGATTCGTCCGAATTGCAGCGCAACAGTTCTTCCTTTTTTTTTTCTCGGCTGCCTCACACCCAATTAAGAAAAGTAAGATTAGGTTTTACTTATTTATTGATGTATGTTATTAACCCTCCTTATGTTAATAGAATTTTTTTATCCACATATAAATTAAATCCGATTAGATTAAAGCCCAAATTGATGTAATCTCTTACTTATTATAGTCCGTATAAATTAAATACAATCTGACCCAAACACAAGAAAAGTCCAAATTAAAATATTTAAAACAAAATTTTTAAAAAGTTATTTATTTATTTATTTATTTATTTTTTCGGGTATTACATCACTTACCCCTTAAAAAGGATTCCGTCCCCGGAATCAAAAGAAAAGAACGAATCTAATAATCAAAAGATACGGATATTCCGCTCGAATAGACCCCTCCATCTCCCATGTAGATTCTCGTTCCGAATGATTTCTCCACAAAATGTTAACAAACGGAATAGATTTGACGATCCAAAATCGCCTCGGCTTGCTCCACACAAGTAAAGTAAGATCATCTTGAATCTTATCGAACGGATATTGTACCACATGCAACGGATGATATTGATAACTCCTCAACACCGACACATGGAACACATTGTGCACATGAGCTAGCTGTGGAGGCAAAGCTAACCGATATGCAACCTCACCAACCTTCTCCGAAATCTCAAATGGGCCAATATAACGCAGACTAAGTTTCCCTTTCAGACCAAATTGCTGAATACCCTTCCAAGGAGAAACTTTTAGAAACACATGTTCACCAGGTTCAAACTCCAAGGTCCTCCTATGTTTATCAGCATAACTCTTCTGTCGTGATCGAGCCGACTTCAATTTCTCCTTAGCCACCGCTACCTTCTCCGTAGTGATTTGAACTAACTCAGGCCCTTCTATGGCTCTCTCGCCAACCTCATCCCAACAAGTTGGACCTCGACACTTCCTACCATATAACGCCTCAAACGGAGCCATCCCAATACTCGCATGCCAACTGTTGTTATACGCAAACTCACTAGGCTCAAATAATCGTCCCAATTACCTGACCACTCAAGTGCATAAGACCTCAACATGTCTTCCAACGTCTGAATAGTCCGCTTAGATTGCCCATCAGTTTGCGGATGGAAAGAAGTATTAAAGCCGAGTGCCCCAAGCTCGTTGAAATTCTTTCCAAAACCTTGAAGTGAATCATGGGTCCCGATCTGAAACAATAGACACCGGAGTACCATGAAGTCTAACAATCTCCTGCTGAAAGGTCTGTGCCAACCTATCCACCGAGTAACCCTCATGGATCGCTAAAAAGTGTGCCGATTTGGTCAACCGATCCACCACAACCCAAATGGCATCATTCTTCCTGAAAGTATTCGGCAGCCCAGTCACAAAATCCATCGTGATATCCTCCCATTTTCACACTGGAATGTCTAACTGTTGCAACAAATCACTATCTCTTTGATGTTGTATCTTCACTTGTTGACAAGTGAGGCACTTCCCAACGTGTTCAGCCACATCTCGTTTCATCCCATTCCACCAAAAAAATTCTTCAAATTCCTGTACATCTTTGTAGAACCTGGATGAATAGAAAATGGCGAACTATGAGCCTCCGCCAAAATCGCCTCTCGAATGATTGGATCAAACAGTACACACAACCGCTCACCCAACCAAATCACACTATGGTCATCAATACGAAGGTCGGGCTGCTTGCCCTCCTCCAGATTCTGCGCCATACTCCACAATTCCCCATTTTCCTTTTGAGCTTCTTTAACCCTTGAAATAAGAGAGAGCTCCACTCTCATACCCGCCAAATGCTCATCTGAACCTTGCACATACAACTCCAACTCTAGCCGCTTCATATCCGAAATAAGCTGAGGTTGTGTAATAAGAGCTGCTACACTTCCTGAACTCTTTCAGCTAAAAGTATTTGCAACCACATTTGTCTTCCCCGGGTGATACTGAATCCTCACATCATAATCTTTTAGAAGCTCCAACCAACGCCTCTACCTCATGTTAAGTTCCTTTTGAGTGAAACTGTATTTAAGATTTTTTTTTTTTGTGATCGGTGAAGATATCACAAGTCTCTCCATACAAATAGTGCCTCCAAATCTTTAGAGCAAAGATCACTGCTGCCAACTCCAAATCATGAATGAGGTAGTTCACCTCGTAAGGTTTAAGTTATCTGGAAGCATAAGCAATCACCTTATCGTGTTGCATCAAAACACACCCCAAGCCCTTTTTCATCAACTGAGTTAATGGCAAAGCAAGCAAAGAGAATCCTTCCACAAATCTTCTATAATACCATGCTAAACCCAAGAAACTCTTAATTTCTGTCACAGTATCAGGTTTCGACCATTTAGTGATAGCCTCAACCTTTGCAAGATCCACCTTAATGCCTTTAGCAGAAACAACGTGGGCCAAACATGCAACATGCTCCAAAACTCGCATTTAGAGAATTTAGCATACAGTTGATCTTTCTGCAAAATTCCCAGCACTGTTTGAAGATGCTCGTCATGATCCTCCCTAGACTTGGAGTAGACCAAAATGTCATCAATAAAGACAATAACATATTGATCCAGGTACTCCCTGAACACCCGATTCATCAAATTCATAAACACCGCCGGAGTGTTAGTCAACCCGAATGATATCACCAGAAACTCGTAATGCCCATATCGAGTACAAAAAGATGCCTTAAAAATATCTTCATCCCTCACCCTCAACTGATGATAGCCCGACCTCAAGTCTATCTTTAAAAAAAATACTTCGCCCCCTGAAGTTGGTCAAGCAACTCATCAATCCTCGACAATGGATACCAATTCCTGATGGTGATCTTGTTCAACTCCCTGTAGTCTATGTGCAGCCTCATAAACCCATCTTTCTTCTTCACAAACAAGACCGGAGCACCCCACGGCGAAACACTCGGCCGAATCACACCACGATCTAACAGTTCCTGCAACTGCTCCTTTAACTCCTGCAACTCCAATGGTGCCATCCGATACGGCGCCTTAGAAATAGGTCCCGCACCAGGAATAATCTCAATAGTAAACTCAACTTCCCGCTGCGGTGGCACCCTGACAACTCCTCAGAAAACAGATCGAAAAAGTCACGAACAACAGAAATATCCTCAATACGAGACTCACCCTTAGAGGTATCCTTCACAAATGCCAAGTACCCCTCATAACCCTTCGCCACTAACATCCCAGCCTTCAAAGCTAAAGTCAACTTCACCACCGTACTCGGCTGTGAACCCTGAAATCCGAATTTCGGAGGCTTCACATCTCCAAATATAACCTTCTTCGCCTGACAATCGATAGTGGCCTAGTGTCTATCCAACCAGTCGATCCCAAGAATCACATCAAAATTGTGCATACACATCGGAAGAAGATTAGCCCTACGAATCTTATCCCCACAACTAATCGGACACCCTCGATATAAATCAAAAATAATAACAGAAGTCCCCATCGGGGTAGCAATAGACATAATAGAATCTAAAGACTGAGATGGCACACCCAGGTGCCGAATAAAAGACTGAGCCACAACAAAATGAGTAGAACCAGTATCAAATAAAATAGAAGCTTCACGACTACCAACTAAAAGAGTGCCAAAAACAGTACCTGGCGCACCTGCTGCCTGATTATATGTCAAGGCAAACACTCGACCACCTTGACGCTGACTCCATTGCCACCATGATCACCGCCTCCACCATTACTACGTGGCCCGGTACAATCTCTAGCAATATGGCCCATCTGTCCACACAAAAAGTATGTACCGATAACTCTATGGCACTGACTCCCCGGATGATGACCCCAATAAGTAGCACAAGGAGCTATCGAAAAATAAATAAATTAGGGTTACCCCTACCAGCTTATCTCGGATAACGACCTTAATTCTGCCACAGCTGACGATTCTACCACTGTTGGCGATTCTGATCTTGATGAGGTAGCTGAAGCTAACGATTATGCCCTTATTGAGGCATCTGTTGATAACCTCTGTTCTGATTCTAGCTATGTTATTTCCACCATTAGCATTCCCTCTAGCTTATTATAAGTAGCCAACAACACCTTTTTGGTTATTCGAGCGCCCCAACAAATCAAAGATATTATCTAAATGAGCAATCCAATTCTCTACATCTATTGGACAAAAAGCTGAACTGAATGAATTGGGTTTTTATTTTCGAAACCTTCTAACCATACGTACGTCAAAACCAAATGCTGATTAACACCATTTGCATTTCCTTCCTCTCCGTTTGCGTGTGGAACATTATTTCTCGGGTTTCACTGATCAAGAATCTATGGCAGTTGTTGCATCGCCTATACGACATGTGCCACCAATTATGGCAAAGTTTGATTAACCGCCTAATTCACTAAGGTAGTCAACGTAAAATTATTCTGGTTGTTAGGCTACGTGTTGGGCTACTCTTCGCCCCTTCCCCCCATCGTTGCCACCCAACAACTCTAGCGAATTACGAGCCGTTTCACAAAGAAATCAACGAATAGATAACTAAACAGGTTAGAGACGGATTCGAATATAGCTGAACAGAAAAATCAAACGAAACAAAAACCTAACCCAGAAGTCTACCCATAATTCACAGGTCAAACCTAAATAGGTTTTCTACAAGAAAGAACCTAAGCTCTGATACCAACTCTGTAACACCCCCTTTCCGAAATAGAAAGAGAGGTTACTCAAAACACAACAAAACAAATGAATTTAATAGAAACGCTCAAAGCCACAAAAGAATAGTCTTAATATCTGATAAATACCACAAGTCAGCCATAATAAATGCCAAATTGACCCAACAGACAATCTAAGGTATTTATTACAACTCCAAATAAATCAATCTAACAATCCTAAATAGAATATCTAAATCATTGGATCGAATGGAGCTCTCATCATACTTGCCCTTGATTCCCCAGATTACCTGCCGGAAGAAAAACACAGCATGAGCCAAATGCCCAGTACGGATATAGAATACAAGAAAAACGAAACAAAATAACTAACTCAATAAAATGAACTGAACTGAACCGAAACGAACAAAACTAACACAACAAAATATTAGGCTGAATCAAATGGCTGGGTGTTATTTCATACCGAGCTCACAGTAATATATCTTGCCACACAGGCAAGTCAAATAATGCCACACAGGCAATCAAAATAGTGCCACACAGGCACAACATACATCGGACCGGCCGGATCCAGATGCATGCAAATCGGAAGGCGTGTTTGGCACAAACATCGCTACTCCGCAGAACAGAACAGAAAACTAGGGTCGACCCATACGCCTCCCACAACAAAACACCAAATGGCCAACTCCCACCGGAGCACAAAACGGAGACGCCGTGGACTAATCACACCGCCACGGAAAGTGTCATGCCTCTCGTGCCAAGATGACATGCCTGTGGTACCCCCACAGGTGGTTATAGCTCAGGTATACCCTACGGTATATTTTAATAATAATATCATATCACAACACATGCGACACAATATTAATAGAGAGGGTTCTATATGTACATGTTGAACCAAATCGAAATATAATCACAATGTCTCAAAAGAAAGTAACAACATGTACCGCTCTACAATTATCAAAATAAATAATAACATGATAACCTAATTCAAAGAGTACAAATTCAAGTCATATGAATTAGCCCCAAAACAAAACTATTATATGAATTTCACAAGAATTAATTATGTGAAATAATAACGAAATTCGAAACAAGGAACAAAACGAACAAATCAAATTTAACAAGAGTATCGCTGAAAGAGTACGGAATCCGTACCTGGATTAAGCAATGTAATACCCAGAAATTATAACTTCACAGATAGTTTGTTAACTCCCTCCGTCTGAACTAATTAAACGAAATAATAATAAATGTAAGTACATTTGTAAAAATATACTCTCTTTTTTTTAACCCTTTTTACAAACACATTATTATTATTATTATTATTATTATTATTATTATCTTCCATAGATTTTATAATATAGTCATTACTAAATAGCTTTTGCTCCTTTCAAAACAAGAGTCAAATATTGAATTAAAGTATCTTATATATAGATATATATGTTTTCACTCCTTCAATCAAACGCCAAAAGCAGTAAAACTATTCAAGCCAATTTTGTTACTGTCTTAACAGTTAACATAATAGAGTTAAAAACCCATGACATATTCTATGTAAAGGTATTTTGTAATATCAAATTATGTAATCTGCCATTACCTTGTACATCTACTATATACATATACTAATCATACTAACCTCCTGGCTTTTTGAAACTTTGATGGGTAATGAAACAAATGTTATTCATGATGTCAATACTTTTAATAGTTTACTCAGATAGATGATTCCCATGAATGTAAAACTATAATAACTTTACACTCAATTTAAATATTAATATAATTAAAGTACAATCATCAGATATTCACATATATGATACCTAACCTCTACACATGCATCATTAATTATTCAAACTTACCACATAAAAGAAAACATAAGGTGCAGATTCGTCCGAATTGCAGCGCAACAGTTCTTCCTTTTTTTTTTTCTCGGCTGCCTCACACCCAATTAAGAAAAGTAAGATTAGGTTTTACTTATTTATTGATGTATGTTATTAACCCTCCTTATGTTAATAGAATTTTTTTATCCACATATAAATTAAATCCGATTAGATTAAAGCCCAAATTGATGTAATCTCTTACTTATTATAGTCCGTATAAATTAAATACAATCTGACCCAAACACAAGAAAAGTCCAAATTAAAATATTTAAAACAAAATTTTTAAAAAGTTATTTATTTATTTATTTATTTATTTTTTCGGGTATTACAAGGGACCCTTGCTGTCTGTGAATATAAGGGAAGGCTTAGATGCACATGTTTCGTACCCAATCCAAATCAAAAGCTTGAGGCATTAGCTTATATATCCTTCATTACATATTAGAACTCTATTTTTATCTTTTGCCTCATGTGGGACTTCAACTCACGTGTATCCTCACGAAATATTTTTACGTGGTTTGTATTTGAGATGAGGCATAAATGCTTGTCTCTTGCTCAGGAAAGTTTGTATTTTTTGGAGAAACAATACAAAAATTTGCGTAGCATTCTATCAAATGGTTCTTTCTTGCTTTTGATTTATGCTGAATCTTTGAAATGGCTTATTAGAACCTCAAAAAAAGGGAAGTAGCAGATATAAAAATAATTAACCCAGCAATATCCCGTATGGGATTCCCTTGTTTAGAATTTGGGTAGATATCTCCTACTTGAGAGCTTAGGACATGGAAAGCTTTCCTTCCATTTTTTTAAAATTTTATTTTCTTTGCTTTTGAATTATGTTCCATATATGTTAATCCTTTATGCTCTTTTTGGATCTTAGAAATTGAGAGGGAAAAGGAAAAATAAAGGAAAAAAGTTTCTTCAATATCACATGCCCACATATGATCACTTTACGAATGGGGCTAGCTTGTAAAAAGCGTATTGGAATAGGGCGAGATTCCTGTGAAGCTTGTGTTTTTTTGGTTGTTATGGAAGCAGGGTTCAATTTTGAAAATATACTTGGCAAGGAGATGTAAGCTTTGGTTGAAATTTCCCAATTTGTTTCATTCGGATTTAGATGCGGAGTCAAGAGTTGACTATTTGTAGGGATGCATGAAAGTTAAATGTGGCATTCTGTCATTGACCCTCCTAGGGCCAGGTTGATGCCTATGCCTTGCATTAGGCAGATGCGACTGGTTAGTTCTCAGTTAAATTATTCTATGTTGTAGTGACGAGACTTTTCCATGGTAGAGCATCTGCTGTGTAGTGCCCCGTGGAGGAATCCTTCTCATCGTGGACAATTGTTTTGGGGGAAATTTTTTGGCTTATGGTATAAGATGCAGGGAGCAAATTAACCGTGAATTATCTTTGTATCTGTAGGAAGGTGGTGGAAATGGTAGATAACCTATTATTATACTGTGTCGGTAGGAAGGAGAAAATTTATATAGTTTCATAATTTCATTCGATTTTATAATGATGAATATTATAACCTATCTAAAAAGTAGTACTATCGTAAGATTTATTATTTTCTAATTCTAAATGTATCATTTCAATTTTGAATTTGAAAATGTTTCAAGTTAACATATAAAGAGTCAACAATGATCTTATATTTTGAAGCAGAAGACTATAATGTGCTGAAATTCAGTGTTTTCAGCAACATGTGACGTTTGTCCATCTTTCTAAGACATTGTATTCATGCTTATTGCCACCAACTCTTTCTCTTTTTCTCTGTCTCTCTACATATACATACATGCATACATACATTCATACATACATACATGCATGCATGCTTCTGCAGATCGGGCTTACTCTTCCTTTTCATATATGCATATACCTACATATATGCATCACCATTTCTGGAGAAGATAAACAATTTGTAGTTTTCCTTGGAAACTCTTTATAAATATTGACCGACTCTCCTACAATCTTAGGCAGAAGAAGAATGTACTTCAGTCCTTGATCTTGATCACAAGCACACCGGAGCATTAATGTTACGTGCTCAAACGCTAGTCACTCTTAAGGAGTACCAGTCAGCACTTTTTGATGTCAACAGGCTTATTGATTTGAATCCATCATCAGAAGTGTATCAAAACCTTCAAGCCCGTTTGAAGACTCAATTGGTATTCCCTCTCCCTCCTCCTGGTCTTTTGGTTAGGATATAGGTATTCTATCTTCTATTCTTTCTCCTTAGTTTTGATATTTTGATTTTTAAGTTTACTGTTTTAAGGACAGGTCATTGAAGTGCAATGGTAAAACTTGTAATGCATGCATTAAAATCTTCAAGGGCAGCATTTTTGCGCAATAGTGCCAAAGTTTAGGTTTACACACTGGTCGATTGTTCCAGCATCCCTCGTTTTTGGCATAAGCCTACATAATGGCTTTTAACTTGTTATTGGCCTAAATGAATATGATTGATTGGTATCCTCTGAATGTTAACCATACCCTGTTTTTACCCCTGGATTTTGATTTTCACACTCGCTCCCCATCCCTTGCCACATATTTTGGTAGGTCCACATTTTATATCGACATGGGAGATGATATATATCATTTTCTTTTATGTCACCTTTTATATCACCTCTGGTGTGATACTTTATGTGGGCTCCATTTTAAAATGTGTGAGCTCACTTTTCGTGAAAAGTTTCACATTAACTGGCATAGGAGGTGACCCAGGGGCGGAACTACAGTAAGGGCAGCATAGGCAGTTGCCTATGCTGGCAAAATTAATAATTAATAGTTTTGTTTTAATGTTTGCAAGTACAGGGGCAAAAATTGTTAAAATAAACATGGAGGGACAGAAACAAAAACTTCAAGGGACATAATTACAAACCCAAAGACATAAAGCCCAGCAACAAAGGAAGATACATTTGGGATTTATATATATATATATACACACACACACGTATGTATGTACACCTTCAAAGACGTAATACTTTCATTAGAAAAGGGCCTTCTTTTTCTTCCTATTTGTATTTACTAAAGCCCAAAAAATGTATAGGTTTCAAGGTCTTTTTTACTACTATAAAGTGCCTTAATAAATACTCTCTCCATTCATTTTTAATTAAAGTTTTAGGTGAAAATGCAAAAATTAAAAATGTAATTAATATTTTGTTTGATTGATTAAATTAGATATAAAATCTCAATATTGCCCCTTTTAAAATTTATTGGAAAGTTAAAAGGGAAACAAAAAATAGTACTTACTGTAGGGATAATATTGAAAACAAAATCATTAATACTTTCTAGAAATTTACAAATGACAGATAAAAATGAATAAAATTCACTCTTTAAAAAGACATAAAAAAATGGAGGACAAGTTGACCTTATTCCGTTTATCGTTTTAGGCGCTATGAATTGCGTGACATGCATATGTTATAGGTCTTATATTTAATTAATACTGCATAATGATAATGATCTTCTTAATTAGAACTCACACAAAAGTTATTATGATATTATTGAGTTGTTTGGTTGGTAATGTATTGTGTGCATCTGGTGATATATGCTCTAACGAAAGTAGCTATAGACATGCCGTGATTAAAAATCATTGAATTACCATGTATCCTCGGGTTTATTTATTGTTGAAATTGGCTTTGGTTTTGTCGGTCGCTACTGCCACAATGGAGAGAGAATATTATTAAATCTACTCTACATAAAAAATTGGGAGATAAATGGTTGAGTGATTGTTTAGTTCTTTACATCGCAAATGATGTATTTAGAACTATTGATAATGAAGCTATCTTGGAACATTTTCGAGCTATGGGGTCTAGGAAGATAACATTGTATCTTGTAAACATTATTATAATTAGTTAATATTAAAACTTTTTTATAATTTTTGGATTTTATCATATTTAAGTTTTTTTAACTTTACAAACAAATTAATTAAAATCCGCCCCTGGTGAAAGAAAATCCTGGTTCCACCCCTGACGAGTGTACATGGTGCTCCTCCTCTATTGACGTTGGTACATGTACCCACAAAATGAAAAATGCATCCGCCATATTTACCTTCTCAAGACAGTTCTAATATCAAGTTGAAGGTATTCTAAAAAGAGTTATTTTGAATACAGTAGCAGAGACGAGATTTTTAACAATTTTTTAATATTACCCTTTGGACCTGTTTTATTATAGTCATATAGTGTTATTGTTATTCTCTACCTTAATTAGAAACTTAATCTTTGCTCAAGGAAAGTCACTTGCGCCAATACCTGAAGCTGAGACAGAGCTAGAAGATGATGAAGACATATATGAAGCAGAACAAAAAGAAGAGGAGGTAGACAAGCAAGTGGAAGTAGAACTAGAAACACATGCAAATAAGGAATGGGGGCAAGTTGAAGAAGGAGAACTAGAACAAGATACTGTAGTGGTAAAAAATCAAAATACTGAAAATGGTGGAGGAGCTCCCACAAATGAAGTCATTTCCCTCCAAACTTTTGATCACAGTCAGAAGGCTGAAAAAGTTATCGAACAAAGTCAGAGCCTCAAGGAATCAGCTGAACAAAATTCCTCAGGATGGCAAACAATACCTAAACCCAAAGGACACTCGCATCTTGATTACTCAAGATGGGATAGAGTTGAAGATGACTCCAGTGATGATGATGACGACGAAGAGGATGAAGAGTCTAAGCCTCAGTATCGGTTCCGTGTGAGAACTGTTGGCGTACGACCAGTAAAGTAAACGAAAAAAAGAATCTAGCAATTACAAATCTTCGGAGTTTAGTATATCAAACCACAAAGACATGCTGATTTTTGTCAAGCCTCTGGCGGTTACAGTACCTGTAGGTGTCCTTTGGAACCTTCTGCCGAAAAAAGGTTCATGTGCAGGTGCTAAAATAGTAAAATAAAAATAGAAGGTTGTGTGAATAGATTGTATTTGAGAAATTTGACATTATGGATAGCTAGGTTTAGCAAAGTTGGGTTTGGTCCTATAGAAAGTGTTGCCTACAGGTGATCTTAGATTGTTTATTGTATTTTTGATGTTAAATTTAGGTTGTCTTGGTTACTGTAAATTATGTCAAGCTGTATAGTTCTATACCCTTTACCTGATGGGGGTATTTATAAAACATATATTATTAGATTGTACTATTTTAGTCACGGTTGGTATTGGACCGGTCCAGGCACTTTTTCCTTCAGGATGATTTTCTTTGCTTATGTAAACAAGGAGATCTGAACTTGTATTACTTTTTCCTACACAGTATGATGAATTAAGCTGCATTAATATTTCCATCAATAAACTCTGTTTTTGCTTATACAGTTTCGATGTTGTAATCCTTTATTATAATTCTATAGTTCTCTATTTAGTGTTGATATTGCAGAATTCAGGTGCTTTAGTAGCTAGGTGCCGCTTGCCTTCCGCCAACATTTGTGTTCGTTGAGAAAGCCTTCAGTACTGAAGAAAATGTTGATTGTTGTTTTAACGGAAAGCTGAGCTGGTACGTCGTGTGATTAGAGCATTAATCCTATCATTTATTGCAAGTTTAGGACCAACGTGAAACTCTAAACGATAAGATATAGAATAAATTAAGGTCGGATCATTCTTAATTTCTTTTTATTCCATGTATACATATATATGTCGGTATTTAATATCGGCATAAATTTGTAGTCAAATGTAACATATATGCATGATGATAGTGTCCCAACATGAGGTTGTTGGCCTATTAAACCACTAGGCAATGTTTGTTTACTAGGATAACATTTGAGATTGGATTATTAATCCAAGTCTCTTGTTTGTTTTTAAAATTAGACTTGAGATTATTAGTCCCGGGATAACAAAATGACTTGAAATGAGGGATTAAATTTTTTTGGACAAAACTAACCTTTACTTTTTCTAATATGACTAAGCATATCCTTAATCTGTAATTATTTTATATATACAGTTTATTTTGTAGGAACAATATTTGACTTTATTTTGTTAAATAACTCACGAGTATACTGTAATAACTCAAAATAAGAAACCATACAGTAAATAAAAAAACTGTATTATAGCAAATAACATTTTTTTTTGATAATGTGGAGTATCCGACCCGTGGGTCGATTAAATCTCCCCAGCCCGATACCAGAGTAGTTTGTTACCCGGCTTGCGCCTTAGAGAGTACTGTGACCACAATGGGACTTTTTACAGCCTTAATTTTGTTGTAAGCGGGACTCGAATCTAGGATGTCCGAGTTTACTGCTCATCCCAGTACGAGCTTGAACCTATAACATTTGATTTACTGTTATCAAATAATGTTATTAAGGTTGATTTGATTTGGTACATTCATCTATCAAAACAACAAAGTCAAATAGTGTTCCTTAGGCTATGTTATTATGTGTTATTTAATATACTGTAACCAAATAATGCTCGAGAGTTATTATTGTATGTTCATTTTTTTTATTTTTTTTGTCTATTAAATATAATGAATACAAAGATGAACATTAAATACAGTATTTGCAAATGGAACTATATTATGACCTGTTTGCAGGGCCGGTTTTAAGAATTTGGAGGCCCTGTGCGAAAAAAAATAAGGGCCTTCCCGCATATAAAACTATTAATTTTTTTATCAACACCAATATATAAAGCACAATTTATATCAAAATTTATCATTAATTAAAATAATAAATGTTAACGTCGAGTAACAAAATTATCAATTAGAAAGAAAATATAGCTAAAACTTTAATAAATTATCAATTAAAAAGAAAAGGTAACTAAAACTTAAATGGATAATAAACTTTACATGATCGTTAACATCATTCTTGTATTTTTTGCTGCAAAATCATCAATCAAATTTTCATAATCAATTTTCTATATATACACAAAAAATAATTTCGGGGCCCTGTGCGGTCGCCCCTTCTGCACGCCTTCAGGGCCGGCCTTGCCTGTTTGTTATTATAATTTAAATAATGCCCATGAGTTGCTGTAAATTATGTCAAGCTATATAGTTCTATACCCTTTACCTGATGGGTATTTATAAAACATATATTATTAGATTGTATTTTAGTCACGGTTGGTATTGGACCGGTCCAGGCACTTTTTCCTTCAGGATGATTTGCTTTGCTTATGTAAACAAGGATATCTGAACTTGTATTACTTTTTCCTACACAGTATGACGAAATAAGCTGCATAAGCACTACCTGATACTCAGTAGGTGAATACAATATCTTATCTTGCATTCTCTTTAATCTGACTTGTTGCTTCCCCTTTCAAGAGAAAAGATAAAACTTGAGTCAGAAGAATACTGAAAATTGCAGCAGTCCAGTCTTAGTCTAGTACAAGATTCATGAAAATGTTCATGTTCAATTTCACTACAAGAAAACTTGCTATTTCCGACGAAATTATCCTCGACGGAATGGATTTAGTCGACAATAATATATTTCTGACGGAATAATCCGTCGAATATAAGTCCCTCGTAACTAATATGTTTCCGACTGAATATCGTTGAGATTAGTATTCCCTCCGTGGCGCCAGCTTTTCCGCCAGCGCAAAAACTACTTTTGACAGACCAAAGTTATTTTCGAGGGAATGTTCCGACGAATTTAAATTAATTCCGAGGGATTTAATTCCGACTGTCGTCGAAAATAACGATTAAAACCTAAATCGCGTTTTCTTCTGTGGTGCCTCTTTTCATTTTTCAATATTTTTTTTCTCTCTCTCTCCTCTCTCCTCTCTCTCTCTCTCACATCTGGCCACCCCATCCCCCTGCCACCGGTCCCCCCATCCCTCCCACCGGCACAGCCCCCACCTCTTCCCCTCCCCCTCCCCCTCCCCCTCCCCCTCCCTGTCACTTGTACCCCTGTTGGAATATTTTATTCCTTATGTGGCCTCTACTACTAATATAATTATTGGACTTATGTATTGTATTAATTTATTACTTTATTTATGAGTTTGGTAATTAATTGTGTGACCCAATAATATTAACATAATGAGCTCTAAGGTTTCATAATCTTGATCGACGATTTTGACCCTTAGTTATTCTATAAATAAAACAGATAGGGTTTGGTCTCAATTGTCGTCTCAAGAATTTTATACATACCTATACATCCATCATAAGATTGAGAGACAATTGAAGACATTCAACCTTAAGCGCAGCGGAAGCGTAATGCATACAATATGTCTTCCCTCAATTCATGTAAGTACTTAATTGTTTAATTTGATTTTATTCTATACAATAGCACGTTTCGATATAATTATTTAACATCCGGTATCAGAGCTGTGGTTACGTTATTGTATAAAATAAATTAATTACGTTCTTATTCTACAAATTATAATTCTGCAAAAGCTCTTTATTTGTATGATGTCAAACTATTCATTATGTTCCATGAGACAAAGCGGACGAAATATCTCTGCTTCTACGGGCTATTCTCAATTCATGAAAAGCCTTCTAGCTGCCCTTATAAAAACAAAACAAAAATGTTGAAATAGCTACGGTTTAAATCAGATTGTATTCTTAAATTTGTTGAAATAGCACAGGACACACAATGGTAATATATGATCGCTTGCCAAAACTAATATCATATAAATAAATAATTTCTATAACTCGTCTAAATTCTCTCTCCTGAGCAAGCTTTTCCGAAGTCCCAACGCACCCATATATAAAGTTGTGGAAAGTTCTGCAGACATACATGTAGGCCAGTTAAAGCAGAACGAATTCACACTAATGGTAATAAAGTGAATACAATTAATATATCTATTCAATGGGTCACGTATTCATACTAATGGTAATATATGCATTAAGAATAATTTTATGTATATAAATTATGTATTAAAAACTGATCTCAATTTATGGCTACTGTATATGCCCATTATATTAACGGTTATTATGTTTTCTAATTATATTCATATAATATTATTTTAGATTATGTCCTTATGTACTTAGTTATAAAATCAATATTAATATAACCAATTCATGTTCATAATTATATATCTTAATTTAAGATTTCAGAACATGATGCGATATATTATTAGAGTTTTTAAGTTGTTACATGTAAATTATAAATAATGTTAATTTTCAAACTTGATTAATATGTTGTCTAAAGAAAATTGAATTTGATCATAATAATTTACATGTATGCGTGACCCTTTTATTGTTAAAATTAATAAGCAGCCCAATGGAGGGTTATTAATTAAAACAATTAAGGATTAAGAAAAGTCACATAATGTTACATTTAATAAATGAATATTTTAATTTTATCCAACGGAAAATTAGAATTAGAATTTATTAAATGGAATTTTATTGCATAAGTAACATGTTTATTTCGTTTCTGCCCAACGGTGATGCATAAATAAATGTGTTGTGTATTATTTTATGGAGATGTTATTAGTATATTATTAATTGGACCAACGAAAGATTAATAATTATACACTAACGTCTCATTAAAATCTATTTTTTTAGTGTTGTAAATAGATTTTATGTAATTAACATCTTGCCCTACAGTTGGTTTTATTATGACTAATTATTAATTATTGTTGTACATTGTGGATTTCTTTTAGTTTTTTATAAGCATGCTTATGAGCTTGATTATGTTTCAGCATTGACTCCAATTAGTATTTCTGCTTATGTTGCTCATTTGATTACCACTAGATCTCATAAGAAGAAGGCTCATAAGATGGCAAAGGTTTTAAGAATAAGGATAAACAAATTTCTACTAAAACAACTAAGGCAAATTATTCGGGTATTAACTCTGAGGTATGTCCTAAATTTCACTTCTGTAAGAAGCAAGGACATATTAAGAAAGAATGCACTAAATTCAGAGAATGACTTGAAAAGAAAGATATATTGTCCTTTAATTATGTAACTTATGAATCTTTTTTAATTGATGTTCCTTCTAATACCTGGCTTGAAAAGAAAGATATATCGTCCTATTCAAAAATTGAATTTCATCATACCTGACTTTCCTGGCACTGAGACTTAGAATTCTTCAATTGCTAAATTTATAGGTCCTACTAACTATTTATATATGTTATTTAATTTTCTAATCCTAAAATAAACTAATTAAGTAGAATTTACTTAATTAGTATTCGACTAATAAAATAAAACAAAATGAAATTAAGTAACTAAAATAAATAAAACAAATAATACAATAACATAAATATAATATAATATAATATAATATAATAAATAGATTAAATTAAATTTAATAAAATAAAATAAAATATAATACAAAATAAATAAAATAAAATAAATTTAATAAAAATAAATTTTTTTAATAAAAGAAAGATATAATATAATATAAACTAAATTAAGTAACTAAAATAAATAAAAAATAATACAAAAAATATATAGATAATATAATTTAATAAATAGATTAAATTAAATTTAATAAAATAAAATATAATACAAAATAAATAAAATAAATTAATTATAATAAAATAAAATAAAATAAATAAAATAAATTAAATTAAATTATTTTTTTTAAAAAGAAAGATATAATATAATAATACTAAATAAAATAAAACATAAAAATAAATTTAATAAATAAAATAAAATAAATTTAATAAATTAAAATAAATAAATATAATTTATTTAATTTATTAAATATAATTAAATTTATTTAATTTAATAAAAAATAATTTTATATATATTATAATATAATAAAAAAATAACAATAAAATACAATAAAATATAATAATTCATTTATAATATAATAAATATGATAAAATAAAATACTAAGTAGTACTTGCTTATCTTCTACAACTAAAGTAAATTAAATAAAAATAAATTTTTTTAATAAAAAAATAAAAAAATACTAAGTAGTACTTGCTTAGTCTTCTACAACTAAATTAAATTAAATGAAAATAAAATAAATTTAATAAAAAAATAAAAAAATACTAAGTAGTACTTGCTTAGTCTTTTATAACTAAATTAAATTAAATTAAAAGAAAAGAAAAGAAAATAAATTAAAATAAATACTAAGTAGTACTAGCTTAGTCTTCTACAATTAAAGTAAATTAAATGAAATACTTTTGTAGTTTTTCACATCTAAATTAAAGTAGACTAAATATGTTTGACACATCATGTAGTATACGTAGGAGTTTTATTAAACTAATTAGCATTTGCTTAGTTTGCTATAATCTTCAATAAACTTAATATATACATTTGCTTAGAAACTCGTTTAACATTCACTCAGTAGGAGTGAATGTCGAATAGTCCCCAGTTTGGGACTGTTACTTGATGTTATATCTCTCACTTAGGCCGGTGTCAATACGAAACTGTACGTTTTTGTTGTTTTGAGAATTTTTCGGCTGTTTTCTCTACATGTTCTTCGAGTGCATACTTAGATTAAGTTATCTTAATTTATTTCGTGTACTTGGAGACCATGGGGAGGTGCTGCCAAAATTTACTTGAAACAGATGAAATGTGCTCAACGTGTTGGCACTAGTGAGGAGACGGATCCATGAACGGGATAGAAGCCTTTACCCATGTGTTGTAGAGTTATACTAGGAAAATATAATTCATGCATGAACCACATACATGAATATCCCTGTACTGAATGTGTTGTTTGTTCAGTTCAAGATGTCAGCCGACCGGAGTTAGATGTACCGTAGGATACCCATTGATGGGAGGGGATTAGTTGCAGCTTATCGTGATGGGTGGTCTAACTTTTTGAACAAAGCACTAGAACATGCTGATGATCCGAACGAAAAGATGAGATGCCTGTGTGTCAAGTGTAAAAACCTGATCTGGAAGAAAATAGACGAGATTAAATTCGACTTATTTTCCCGTGACTTTGTGGATGGGTACTCCATATGGATTCATCACGGGGAATCAATTGAGTTGAGAGAAGTGATTGAAAGTACTGTAGACCAACCAATTCATCGGGATCATTCATATGCCGATGACTATGATGTCATGGAGATGTTGGTCGATGCTTATTGCCCTACCAATATTGACTGGGCTGAAAATGAGCATTCATCAAGTAGTGCTCAGCAAGTGCTAAATAATACAACTGCTGCCTTTTACAGATTGCTATCTGAATCGGGGGTTTCGTTGTATCCTGGAAATGATAAGCACACCAGGCTATCTGCAGTGACTAAGCTCTCACACTTCAAGAATGAGCACGACTGCAGTGAGAGAGGTTTCAACAATTTGATTGTTCTTTTTAGCGAGTTCTTACCAAAGGATCATACTCTGCCTACTAATTATTAAGAAATGAAGAAGATGGTCAAGTGGTTGAATATGGGGTATCAAAAGATCGATTCTTGTGAGCATGATTGCATGTTATACTATGGGACGGACAGAGATAAGGGACAATGTGATATATGCAGCTTGCCTCAGTACAAGGTGACAAAACGTGTGTGGGGGGGGGGGGGGGGGGAAGGAGAAACATATGCCCAAAAAGATCTTACATTACTTTCCTCTTGCACCGAGGCTTCAACGGCTATTCATGTCATCCCATACGGCTCAATATATGAGTTGGCATATAACAAGGGACGTCGTGCCTGGTCAGTCGACTCACCCAGCAGATAGAGATGAGTGGAAGAGATTTGATGAAAATTTTCCACAGTTTGCGGAGGAAGTCAGAAATGTGAGGCTCGACATGGCTACAGATGACTTTTGTCCTTTTAATAATTTTAGTCAACCTTACTCTGTTTGGCCTGTCATTATGGTAGCTTATAATCTTCCACCATCAATGTGCACGACGGATCCGTATTTGTTCTTGACTTTACTCATACCGGGGGATAAGAGTCCTACAAAAGACATTAACGTCTACCTCAGGCCGTTAGTCGATGAACTAAAGATGTTGTGGCAGACGGGGGTTCAAACGTATGATAAATCGATCGGTGATAATTTTTTGATGAAGGCAGCCTTGTTGCGAACTATCACTGACTTTCCAGCTATTGGGATGATTAGTGGTTGGTCAACTCACGGAAAACTGTCTTGTCTAGTGTGTATGGGGGATTTGCAAGGCAATCAGTTGCAGCATGACCGAAAATATAGTTTCTTCGGAACAGCTCGTAGATTCTTGCCTGTTGATCACACTTACAGAAAGATGTCTGTACAGTTCAATAGAAAGACAGAGAAGAAGGGGGTCGTTAGTTGACTATCGGGCAGTGAGGTCTTGGGTTGGCTGAACGATCTTACATTTCCACCGCCAGGCAAGGAGCAAAGTAAATTGATAGCAGTCGGGTACGGGAAGACTCATTATTGGACACACTCGTCTATATGGTTTGAGTTGCCGTATTGGGTCACACTTTCAGTTCGTCATTGTATAGATGTTATGCATACAGAAAAAATATTTTCGAGAACTTGTTTTACACTGTGTTAGATGCGAGTGGTAAAACTAAAGACAACGACAACACACGGAAAGATTTAGAGGCACTGAACATCAGGTTAGAATTGTGGCTTCGCCCTAACAATACAAAACCTAAAGCTCAATTTTGTCTTATTAAGTAACAAGTTGAAGAGGTGTGCCAGTGGGTTAGTGGGTTGAAGTTCCCAGATGGATATGCATCAAACATATCGCGATGTTGTAAGTTTGAGCAGTTGAAATTTAATGGGTTCAAGAGCCACGATTGTCATGTATTCATGCAGAAGTTGATCCCAATTGCATTTCGTGAGATGTTACCCAGAAAAGTTATGGATGCATTGACTAAACTTTCAAACTTCTTTCAGGATCTATGCTCAACTGTAATAAAGTACAGTGATGTGGAGCAGATGGAGATCAACATTGTGCTCACTATTTGCAAGTTCAAAATGATATTTCCTCCAGAATTCTTTGACTCGATGGAATATTTGCCTATTCATCTACCTTATGAACTCAAACTTGGAGGACCGGTGCAATATCGGTGGATGTATCCTTTTGAGAGATAATATAATTTTTTTGTAGTGATTTCTGTTTCTCATATGCATATATACTACCCAAATATATCTTAATGAATGTATTTAAGGTATATACGTCGATTAAAATAGAAATTCAAGAATAAAGCTCATGTAGAGGGCTCTATTGCTGAACGCTATACGGAGGAAGAGCTTGTCAACTTCTGCTCATTGTATTTTGACGATGTTGTCTCAATGAAGCACAACCGTTTAAGTAGGAATGAGGTCTTCGATCTCCAATTTCATGCTGGTGATGAGTTAGCTATATTCACATATTCGGCTAAGCCATTTGGCTATGAGACGATGACTTACTTAAGCGATAATGATTTGAAGATTGTATCTACGTACGTGCTTCTAAATATGCCCGAGGTATCATCATACATCAGGTATGAAGAATTATTTATCGCGTCTAATATAATTTATAAGTGCACTCATCTATATACTAAGGCATTTTAATATTGTTTCAGTTCATTCGAAGAGGAAGCGTATGCTTCTAACTCGAATTCAATTGCAGCAGAGTTGGAAGCATTCACTAATGCTAATTTGTAAAAGTGGTTTAAGAAAAGGGTTGAAGAAGATAACATTTTTGAACGTTTTATCGATGTTATCCGAGGACTTTATAAAATTGTTAATTCTTTTTCCGGTTGCATCGTGAATGGGTACAGATTTAAGGTTGATGACGTGAATGAACTCTCCTCAGTCAATTCTGGAGTTGTGGTGTTGGGATGCTGTTACCATGATTCCGAGTCTAATTACTATGGACGTTTAAAGGATGTGGTTGTGCTCAACTATCACAAAGGTAAAAAGGTAGTTACATTTAAGTGTCGCTGGTTTGATACGGAAAAATGTGTTAAAATTGATCGTAGTAGAATCGTCACAGTAGATATCAAGTCGGTACTAAGATCTGATGACATATTCGTGTTAGCCAGTCAAGCGACTCAAGTGTATTACGCTCCTAATGTCGTAAATGGTAGAAGCCCCTGGTATACAGTTGTCACAACTAAAATACGTGCATTTGATGCTGCTAAAATGTTTGGGATGGATGAGGCGCTGCAAGAAGATGTTAGTAATCTACGGCAGATAGTGTTAAATGATGAAGATGTGATGACAACTGATGTGGTTAACGTACCTAGCGATGATGATGTCGAGGAAAACGTCGTGAATGACTACGTAGTCGTTGAGGATGATAACGACGATGAAACTGAGGATGACGAAGATACATAATCCGAAAATGATATCGATGTGGAATCTGACAGGTTTGATGACGTATGCAATATTCTACAATTATTATAGAGTATTAAATAATGTGAGAGTAATATACATATTCAAATATTTAAATAATTTACATTCAAATTAATATGCGTTACTTTTTGTTATTCCGGTAGCATATTTATGGCTAGAAATAGCGATGGAGGTCGCCGCGGTGGTGGGCGATCAAGATTCGGAGACGATAGCCACGATGGAGGCTCGTCTTCAGGAGCTAGTAAGTTGTCTGACATAGGGTTTAAATTTATCTTAACCCGCAATATCTCATGTTTACTGACTTAGTTTTTTTAATAATTACAGGTGCGCCTTGTCGACGACACCGAGGGCATAACCTCAGTATTTTTGGTCGACCGTCAGCAGCTCCACTTACAGTACCGGTGGATATCCCGCTTGGACAGTAAGTGTTAATATTTCCTTGTAGTAACACTGTTAAATGTCATATATTTTATTGCATGACACAATTAACGTAACACATATTATTATATTTTTACTGTAGTATACTAGACCCGGTTGCTAAACACACTTTACACGCGATATGTCTGACGCACCTCCCGACCGGGTGCATGCGCTTCACTCAGTACGAGCGGTACGATCCATCCTTTATGCTTACTGTGTTGCGGGAGTTTCACGTAAGTTAATAAGTCTATATTAGCCAGTTTTATATTATTACATATTTGTAGCGTTTAAGAAATTAGTTGTTCCTAACTTTTAGACTTTTGTTATAGACTTATTATAGATTTACCGAGGGCGTCTCTCAGACAGCCGGTGATGTAGTGATTATTGTACATGTTGTTGCGAATTACTTCGGCTGGCTTTATGAGCTGCGACGTCGGGAAACCCGGGCAGTTGATGACCAGCTCGGGACCACCATCATAGTTCACCAACCCCGCATAGTCTCTGATCACTCATGTCAGACTATGTGTGCGCACTGGGAGGCTGAAGATTTCAAGCAGAAGTTTGAGCAGGCAAAGAAGAACCGGGCCAAGCTCCGCATAGTACACACGACTGGCTCGTAGTTTTTCGAGGAGGCGAAGACGGTAACTGTAATGTATTTAGAAATAACTTATCAAATTCTAACACGAATAATAATTGTTTTATGATTGGGGAGGACCTTGGGCAGAGCTCCGACTATGATAGAGTTCTAGGATAGGGCCCACACGCCTAAGAAGGAGCGTGCTTTGTCTCAGGCAGCATTAACTATATGGGTAAAACTACTCTTACTTTTTAGTAATCTCAATATTCACAAAATAAAATAAAATGATATAAAACTCACGTATACAATATAAATTACAAGACCGATTTCAAAAGCTTCGGGACCAGCGTATAGCTGAGTTGGAGGCTGCTAGAGGGGTTCTGAGCCATTAGATTCCACCATCCCCACTCTCCAGATTGAGTTATCTCGAGATAAGGAGCTGAGGCTATGGGTCGAGTCTCAGGATTCCCCTACTAGTAGTACCGGCAGGTATCTAGTGGTGGACCTGCCAAGGATACCCACATATACACTACCTGGAGGTAATAATATTAATTCTTTATGTTTCACGGAATTCTCATAACTTATCAAAACTTATAAATTATTGACGATAGCCATATTTATATATTTTCGCAGGATCTAGCCCGCGCCAGCGTCCGAGAGCATCCATTGGACCATCTCATACGGACGCTGGACTGGACGACGAGTTATTCAAGAGGCTGATAGCGGCGGTGTCGGATAGATTTCATACTGATCTGGTTTTTCATCGTCAGCAGTTGCCTAGCAGGTCTAGTCTTCACCAGCTCGTCCAGGAGGTTCTAGCTGGGGCCTCCGCAGAGAGTACGGGCTTACCGCAGGAGCAGTTCGACGCTTTGGGCGGCGACATGCTCCGAATGGTGGTTACCCTCCTGGACCATGCTTTTCTTTAGCCCCCGCCTACTCATGTATTCTGTATGTTTATGATATTTTATTTAACAACAACTTTTAAATTTTCACATATATACGGACTAATAATTTTTATTTTTAATTCTATCAACAAGGTGGCGATGGCGAGGGGATTAGCGATGGCGACCGGGGGGACGATGATGCTGATTTTTATACACCAGAGCAGCATAGTCGTCCACCTCCCGATGATGATCCTCATACTAGTTTATAGACTCATTTGTAGATCATTTGTACTTATTGTAGTCTAGTTGCATCTGTAAAAGTGTTTTAAATCATATTGTATATAATTTTTGGAACATTATATTATATTTGACGTTGTTGATGAGTTAGTAGATCATTTGTAATTGTTAGCTTACATTTGTGTCATTGTTAGCTTAGTTGATGATTATTGGACAGTAATAAAAGTTTATATATACAGGTTTTTAGCGATATGTTGAATGTCGGGAATATATTACTGTTATTGGGTTGAAACATGTTGTTATTGGGCTGAAACAGGTTGACAGGTTGCAGGTACAAAAAAATTGGGTTTAAACACCTGGAATTTGAAATTTTAAAATAAATATTTTTAAAAAAAAGTTTCTTATTTCGATGGAATAAGGTAGTTCCGACAGAAAATCCGTTGGAAATAACCCCTATTTATTTTCAACAGCAATTAAGTATATTTTTTAAATTAGCCACTTTTCCATCAGAAGAGAGTATTTACAACGGAATATTCTGTCGGTACTAACCTTTATTTATTCTCGACGGAATTAGCCTGTCGTAATTATTCCCTCGTAAATATAGGTACGACGGAATTTTGTTGTAAATAATTCCGTCAGGTATATCATGCTATCGACGGACCTTATTTTTGTGGGCTGTATATACGATGGAATGTTCGACGAAATATTTCCTCGTAAATAAGTTATTTCCGACGGAATAGGCTTAGTCTGACGGAATATTCCGTTGAAAATAAGCTTTTTTCTTGTAGTTTTTGAGTAAGTTTACTACTTTAATTTTGGTTAATTATAGAGTTGAGTTGAAGTCTGTTTGACACAATATCCGAATGTATGTATATATATAGGGAAAAGGGAGAATGTGTCTTGAAAACACACATGCTTCTATGTGTCCATCACTTGGTAATTAGTATCAAATTATTTTGATTGATAATATGGCCAAACGTCAAGATAACCATTAATGAAAATAAAGAAATATCAAAATTGGTATTATTGACATCTCTTAAAATGATAGAATACATAGAAACTTGTGTCCGAAAACGTACTCCTTTTTCCTTACCTAAGCAAACCTTGTCAATTTTTAGGTTGACTCAACTCTTACGATTTTAGGTTTGTTTATTTGGAATGATTATAATTCGGGATTATATTCATATAAATTATAATCTGAATACTATTAATTATAGAATTAAATAGTCATTATCAGATTTTATTTTTTATGAGATTATTCATAAAATAACTTAAAATAATCTAATGTTATGTTTGTTTTATTCAGAATTATTTAAAGGATTAGATAAAAACTTACCGTTTGAACTATCATATCCTTATTACTAATAACAAAGATATCATATTCTCATTAGTTTAAATATAGATAGATAGGATAAAAGACATCGGCCTTTTTAAATAAAGTTAAAGGTTAATTTTATTCACAAATTTTTAGTCCAAAATGGTAGGGATTATAATAACTAATTAAACATGGTATTAAATAGTCTCCTCCTTCAAGTCATTTTATATATTATCCCATGACTAATAGTCTCAAGTCTATTTTTAAAAACAAACAAGAGATTTGAGATTAATAGTCTAATCCCAAGTATATTACTTGCAAACAAACATAGTCTTAAGGTAATGAATTATGATAGGAGTCTTAAATTTTTGATACTGGTATCAAAAATTCTCTCAAACGATCTCTTATCATTATATTAGTTGGGTAAGTTTCTTGTGATTGACTATGTCATAAAGTACATTTTGTCTTATTCAATGTATACCACATTATTTGAGATCCCTAATATTACTCTAACTAAAGTTTTCTCTTCTTTTTTTTCTTTTCATTTCTTTTTGTTATTTTTTAGGGAAGGAGTAAAACCTTCTATGATTGTCATTCAACTAGCATTTGGTAAGCAAATAAAACCACGTTAACAATACAATATTTATGTGTGCATGTGTGGGTGAACAATCAAGGAGATCAAGACATCTAGAATTGGAATTATTACAATCACCAAACACCAACATCAAAATATTTCAAATAGATAAAAGAGAAGAAATTGAAAGGAAGTCAACTTCACTAACACAACTACAATAATAACTCATAATTATATGTTTAGACATGTACAATATTGTTAATGATTATCACCATCATCTCTTAGTCAAGTAGAGAGATGTGCTCTCTCTCTCTCTCTCTCTCTATATATATATAAAGTTATATCAAAGCAATTGAATTAAAGAGGCAAGGGCAAGTTTTTTCACAAAAAAAAAATTGGAAAAAAAAAGACAAAAAGGGCAAGCACCATAATAGTAATTATAGTAAAAAGTAAAAGACAAGGCATGCAAATAAACTAGCATGACCATAAGGACTCTACCATATTGGCATGATCCACCACCATGTCCATAGAAAAAGGGGACCTGGTGGAGGTTTGAGCCGGTGTGTGCCTTGATGCCGGCGAGATATTTTCCGGCAAGTTAATAATTGGGATTGACAAAGAAGAAAATTGGCGCATTCGCATGTGCACTACCTCAGCTTGTGCCACAGCCAACTGAGCTTGAAGAACATCGATTTGTTGTTGTAGGGATGATATAGTTCCCACACAACCGTAGACTGGATCCCTAACCCTAGCATTCGCCTCATAAACCATGGAACTAACGGCATCTCCTCGTTGGTGCTCCGGCAACTCCTGCAAAAAAGAAAAGAAAAGATATTCTTATATTTTGAAACAAAAAGAATATATAATAACTTGACAACAAAGTGATTAATTGGGCGCGATTGGTTGTCTAGCAAATTGATTGATGGTTTTTTGTCCATACAAGGAAACAGTGGCGAAGCCACCTTAGAGAGTGTGGGGTTAATTGATTCCACCGAAAAAAAAAATTATTTTATAATATATGATAAATTTAGAAGTAAGTTAAATATAATGAATAAATTGATCACAATAAAATTTTATAAATTTTTTAATATACAGGGTCAAATTATATTTTTTATAACTTTCTCAATTCTATATTACTTCTATTCCTTGATGTATGCATCTTCCTCTAATATTTTTAAAATAAATAATAATCTACTTTCTATTATTTTTATAACATAAAAAATTTATATATTTATTAATAAATTTGTGATTAGAAAGACGTATTAGAGGTCAATAAGGGGCATATATATATATATATATATATATATATATATATATATATATATATATATTATAATGTTACTACTTGTTATATTAACAATATTGTAACTAAATACATGTTTTACATATGCAATCGGCTAAAAAGCACAAAATTATCTAAAAATTATGATTCGAGGGTGCTGCGACCGAACTCTTGTCAAATTATTTATAACATCACAATATTTTGATTCTACTGACTACAAATCTTGACTTTCTTGACTTGCCACTGCAAGAAAACGTAGTTCATAGAGCTCTAAACAAACCAAGGCGAGCTAATATGAGTCAAATGAGTCAAGTCTTATTGAGTTGAATTTTAAACTAATATGAAATTTGATGTATCAACTTCAACAATTTATTAAACAAGTCGAGCTCGAGTTTGAGTCGCGCTTCGAGTAAGCAAACGAGTTTAGTCTAATCTAGTTTAAACTCGAACCCTAGGGGTAACCTAATTCTAGGGGTGTGCAGATTTTTCGGACCGGATCGAATCGGCCAGTTCGGTACAAAAAGAGCCGGTCCGGTTTCGGTACAATACCGGTTTTTCGGTACGGAATTTTTATGGTTCGGTATTATTGAACCGTACCGGTATATACCGGTTTTCTAATTTTTATTTTATTTTTTATTATTAATAATTAATAATAATAATAAAAAAAAATAATAAAAAAAATAATGATTATTATAATAATAATAAAATAATAAAATAATAATAAAAATAATGAAATAATAATTATATTAATTTTCGATATTTATTCAGTAAAAATCGGTACCGAACCGGCACCGATCCGATAAACCGGTTCGATATACCGGTCAAACCGATACCGATATCGATATTGAAATTTAGCTAATTTCGGTATCGATTTAGTACGATACTGGTCCGGTTCAATTCAGGCCAGTATTTATGGGTTACACACCTCTACCTAATTCACCTAATTCTATTGTTGATGTAGTAGTACATGTTTGAAGAAAATGGACCCTTATTTGTTGGGCCCTACAATAATCTCGATTGTGAGCCTCAATAAAGGATATTGAAAAGGAATAAGGACAAAATAAAAAGAGCATGTGGCTTCAAGAACTATGTCTATCATCATACTTGGCCCCTAACCTTGATTAAATTATATGTCGACATCATGACTACGCCACTAAATGAGTATATATGCACGGGAGATGCCATCTTTGTCAATGTTAAGTTATCTTCTTAAAGCAAAAGATTCAGGTGTGATCCGTGCGCGTATTTTTCTAGTTTAATAAGAAAATAGGATAGGAATTCTTTGACCAAAATGCTTAAGCTTGTGTACCAAAGTTGAAAAAGATTAGCACAGGCTGATATATATATGAAAACGGATCTAAATCATATTTTTTAAATAATATAATTTTTTAAAATAATATATTTTTATTAAAATTATGTTGTTTTGAAAATTATTTTAAAAATTAAGTGGAACTGCGGGTGGTATTTTTATAAATAAATAAAATTAGTGGGACTACTCTCTTTTAATAATATTTTGTTTTTTTAAAAGAATATCCAAAACAACGTATTTTTAATAAAAATATACTAGTTAAGAGAAGTATGCTATTTAAGAAATATACTTTAGATTCGTCCTCATATATATATATATATATATATATTGATTCAGAACGAATGTTTGTTATGAAACTATTTGACTAGATACATCTCTGACTATCTGTATAAAAAACAGGTAATTTAGATTTTTTTTAAATAAAAAAAGGTGCTTTCCTAGAACTATATATATATGTCAAATGCTGCAAAATGATACCATAGAATAATAAAGCTTGCATGTAACTGCATAGTCTTATTTCTATTTAATTTAGCTTTTAACAAAAGAAAAAGAAAGAAAATATATATATTCTCTTTCGGATATTGTACGAGTTCCTACTACTAAAGGTGATTTAGAGTCTCTTAGACTATACAATTTACTATAGTATAACAATTTTTTTTCCCCCTCCACTTTTGGGTAAAGACTGAGGAGTTAATTGCTAAAACAGTATTAAACTTTTGAATTGAACAACAGTAAATTATTATGCCATCAAAATTGTCTAAGGATAATTGATGAACTTTGATAAAGATATAGAAGTTTTCAACCGCTAATTAACAGACATAACGGTTAAAATTAAACAAATTAACACAAATACTTTTGGAATATTTTAAAATTAAACAAATTTATGATGTATTTGCCTGGTGTAAGCTATTGCATACACCAAATGGTATATATATCTAGTCTACACATGAAGGGTAGTGACTGCAAGTTCTACCATAATAATAATAATAATAATAATTAAAAAAAAATTGCAGTACTCAGGATAGAGAAATACATCTCAGTGCACAATTAAAGGGTAATAACTGCATGTGAGATCTACTATATCCACAAAATGATAAACATGCACACTTGAAGGGTAATGTGGTCAATTTATCAATACAGTACTGACACGCAAAGAGAATCATCTCCCGCGGCCTGCGTGTAGACATTATATTGGTCAATTGACCAAAATTAACTTCATACTAATAGTACCTGCACTCGTGATTTTTTTGTTTAGTCTGTGGTAAGCCAAGAAGATACTATTGAGACAATGGATTAAACCTTAATACGTTATGATTTGATTCGAACTCAGAATTTGACCCGAATTATTACATAATGAGTGTGAGTTATATCATCACAAGAAAATGGCAACCAGGACACACAAATTATAATACATCCCAATGCACACTTAAAGGGTAATGAGTGCAGGTTCTACCACAATCAAGGCTCAAATATGCACGAAATTAGTGGACTTGCTGCCATTGCAGAGAATTAAGGAAATGGATTATATATCAAACCTGCAACATCTTGTTAACATTGCTAGCACCAAACACCTTGTGCACACTGGCAAACTTGTGTGGCTCATCCGCAGGAAAATAAGGAGCAAATACACACTCTTGCGCACACCTTCTTCGAAGAAGCTTGCATGCTGCACATGGAGATGCTACTCCTTGTTTCCTTCCGAATTCCTTCATTTCCTATTAATTGCTTCACAATATAAGTAAATGTGTGTATATAGAAGAACTTAAAGAGGGAAGAGAGACTGAAGAGGGAGTGGAGGGAGAGGGATTGAGTGTACATATAGAAGTGTGGATGCCATAAGATCTTTAGTGGGCTCCACCAAAGAAGATTTTCCTAGACAAAAACATCCTTGTTAGTTAAGATTTTTGTCCAAGCTTCTCTTCATGTATATGGAAAAGGAAATTTGATACTCAAATCTGCATATTTTGTTACTCAAATCTGCATATTTTGTTCACTTTTTAATGAAATTCGACTGTAATTTAGATAATTTTAATGTCCACTAGATGTGTTGATACAGTTGTCAATTTCCCTGATTTGTTATATGTTTTTATTTCAAAAGCTTTTCATTTTGATTTTCTATAATTGTAATCTTTTAATCATCGTAACATGTTACAATAAATTATTGTCATATGTAGCAACACTTTTTAAAAATTAGTTTTTTTTGTCTAGTTTTGTTTTTAAGTACAAAATTTATTTTGAAATTAAATAACTACAAACCACATATAGATCTTAAACTAATATTCCCTTTGCCCTAAAATGAGATTAATTCATTTTTCCTTTTATTTAACTGGCGAGACGTCCAACAATGAACCTCACAAAATCACATATATTTGACCAGTAACATTATAAGTTAATTTGACCCAACCAAGCTCAAAGTTTAGGTGCCTTAATTTTTATTTTATATTTTTGGTGCAATAAAGTTAAGGTGCATGAATATGTTTTTCATGCACATGCAAATCTAGAATCCTATTATATAAAAGCAAAATACTAATACATTATAATTCCTAATTGAACTAATCAGAAGTCAACAAACACATGCGTGCAAATCCCACCAAAACGTATCCCAAGTATACAAACTTCTTTGATGGATATTGTAAAATATTTTAAGTGATCTAATATTAACCCGAGAGTGTATTAATTAAATCATTTGAAGTAAATATGTGAAATTCTATCATATGCAAACAATATGATATTCATTAAAATCTCCATAAAGTGAGCCCATACTATTCAAATGGAACTAGAATCTAACACAAACTAAAGTGGTTAGTATGAAGTTAATTTTAGTTAATTGATTAATACATTGTCGATACGCAGACAAAGAGGTTATCTCTCTCTGCGTGTCAGCACTGTATTAATCAATTGACCAACTTACTATGAAGTTAACTTTATGGTAACTAGATCCTAAGGCTATGTTTGTTTGCAAGGATTACACTTGGGATATGATTATTAATCCCAAGTGTTTTGTTTGTTTTTAAATTTGAGTTTGAGACTATTAGTACCGGGATTATAAAATAACTTAAGATGAGAGATTATTTAATACCATGTTCTACCTGGTATTATAATCTCTACCATTTGGGATTAAACATTGCTAGACAAAATTAATCTCAATCTTTTTCTAAAATGACCATCATATCTTGTAATCTCCATTATTAATAACCGACAACTTCAAATTTATTGGCACAAAAACTATGTACCAGTAATCTAATATACGTAATTTAATTATTTGATATGTGTAATTTAAAGAATACACTGACAACCCCCACCTGTCTCCACCCTCCACCTCCACCTCCACCTCCAAAAAATAATATTTATTGATTATGTATACACCCTCACCCTGCACACCACCCACGTGCCCTCCACCGCCCCACTCACCCAAAAAAAATAATATTTATTGATTATGTATACACTCTCACCCCGCGCACCCCCACCCGCCCCCCACCCTACCCTCTCAAAAAAAAATAATATTGATTATATATACACCCCGCCACCTTCACCCAACCCTACCCCCCACGCCCACTCAAAAAAAATATTTTTTGATTATGTATACACCCCCATCCCGCCCACACCCCACACCCCACACCCCCCCGCCCACACCACCCACCCCACAAAAATTAAAAAATAATATTTACTGATTATATATACACCCCCACCCCACCCTACTCTGCCCCTCCCCCATCCCCCACCCACGACCCCACCCCGCCCTCCCCACCCACCCTCACCCCCCACCCCACAAAAATTAAAAAATAATATTTATTGATTCTGTATACACCCCCACCACACCTCGTCCAACCCCCTAAAAAAATAATATTTACTGATTATGTATACACTCCACCCCACCTCACCCCACTCCGCCCCCACCCTCCTCTCAAAAATAATAATATTTATTGAATAATATAACCATTTATTTAAAAGTTTTTAATTATTTTTTGATCTATAATTAAGTTTAAATTATAGTTTAAAATATGTTATTATTGTTAAGAATATAATAGTCCAAACGATTTTTTTAATCCAATCTTTTAATTAATCTTGGAAAAAACAAGCATAACATGAGATTATTTTAAGTTATCCCATAAATAATTTTATAAAAAATAAATATGTGACTAAGACTATTTAATCCTAGGATTAATAGTCTTAGATTATAATTCCATGAATTATAATCTCAGGATTATAATCCTTACAAACAAACATGGCCTAACAGAATAGTTTCACATTAAAACATATAGAATATTTGGATGTGCATATAAAGACTCAGGTGATCATGTGGTGAGCTAAAATGACCTAAAAATATTAATAAAACAACGAATTGAGTTTGATATATTATATACCATGATTTGATTTGAACTCGAGATTTGACCCTAATTATTACATAGAAATTTCCTTTTTCAACACTTGGTCATTTTTTACATAGAAACTTCCTTTTTAAACACTAGGTCATTTTTTACATAGAAACTTCCTTTTTCAACACTTAGTCATTTTTTAATGTACTGATCGAGTTCAGTATAGTTTGTCGTTAGAATTTTTATCAATTCATGCACCAATGTAAGTTGTTTGGCAATTTCATTAAAGACACAAGTCACGAGGACGAGTTGGTATTGATACACACGGGTATATATATATATTTTTTTTGCTAAATGAACACGCGTATATTTGTGAGAATAATAAATATATCTAACTGTTTGGCGAACCCTTAAATTACAATCCCTCGAGATAATTATATTAAATAATGAATGTGTATTAAAGAAAATTATAGGATAAGTCTAACAGAGAGATAATACTAATCTCAAAACTTGCAAATGGTTGTAGAATTGAGGGACCAACGACTAAAATTTAAAATTTGAAATTCATACCATCTATTATAGAGACCAGCGACTAAAATTAAAAAATTTGAAATTCGTTGCCGGACTCTGGAAAATTTTAATTCTTTCATCCTCTACTAATAGTAACATACGTTTAATTTTCAGTTTTAATCTCGTCCATTCAATCCTCTAATGGATGGTAATGATGGTGTGTGCTAATTTTTGGTCCAGAGCAACTACTTGTTATAGATTATTGTCCATATATAGTTTTGATTCATAACAACTACTTGCTATGGATCAATACCTTTCTCTCTCTCTCTATATATATATATTGAGGAGACGATGTTTGTATTGGGGGGCTGGGCTTATATATGCACGGGACATACTATATGATTCCACATTTTGTTTGCTTCATTCTTAGGGCAAATAATTGTAATTATGTGAATAAGCACACCTAGAGGGGAGGTTTGAATAGGTGTAAATACTAAAAGTGATCTATAGTGGTTAATTTTTGAATTTCTTGTTACAGGTTATAATCGGACAGGTTAACCCTGTCTGTTTTAGTATATGTTCTTCGTCAGTTATAATCAGACAGGTAATCCCTGCTCGTTTTAGTGTATCTTCAAGTACGAACTAAAACTAAATATGTAGAATACAAATGCAGATTAAAGAAAAGAGCAGAACAGAAATCACACCAAGATTTTTACATAGTTCAGCCCTTAACATCTAGCCTAGCGGCCTACATCCACGTCCAATACCAATCGGTATTGGAGACTCTTTTTATTAACTTTAAAACTCAATTAAATACAATAAAAAGAACTCCCTGTTCAAATAAAGCTTTCCACTGCGATGAACACCTCTGCCCCTGTTGACTTAGTCGTATTCTATTCTTGTGTTTTGATGATGACTTGATTTTTGTACTAAATCCTTTCTATGACATTTCGGTATTTGATTAAAAGGAACCTTGGTGGTGTACTCAAATGGATTGAAGATTTTATTATACTAAGAATAAAATATAAGGTCAATTGCATTAATTGATTTTCAATCAAGGCTCTAGGACATATTATGTGCATTTAATATTATATTTTATGTATGTCTAAATTGAAAGAGATTTTAAAAATGATGAAAAGGTTTTTCCGTAATAATAAAATAATTTTGTTATCTGATCATTTTTTAGTAAGATATAATTTTCTGTGATATCAAGAACAAGAGTTCTAAAGTATTATATAAAAACATGAAATTAGTAGATATATATATGTCTTCAAAGGAATCCTGGTGATTTTTATATATATATTTGAGGCATATCAGTATACACGTGTAATGACTTAAGATATATATGTAATACCGTGTATATGCTAAAGACTTGGAAGCTATGTGGTTGAGATATGATACATGAACGGTTTTTTAGGAAGACATGATTACATAAAGTCTTGGGACTCAAACAATATTTATCTTGGAAAGTGAATAAGTTATACATTTGTGTACGTTATCTAATATATTGTTTTTTAGATGTCAGATGTAAGATAAAGTCAAAATAACAAAAGTGGGTCATATATGCTTAACTTCATGATTTATTTTTAATCTCCCGGATATATCTCCAATGAAAATCAGTTTTTAGTGTTTAAAGAGATATATCTTGAAATGACTTTGTATGTTTAACGGTAATATTATATGGCCTATATAAAGACGTGTTTTATGTATGATAAAATTACGATTACTGATTTGCATTAAATCTGAAATTACAAGAGCTATTTGTTAATTGGAGCAATCGACTTAGCTGGGTACTTATATTTTGATTTTTTATCAGCCGATTTTTGGTAAGCTTTAATTGGTAATATTTCTTTATTCTTTGATCAGTGCATTACATACATAGTTGAGCCTTGCATTGTTAATTGATTATTTGTATTGATCATAGACATTTATATTTGTAATCTATTTTTGATTAGACTAAGTGTAGTTTAAAGATTTTAATCCGTGTGGATTAGAGAAGTGTTACAAACAAGTTTAAGGAAGCAAAGGTACTTAAAGAGTGCATAGGTGCACAAGGAGCAATAGTGCTCAAGAGAACTTAATTGTTTTTATTATTGTAAGAATCTGCTTTGTAAAAAGTATTCATTTATAAAGAAATAAATAAAGTGAGTCTCCAATACTAGTTGGTGTTGGACGTGGAGTAGACTACTATTATAGAGGGTAGTAGTTGAACCACGTAAAAATTCTTGGTGTTCATTTAATTAATTGTGTTTAATTTTATTGTTCACAAGAGATTAACTAAATTAAGTTTACAATTATAAGTTAATATATTAATTGTGTTAAGAAATTTAGTTATATAAACTTTTGTTAAAATTGATAATTGAGCAAGCTGTATTTAAAAGTCTTTAAACTATTTTATTAATTCGGGGTCCTGGATTAATCATTTCAGCAAGCTGAATTAAGGACAAGTTTTTAACTTAGAAGAAAAATCGGTCATAGTTGTTCTCACACTTATTCAACCCCCTTTCTAAGTGTGCCTATTTGAATTTCACTTGGTATCAGAACTTGACTCTACTTATCTTGATCTTAAAGGTGACTTGTAGGGAAAGATTCTGACATGGCACAGTTCGGGAATAACAATCAAGAAGGTTAATCAACCAATAGACCACCACTGTTGTATGGAACGGAAAACTACAACTTTTGGAAATTTTGAATGAGTACCTATCTTAAAAGAGATCATTGGGAATGGTGGGTCGTGGAAAATGGACCGGTTATTCCAAGGAAAGATGATGGGACACCAAAGACTCTGTTGGAAATGGATTCAACCGAAACCTACATGGTCTCATATGATTCAAGGGCTATGAACACACTTCTTAGCGGCATGGTACAATTCGAGATAGCTAAAGTCTCCTCATGCAACACATCCAAAGAGATGTGGGATACTCTAGTGGTAAGTCATGAAGGTACCTCTAAACTCCTCGAAGAAAGGTCTTAGCTCTTAATGCAGGAAATGAAGAGGAACTTGATGATGACTCGGATGAAGAAATATCCATGATGTCAAAAAGACTCAAAGGACTACTACAAAGGAAGAACAAAAGGATGAATACTTTCAACTCAAATAAGTTCAAAGGAAAGCAAACTGAAGAGACATGCTTTGAATGCGGACGTCCAGGTTACTTCAAGAAAGATTGCTTTCAATTAAAGAACAAAGGAAAGACAAGCTACAAAGACAACAAAAAGAACAAAGTCCTTGTAACCTGGAGTGATGAGGAGTCCGAAGTAGAGATTGATGCCAAAGATGAAATAGCTCAAGTATTCTTCGTGGGATTTGAAGGTGAAACTAATCAGGTATCTCCTAATGAGCTTAATTCATTAAAACAAGAAAATAAAAAATTAAAAGAAAAGAATGCATGCTTAAAAGGTTTAGTAAATACATTAATGAGTGAAGTTGATTCTTTAATAGATGAAAAGAAAGAAATTGAAAAAGAGTCATCATGTAAAGAGGAAAAGATTTTGATTGCAAAGAATGATTATTTAGACAATTATAACAAAATACTTTTCAATAAGGTAAACTATCTAAATAAGGAAGTTGAAAGATTGACTAATGAATTAAAAATCAGAGATGTATGTATTGATGCATTTAGTGATGAGTCTCACTACAAAACTATTCCAACTAATGAACTACAAAAGGAAATAAAGTCATTAAAATTAACACTTACTAAATTTGTTCAAGGAGAAAAAAATTTGGCAGTCATGTTATGAAAACAAAGACCTAGTTTTGAAAAACAAGGAATTGACTATAATTCCAATTACAAAAAGAGAGGTGTAAAAATGCTAAAATCAAAATCAAATTTTAAATTAAATTTTTGCTCTTCTTTCACAACATGTAAATATTGTGGTATTAAAGGTCACTTAGATATAAACTGTTTTAAGAAAGAAAACAAGGTTAAAAAGATGTGGATTAAAAAGGGTGATTTACTTGCAACTAACACAAGTGGACCCAAAAAGATATGGGTACCAAAAGGATGAATTATTTTTTCTTAACAGGTGTGTTTAAAGGTAAGTGTTCCATCTCAAAAATGAATTCTTGATACTGATGCTCTCGTCACATGACCGATAACAAATCAAAGTTCATGGAGCTAAATCTCAAGAAGAAGAATGGAACAGTTACATTTGGAGATAATCGAACATGCGAAATAATTCGAAAAGGTAAAATTGGTAATGGTAAGGTTAATATTAATAATGTTCATCTTGTTAATGGTCTTGAATTTAATTTAATAAGTATTAGTCAATTAATGGATATTGGCCATCAAGTTAATTTTGAGAAAGATAAATGCACAATATTTTATGGTACTAACAAAACTACTCTAGTTGTACAAAGAGAAGACAATATATATACTCTTGATTTTGAGCAACAGGATGAAGAACTATGTCTTACCTCATTACAAGATGAAGCTAATCTATGACATAAGAGGATGAGACATGTTCATATGGATCTAATCAAGAAGCTATACTCGAAAAGTCTCGTAAAAGGATTGTCAAAAATAAAGTTTGAAAAGAAGGGGATATGTATTCCTTGTCAACTGGGGAAACAAGTAAGAACCTCATTTACGATAAAGAACATGGTATCAACTTCTTCTCCCTTGCAATTACTTCATCTTGATTTATTTGGACCTGAAAGACATTCTATTATTAATGGTAAATTTTATGCATTTGTAATAGTTGATGATTTTTCTAGATACACATGGGTACTGTTTTTGAGAACTAAAGATGAAGCATTTAAAGAATTTGAGAAATTGATAAGAAACCTAGAAACAAAGTATAGTTACAAACTCATTAGAATCAGAAGTGATCATGGTACTGAATTTCAAAAAGATTTCATAATATTTTGTGATCAAAAAGGAATTGGCCATGAATTCTCAGCCCCAAAGACTCCTCAACAAAATGGGGTGGTGGAGAGAAAAAATAGGACACTACAAGAGACAGCAAGAACATTACTGCAAGAGAGTAAGCTTCCAAAGAAATTTTGGGTTGAAGCGGTAAGTACATCATGTTACGCTCTAAATAGAGTGCTTATTCGTCCAATTATTTTGAAAACACCTTATGAGCTCTTAAATAATAAGATTGCAAATATAAGTTATTTCAAAGTGTTTGGATCTAAATGTTTCATTTTAAATACAAGTGATAATCTGGGAAAATTTAATGCTAAGTTTTATGAAGGAATATTAATTGGTTATTCTCAAAATAGTAAAGCATATCATATTTTTAATATTAGAAAATCATGTGTTGAAGAGTCTATCCATATCACATTTAATGAGACTAACAATGATCTTCCAAAAGAAAGAGAAGAAGATGCAGGAAATTTGGAGATAGCTGTGAATCCAGTAAACCGAAAGGAACAAAACAGCAAACCAAATGAACACATTCAGCAAACCGAATTAGATGATCAGCTGGAACATGAACTAGAAAACTTACAAGATGCTGAAGAAGATTTTCATAATCAACAAGAGGAAGTCATTCATGATACTCAAATGCCAAAGACAGCTAGATATCTCAAAAATCATCCTCCAGAAAATATCATTGGAGATATCAACAAAGGGATAACCACGCGAAGAGGTTTACAAAACCATTGTGCATTCTCTGATTTTTTCACAAGTTAAGCCAAAGAATGCTAAGGAAGTTGTTCTTGATGAAAATTGGTCATTTGCTATGCAAGAAGAACTTCAACAATTTGAGAGATGCCAAGTGTGGGAACTTATGCCTCCTCCAGAAGATGTCTCCATCATTGGTACAAAATGGGTATTTAAAAACAAGCTTGATGAGCACGGGACAATCACTCGTAACAAAGTAAGGTTAGCAGCTCAAGGATACAACTAACAAGAAGGGATCGACTACAAAGAAACATATGCACCAGTCGTAAGGCTAGAATCGATTCAGATATTGTTGGCCTTTTCATGCTATAAAAGGTTTAAACTTCATCAAATGGATGTAAAAAGTGCATTCCTAAATGGATACATCAATGAAGAAGTATATGTCAACCAGCCTCCTGGATTCGAGCATGAAAAGTACCCCAATCATGTCTACAAACTAAAGAAAGATCTTTATGGTCTTAAACAAGCTCCAAGGACGTGGTACGAAAGGTTAAGTAAATATCTTCTGTCAAATGGTTTTATTAAAGGTAAAATAGATTCTACATTATTTATTAAACATAAAAATATAGATATCATTATTGTGCAAATATATGTAGATGATATAATATTTGGTGCTATTAATGATTTTCTTTGTGAGTGGTTTTCTAAGTGCATGCATAAGGATTTCACTATGAGCTTAATGGGAGAGCTGAATTACTTTTTTGGATTACAAATCAAGCAAACAAAAGAAGGAATTTATATCCATCAAACCAAATACACAAAAGAGTTACTCAAGAGATTAGGCTTTGAAGGATCCAACTCAAAAGGTACACCCATGAGCACATCAATAAAGCTTACATTTGATGACAAAGGTATTGATGTAGACTTTACAAAATATCGAGCTATAATTGGATGCTTATTATATTTAACTGCTTCTAGACCTGATATAATGTATAGTGTATGCCTTTGTGCTCGATTTCAGGCAAAATCCAAAGAATCACACTTAAATGCTATTATAAGAATTTTTAAATATTTAAGTGGTACTATTAATTTAGGGTTATTTTATCCAATCTGCAATCACTTTGAACTAATGGGCTATTCAGATGCTGACTATGCAGGGTGCCAAATCGATAGAAAAAGTACGAGTGGTGCTTGTACATTTTTGGGTAAAAGTCTTGTATCTTAGCATAGTAAAAAGCAAACCTCTGTTGCTCTTTCAACTACTGAGGGTGAATACCTAGCTGCAGGAAGTTGTTGTTCTCAGATATTATGGATGAGACAATCCCTATGTGATTTTGATATTTTATGTGATTGTGTGCCCATATGCTGTGATAATTCTAGTGCTATAGATATATCAAAAAATCCTGTTTTACATTCACGTACAAAACATATAGAAGTAAGGCATCACTTTTTAAGAGATAATGTATCAAAAGAATTCATTAGTTAATCTTCATCCCCACAGAACATCAAATAGCAGACATCTTCACAAAACCGTTACGAAGGGAACTTGGAATGTGCATGATATAATATTATTGAGATTCTGTGACATGCATCAGTTAATTAATCTTAATTACACATTACATGTATATTAAAGTACTAATTTGCGTGCTCTATTAATGATGTCTGATAAATAATTTGTGTTTAATAAAATCATGGATTTATGGGATGCGTAATCATAATAAAATCTTATCATCATTGTTTTTCAAAATTTGGAAAGACAAGAGAAACGAGTCTCCTGGTTCTCTCGAGAAGACGTATGGCGTCAAGTGTCTACATTCATGATGTTGGGAATTGCATATTCAAATTTGATGTTGAAAGTAAATAAATTTACTTATGTGTAAAGTCTTTCAATAGAACACATGTACAAGGATTTAGATGGTAGATCAAAATTGTTAGGTTGATCTGAGCTAAATGTTTATCATTCTGTAAATGAATGTATAGAAGAAAGATCAAATCTGTTAGGATGATCTCTTGCAATGTAATAGATAGGCCTCAACAGAATCGTAGTCTGTCGAGCCAGCCAAGAGTTTGCAAAAGCCAAGGCAGAATCGTGGAGTATTGAGGAAGTTGCTCCAGAATCGTAGTTTGTCTTGGAAGCCACACTCATAATCGTGGAGACAGTCCGAGCGCCTGCCGAGCCAAGTCAAGAATCGCAGTCAGCTCTCGAAAATGTGGAGTCTACCAAACGAGCAAGTAGAGATTGTAGTCAATTAGAGCTTAAGAGAAATCGTAGTGTTCTCTACAATCAAGACTGAATCAAGTACGAGCACGACAACACACAACAATCATGGTACAAAGACAACGATCGTGGTGACTTTTCAGTTAGCATCAGAAGCATCAAGTTTCACCCATCTGATGAAGGAAGAAGTGTAACAAATGAAGAATGGCTTATGGACGTTGACATTTTGGGATTCCCAATGATCCAACACTCATCTTTAGTTTGTATCGAAGAAGCGTATAGAAGAAACTAAGGAAAGTGCTTTCTATCTGCTGAAAACACCTTTTCAGGTGTTAGGTGAGATAGCAGTCTGTTGTGTCAGGCGAGTCAGACAGCAGACACCACATTCCCAGTAAGTCAACATCAGTGCTCAAAAATATTTGGAACATTAAATACTACAACGGATGCCTTCAACGGAAAGATTTCAAAGGCTTCTTGATAATCAAAGCAGATTGGAGATTCAGTCTAAGCAAGTAAGAACTAAAAACCTGAAGAACACTCAAAGTCTAAACACTACGATCCTAAAAGAAAGCTTGCTTCGCTACTCAGTTCTTTCGAATGTATGCTTAATGGCAACTGAGTAGCACACCCAAGAACTAAACTCTCATCAAGTGCATTCCAAGTCTGCTGGACTTGAAGAGTTCTCAGTGAACTAAGAAGTTCCAAGACTGCTGGTCTTGAAGGAATCTAAGTGATTCAAAGATTGTAAAGATATCCTTAGTGGATTTCTTACTCGTGGAGTAGAAGAGTGGACTAGGAGCCTTGTGTAAGACCCCAAATTTTATAAATAAAGATTTAATTTTCTTTATATATTATTTTGAAATAGTAAGATGTTGATTTGATAAATGTGATAAGTTATGGGTGAAATGTGCAAATCTTTTAAAATAAGCAAGTGGTAATAAAATATTTATTGTGTCGGGAAATATTCGTTTGGACGTGGAATATTCTTGTTGTTGGGGAATATCCGTACGACAGCGCAATCATTTATGGGCCCCATAACGGAATAACTGTCGGATGAAGAAAACGACAAAAATGAGTTTTCTAAAAATAACGGCGTAGTTGTTACCGTTAGAACTGTTGAAATATCTGGTGGTTAAAATACAGTAATACGCGGTGTTGCACAGTAGCACACGGTATTGCACAGTAATTCTAATTATTGATTCTTACGTAAGAAGGCACTTACTCAATTATTGTTACAGTAATTACTGTTCAATATTTTATATTATTGATTAAATAATTGTTACGTTGATATTTTATATGATTGATTCAATAATTGCTACAATTGATATTTTGTATTATTGATTCAATAATTGTCACTACACAATATTTCACATTATCAAATCAATAATTCATATTATTTGAATACTATTATTAGATAGCATTATTGACAATGTCTAAGGAAGTTCTGTCGAGAAAAGGGGTTAGGTTAATCTAATTGCGCGCCAATAAGGAGAAATCCTTATCGGAAAGCCCCCTCTTTCCTTGGAACGACCTGGTTGTCAATATTATAGTTCTGTAATATTATTTGTGATTAATTAATTATTAATTTATATGATAAGAAAATATTTATTTTTGTGGATATAAAAGAAGGAATTAGCGCTGAGGTATTTTTATCAGTAGTTTGGTATGGAATATCATCCGTTTGTGGATTTCGGCTATTTTTGGTTGGAAATTTGAAAAAACTTCCTTCTACAAAGTTGTAGAGAATTAAATTTTCTATAGAAAGGATATATAATTCGTATTTTTCTGATAAAAGGGCTATTTATTATGAATTATTGAAGTCTCGAAAATAAATATTTTTATTAAAAACAAGGGTGGGCCCCACTTTTGTTTTTTTGTTGAAAAATTCTGATTTTTGACTATTGAAAGCAGCCAGGAAATTTTCAAAACAGGCGGGTGTTGCGTATAAGAAGTCAACTATGGCATCCTAAGCTTTTCCTATAAATAGGGTACTTAGTTAGAAATGAAAATCACACCAGAATCAGGAAATTTTCTCTCTATAATATCGAACGTATTTCTTGTGAGTATTTAGATACTTTGAGTGCTTATAACAGTGCAAGTTTTCGTCCACATAATATCCGATATTCCAGCCAAAATTACTCTCCGGTTAAGGTAAGGGATGTTATTTTCTTTCGTAAATAATGTTATTCTTCTCAATATCATTATACCAAAATATTGGCATGGATTTTATTATAAAATTCTTATTTTTTTCGTCAGAATTACTATTCACGTATACGACACTATTCACGTATACGACACTATTCACAAATACGGTACTATCCACGAGTACTATTCACGAAGTATGATTTTTCTTATAAAATTTCTATCTTTTTTGATGTCGGGGTTACTATTCACGTATACGGCACTATTCACGTATACGGCACTATTCACAAATACGGTACTATTTACAGAAAAAATTAATTTTCTTCTATTTGTCCAAGTTGCTTGTTAAGGTTCCTATCTTTGATTGGATCCAAGTTTTGAGCTTTATTCTTGAATTTTGCTCCACAAAGTATTATTATAGAGTATTCTTGAACTTGGAAAAATTCAATTACGAATCCCTAATCTTTGTCCTTTATCTCACTAGATTCGTTATTTAAATTATTTTTCATCATCCTCAGTCCTAAATGGTGATATAACTGAATATCTTTGGCCTGTAGAGCAAAGATGAATGGTTACCTGATGAATATGTTTGGCCCGTAGTGCAAAGATGGATAGGTGTTGAGATTAACATGACCAGTTGGAGATACAAATGAATATCTTTGGCCCATAGTGCAAAGATGAATATTTGATTTGAGATATCTATTGATTGATGTTACAGGGATAAAATATTAATGATGGACTTTTAAATCATAGAAGATAGTAGACTTTATCCTCTACTTAACTTTTCTAATGAATTGTTATCTCCGCTGCGAATATTGATCTAAAACTGATTGTCCATTATATTTTATCTGATTTATTGAGGGCTAACGATAACTTATTTTTCATTATCTTAGTAATAATATTCTTTACTGGGCTAGTTGAGCTCACCCTTTTCATCTATCGTCCTCTTCAGGAAATGAGAATGTTGCGGGAACTGGTCGGGGAACAGTGTGATGGTCAGAGTTAGATCTGTAGAAGTCCTCAATATTCTATAAAATAGTGGGATAATAATTATAATAAATAAGGGATGAATTTGAATGTTTATATTTCGTATTATATACTATTTGTATTGAAAGTCATAGTTGTGTGGTCAAAGTTCTCACGACCTTTTGATATAAAAGATTTGTATTTGGAATTCTATACCATGTATTTGGCGACTCAGAATGGGTTGGTATTGAACCTATTTTGGGGGCCTCACAGTTGGTATCAGAGTTTAGGGATAAGATCTCTGGCAGAGATCTGGGAATAGAACTAGGAGGGGAGAGACGAGTAAAACCTTCGCTAGTGTGTCCTACCTAAGCTTATTTGGTATTTAATTGGTCAGTTGGAGCATAGGGTTAATATGTGATATGTTAATTTGTTTAATTAACCATTGTTTTATGACAGTATTTGAGAATGGCAGCTAAAATTGTTAACAATGGAGTGAATGAGACCGTGGAGACACCTTTAATCACCAACCAGGAGAACGTGCAACAGGAAGGCAATATTCCTCCTGTAAACAACACTACTGATCAGATGATGAACGATGGGATGTTTAGAAGCTTTTTGCAGTTCATGCAAAATCAGACGATAGAGACTTGTGTTCATAATACAGGTGGATATAACATTTCGCGGCTTGTCACTGCCAAGCAGTTCAAAGAGTTGGGACCGCCAGAGTTTTTGGGAAAGCCAGATCCAATCAAGGCAGAGACGTGGGTTAAGCAAATTACCAAGATATTTGATGTCTTGGGATGCACGGAGGAACAGAATGTTTCATTCTGCACATTTATGTTCCGTAGAGAGGCAGTTTACTGGTGGAAATCTGTGAAGTGTACCCAGCCTGGCGCACTCAAGATGTCTTGGGAAGCATTCCATAAACTGTTCAATGATAAGTACTTTCCCGAAAGTATTCGTCATATGAAAGAGGTAGAGTTTATCAAAATGGAACAGAACAACATGTTTGTGTCCCAGTACGAGGCTAAGTTCGCGGAGTTATCCCGGTTTGCATCTCATTTGGTTGATAATGAGGAACGTATGAGGCGGATGTTTCTGAGAGGTTTGAAACCCAAAATTCGTCAGTACCTCATTTCTCACAAACTTTGTTTATATTCAGATAAAGTGAACAGTGCCCAATTATTAGAACGAGGTAATGATTATGTTCAACCAAGGGACAACAACCAAGGTCATACCGGTGGCGGCAGTCATCGGAACAATGACAACCAGCGGAGAAAAAATTATCATGACAGAAGCGGTAACCACTCCAGTGGTAATCGTAGCCATGATAATAGAAGAAGTGAGTCGGGGGGAGATTTGAAGAAGAGAAGGTACAACAATGAGAACGTGAAGATGTCGACAACAGCACCAGCATCAACTGTTTCAAGGGGAGGAGAACGACCACCGGTCGTATGCTATAAATGCGGAGAAGAGGGACACATCAGTCCCAACTGTTCACAGCAATCCAAGGTGTGTTATAACTGGAGTGTGTCCTATAGTGAAACCAAGTCCAGCGGGGGTGGTGATTCCAAAGGCTGTCCCGGACAAATCAAAGTCGGTAGTTCCTGGAAGAGCGTTTGTCGTGACTGCCCAAAACGCGAGGAACCCGAATGAATTTATCATAGGTTAGTTAATCATAAATTTTTGTGAAGTCTATACCTTATTAGATACCGGTTCTACCCATTCTTTTATTTTGCCTGCTTGTACTCAACATTTGAACTTAACACTTGAGAAATTAGACTTTGACTTATCCGTTGAAACTCCGTTGGGAGAAACCTTTGTTACATCCACAGTTTACAAATCTTGTTTGATTCAAATTGTTACCCTCACCCTACCTGTTGATCTTATATCTTTGAAAATTCTTGCATTTGATGTAATTTTTTTGAATCAATTGGTTAACCACTCATCATGCCAAAATTGATTGTTTCGTAAGGTTGTTAACTTTCATTCAAACAACCAGACCACTAGAATCAATCAATGTCATTTCAAGTCATAAAGCTATTCGTTTATTGAAAAACGGATGTCAAACTTTCTTAGCCCATATCACTAATTTAAATCAGAATACATCAGATTTGAATGATATTTTTGTTGTTAATGAGTTTCCTGATGTATTTCCTGAAGAACTTCCTAGTCTACCCCTAGACGTGAAGTTGAATTCTTTATTAGCCTTGAACCCGGTACAAAACCAATTTCTAAAACCCCATATCGAATGGCTCCTATTGAACTTCAGGAGTTAAAGGTCCAACTACAAGAGTTGTTAGACATCAGTTTTATTCGTCCTAGTACATCTCCTTGGGGTGCTCCCGTTTTATTCATAAAGAAGAAAGATGGTAGTATACAATGTTGTATTGACTATCGGGAGTTGAACCATGTCACCATCAAGAATAGGTATCTGTTACCTCGTATTGATGACCTGTTCGACCAATTGCGAGGTGCTATGGTTGAAGCACCATGAGGGTCATAGTTGATATCAAATATTTGGATCATTTCGTGGTTGTCATTATTGATAACATCCTAATATACTCCAAAAGTTTCAAATATTTCTTTACTTAGAATGAACTCAATATGTGAAAATGACGTTGGTTGGAGCTGTTGAAAGATTACGATCATACCATCCTGGAAAAAAGCGAACGTGGTAGCTGGCGCGTTGAGTAGAAGATCGTATGCGGGTACAAGTGCGATATTGTCAACACGAATCCCATTTTGTATGACGTAAAAAGGATGAAGATAGAGTTAAAAACTTCGGAGACCCACGTAATGATGTCAAATATACGCGTAGAACCAGCTTTAATGGATAGAGTGAAAGCTGCTAAATCTACAGATCCAGAGCTGACGAATATGAAGAAGAAGGTGCAAGAAGATACTATTCCTGAAGCAAGAATCGATGAAGATGCAATACTTCGAGTCAAATCCAGACTTTATGTTCCTAACGACTCTGAATTGAAGTATAGAATCATGATGGAAACACACAACACACCGTTCGTAATACATCCTGAAAGTACCAAAATATATCATGATCGTCAATATACAATTTGGTAGAGCAATATGAAGAGAGAGATCGCAGAGTTTATCTCGAGGTGTTTAACGTGTAAACGTGTCAAGGCGAAGCATCGAGTGTCAAAGGGTCAGTTTGCAGAAAGTTATGGACACCGATTTACGATTTATTGGTCCATTTGAAATTCTTGATCGAGTAGGAACTGTGGCCTATAGACTCGCTTTACCTCTAAGCATGTCTTATGTTTATAACGTTTTTTTCATATATCCATGCTACGTAAATACGTGAAAGACCAAACTACATTATTGAGTTAGAACCGGACGAGATAGTCGAAGATTTAACGTACGAAGAGGTACCTGTCAAGATCTTGGATAGGAAGGAGCATGCCCTACGCACAAAGATTATACCTCATGTTAAAGTTTTGTGGTGGAACCATGATATCGAGGAAATGACCTGGGAGTTAGAATCGGAAGTGAAAGCAAGGTATCCTCACCTTTTTGACATACCAGGTACGCACGTCAATTTCGAGGATGAAATTTCATAAGGAGGGGAGGTTGTAAGACCCCAAATTTTATAAATAAAGATTTAATTTTCTTTATATATTATTTTGAAATAGTAAGATGTTGATTTGATAAATGTGATAAGTTATGGGTGAAATGTGCAAATATTTTAAAATAAGCAAGTGGTAATAAAATATTCATCGTGTCGGGCAATATTTGTTTGGTCATGGAATATACTTGTTGTCGGGGAATATTTGTACGACGGCGCAGTCATTTGTGGGCCCCATAACGGAATAACTGTCGGATGAAGAAAACGACAAGAATGAGTTTTCTAAAAATAACGGCGTAGTTGTTACCGTTAGAACTGTTGAAATACCCGATGGTTAAAATACAGTAATACGCAGGATTGCACAGTAGCACACGGTATTGCACAGTAATTCTAATTATTGATTCTTATGTAAGAAGGCACTTACTCAATTATTGTTACAGTAATTACTGTTTAATATTTTATATTATTGATTCAATAATTGTTACGTTGATATTTTATATGATTGATTCAATAATTGCTACAATTGATATTTTGTATTATTGATTCAAAAATTGTCACTGCACAATATTTTACATTATCAAATCAATAATTCATATTATTTAAATAATATTATTAGATAGCATTATTGACAATGTCTAAGGAAGTTCTGTCGAGAAAAGGGGTTAGGTTAATCTAATTACGCGCCAGTAAGAAGAAATCCTTATCGGAAAGCCCCTTCTTTTTTGGGAACGACCTGGTTGTCAATATTGTAATATTATTCGTGAATAATTAATTATTAATTTATATGATAAGAAAATATTTATTTTTGTGGATATAAAAGAAGGAATTAGTGCTGAGGTATTTTTATCAGTAGTTTGGTATGGAATATCATCCGTTTGTCGATTTCGGCTATTTTCGGTTGGAAATTTGAAAAAACTTCTTTCTATAAAGTTGTAGAGAATTAAATTTCCTATAAAAAGGACATAGAATTCGTATTTTTTTGATAAAGGGGCTATTTATTATGAATTATTGAAGTTTCAGAAATAAATATTTTTATTAAAAATATAGGTGGGCCCCACTTTTTTTTTTTGTTGAAAAATTCTGATTTTTAACTATTGAAAGCAGCCAGAAAATTTTCAAAATAGGCGGGCGTTGAGTATAAAAAGTCAGCTATGGCATCCTAAGCTTTTCCTATAAATAGGGTGCTTAGTTAGAAATGAAAATCACACCATAATCAGAAAATTTTCTCTCTATAATATCGAACGCATTTCTTGTGAGTATTTAGATACTTTGAGTGCTGATAATAGTGCAAGTTTTTGTTCACATAATATTCGATATTCCAGCCAAAATTACTCTTCGGTTAAGGTAAGGGATGTTATTTTCTTTCGTAAGTGATGTTATTCTTCTCAATATCATTATACCAAAATATTGGCATGAATTTTATTATGAAATTCTTACTTTTTTCGTCGGAGTTACTATTCACGTATACGATACTATTCACGTATACGGCACTATTCACGAATACGGTACTATCCACGAGTACTATTCACGAAGTATGATTTTTCTTATGAAATTTCTATCTTTTTCATGTCGGAGTTACTATTCACGT